>JACEVL010001252.1:252500-260000 GCA_020284085.1 Aporrectodea caliginosa | reverse complement strand
TTTCTCCTCCTCCTCTTCGTTTCTGCTTCCTTCTAGTTTTCCTCTTTTTCCTGCTGCGTATCCTCCTCCTCCTCCTCCTCCTCCTCCTCCTCCTCCTCCTCCTTCTCCTAATCCTCCTCCACCTCCTCCACTGCTGCTTTCTCTTACTCCAATTTCATTTCCTCCTCCTCTTCCTTCTCCTCCTCCACTGTTGCCTTATCCTAATCCTCCTCCTCCTCCTTCTCCTCCTCCTCCTCCTCCTCCTCCTTCCCTCCTCCTCCATCTCCTCCTCGTCCTCGTCCTCCTCCTCCTCCTCCTCCTCGTCCTTCGTACTCCCAGACGACCATGCTTTCTGCCCCGTAGATTTCGAGCACCCCGAGCCCCACCAGACACACATCCCAACAACGACCGCCTGACGAACGGTCTCTCTTATGCAGATGAACGTCACCAAGAGCTTCTTAACATGCAAATGGCCGCAGAGATACGACCTTATACAAACATACATAGAACCTTATATACATATATACATACAGATTAGAGACATACATACATACATACATAAACACACAGAGATAGAAACATAAATACATACATGCATACATACATAATACATACATACATACATACATACATACATACATACATACATACATACATACATACATACATACATACATACATACATACATACATACATACATACATACATACATACATACATACATACATACATACATACATACATACATACATACATACATAAGCATACATACATTCATGCATACATAAATACATACATACATCAATCAATCAATCAATCAAATCTCTTTTATTGAAGCCAAATGAAAAAAACACATAACATTTCAACATAAAGTATCAGGATTGGCCGCAAGAGGAGTCCCAAAAGGGATCAAGATCCCGCTAACTAGGGACACCTAGAACAACATTTCAGAAATATGAATGAGCTAAATCCTTGATAAACAGTGCAATATCAAGTTTCGTACAGCAAGTTTCGTACATACATACATACATACATACATACATAAGCATACATACATTCATGCATACATAAATACATACATATATAAACCCACATACGTACATAAATGCATACGTACATGCATACTTGCATGAAAAAATACATACATTCATAAATACACAAATGCACAAATACATAAATGCATACATATATACATACAAAAATACATACATACTTACATACATGCATGCATACATGCATACACACATACATCCTTATACGCACATACATCCTTACGCACATACACACTGACACGCACACACAAATATATACATATGTGTGCTTATATATGTATGAATGCATGAATGCACGTATGTATTTTTGTACCGTACGTATATGTATATATATATGTCCGCATGTATCTATGTATGTCTGGTGTGTCTGTGGGGTGAATTGAGCCATCAACCCCGTCTGGTGGTCTTCTTATCGTGGGCCATGGATGATGAAAAGCGTCGGATGGCAGCGATTAATAAATATTTATGACGTGTAAGCAACCACTTCTTAAGACTCTCATCGCGACCGCTAGATGTCTCAAGACATCGTCCACCGTCACCGATTATCGCCCGTTTTGTGTTTCCGGTCGTGGCGTGAGAGTGTCCGTCGATGTGCGGGCGGATGTGACGTCAACGGAAGTCTCGATGGCGATGCGTGTTTGTCGGCGCTTTTTCACTTCCTGAGTTAGTTGCGGTCGGAGATTTTTCGCACCTCGGTCGGGAGAGTGTGACGCTTTAGAGGGGTGGATGTCACGTGATGAATGAATGAATGTGTTGACCGGATGAATGTAACAGCATGTATCATGTTTGTATCTATATACGCCCATTTGTATATAGATATATATATATATGTATGTATGTGTGTATGTATGTATGTATGCTTGCATATGTATGATTGTATGGTTGTATGTTTATATGCATGAATGTAACTGCATAGCTCGAGGGTACGTACCATACGTATTCTATTTTTTGAAAGGTACGCACGTTTTTTAACGTACCCTATTTTAGGGTACGTAAACAATACAAAAATACGTTAACCACTCCATTGGTCATTATAAGAATGTTCAATTTAATTTAAGCAAACAATCACAACCCAGTATACAGCGTAGTAAATTGCTGCAATGCTATGTTGTAGGTCTATGTTTATCCCGCATACATTGCACTTTATGCACTAATGTCAGTCAGTCGGCTGAGTTCTGCTGCAGCAGAAAAAAACCCTTCAAAGTCCAACTCCAAGCAAAAGATTGAACAGTTGAACAACTGCTACTTGACTTAATGTATACCAATCTGTACTGCTACTCCCAGAATCTGACTCGGAATCGAATTAAATTTACTGCCACGCTACCGGAAGTACCGGTTTCAATGACGCATACTGTTGACGTCAGATTAAACGTAGGCTATGGGTCGCCAAGTAAACCATAAATAAAATTTTCGTGTATGGTACGTACCATATGTACGTGTATTGTATTTTTTGAAACGTACGTCGTATTTTAACGTATTCTATTTTAGGGTACGCGTACCCTCGAGCTTTGGATGTAAGTATGAATGTATGTATTTAGGTAAATATATGTATGTATGTATGTAATGTATGTTTGCATGTATGCATGTATGTGTGTATGTATGTTTGTATGTATGTATGTATGTATGTATGTAGTGCTTTTTTTCTAGAAAAAAGGTGCAGGAACTCAACAAATTCAGAACAGCTATATAGTGGCATATTTTATGGTAATATTTCTATTTCATATAATATAAATATCAATAAACACTGAAAGCACTTAGATTAAATGAAGATATCAAAATAATTTACAAACATTTTAATGAAAATTTTTAATTAGCTAAATTATTTTTTAATAGCTGAAAAAAGGTCCCGGAACGGCTGAAAAAAGCACTGTATGTATGTATGTATGTATGTATGTATGTATGTATGTATGTATGTATGTAAGTATGTATGTATATTTATGTATGTATATATGTATATATGTATGTATGTATATATGCATGTTGGCATGTATACATGTATGTACTATGCGTGCATGTGTGTATGTATATGTATATGTGCATATGCATGTATGCATTTATGTGCGCATGTATGCATTTATGTATGTATGTATGTATGTATGTATTTGTAGACTATCCAGGGTAATGGTGCCAGCATTACCAATAGCATCCATTTACTCGACTATTGTTATATGGATCGCCTGATTTCCTGCTGTTCTGCTCCACTGATTCGCCGTCAAGGAATCCGGGTCAATGAAGCGCAAAGTCACCGTGTGGCGGCGCCACTTCAGTCAACTGAGCCGACGTCGTCGTCATTGTCGCCGTCGTCGGCAGAGGGCGCCTCCAATCACCACCACCAACCTCTGCAACTGACTCCGCATCCAGTGAGATGCGAGGAGGCAGTTGCAAAGACTCGGTCCTGCGTCTAACGCCGCAGCTGGTGCAGATGCGTCGCAGGGGGTGTCGTAGCGGATCGGTTCCTGGGGAAAAGTGGTTCCTGTTATAACCATGTAATGTTACTGCATATCTGTCAGTTTGAATCAATAAACGAATATTATTATTATTATTATTATTATTAGTAGTAGTAGTAGTAGTAGTAGTAGTAGTAGTAGTAGTAGTAGTAGTAGTAGTAGTAGTAGTAGTAGCAGCAGCATCAGCATCAGCAGCAGTAGTAGTAGCAGTGGCGTAACGAGGGGAGTAGTATTAGCTCTATTAGTATTATTATTATTATTATTATTATTATTATTATTATTATTATTATTATTATTATTATTATTATTATTATTATTATTATTATTATTTATTATTATCATTATCATTATCATTATCATTATCATTATCATTCATTCATCATCATCATCATCATCATCATCATCATCATCATCATTATTATTATTATTATTATTATTATTATTATTATTATTATTATTATTTTATTATTATTCGGCTCATCTTTGGCACAACATGGCAAAACACATTTTTAGAATATTCTGTAGCCCTGATAAACACTTTAAAACTATTCTGTTCTCCGGAGTTTGTCTCTGAGCGCCTCTGAGTTAGTTTTCTAGTAGAGGCGCCATATAAATGCTCTGGAAAAATCAATTGAAAATAGATTTTGAAAAGAAACCATGCTTCAATCGAAAAATAGAGGCCCATAAGCAGTCACCAAGTATTTTATTGTTTATCTGTTATAATGTGGACAATAAAACACTATTCTTACGAACGAAGCATTGCAAACGATGTCGTCAGAGATTCTATTTTTAGACTAAAATTTTCGCGTCCTGGTGACGGCAACCAAACACAGTAAGCTTCTGCTCGGAACCGTTTTCGCCTGGGAACCGATTTGCCATCGCACCGCCGCGAGTGATGAGAAGCCGAAGAGAAGGCGATGATTGATACCCACAAGATGCAACTAACAGGTCGTTTGGCAAATTACCCTCGACGGCCGATCGTAGATCTCAACGAGATTGTTCGCCGGTCCCGCAGCGATACGCTCCGGTCTGGGACCCATATAACTGCGCTGCCGCCGCCACCGTCCACGGCCGCCGACGCCTTCACGCCCGGCCCTGCCCTGCCCTGCAGGCGAGGAACCACCGCGCACGGACGGACGAACGGACGAGGTCCTCCGCTCTCCGCATCAATCTCCGAACCAATAGGATTCCGCAGTAGCCCGGGTCAGTGCTAAACGACCATTTGTATTCTTTTCCGGTCGGTCCACGCCGGCACGGGACCCGTCTCCCGATAAATTCCCATCCGTCTGAATCAGCAATCGCCCGACGCGGAATTACGTGCTACGATTACTTTACAATCGTCGACGGTCGACGGCGCCGGGCGCCCCCGCTTCCCGTCCGTATACGCAGAAGTTCGGGCGGCCGCGTAAGGTCCCGAAACAACCGCTGAGATCTATAAAGCAAACGCGTTTATCGTCGCCGGTCGGCATATAGATGTAAATAGCCGGAACGTTACAATTATAAGCGATATGACCGGTGGAATCCGCGCTAGGACTTATATGGCCGCTCGACGACGGACGACGTCTCTTTGCTATAGTTCGCGTCGTGGATTGTGATGAATTATTTAGGCGTGACGTTTTGTCGATGTTGATGGTATTTCGCGTGGTTAGGGGTTTTATGGGCGACCGATTGCTTTTGAAAAATCATATCGTGCTAAAGCTCCGTTGGTGTGAATTAGGGCGAGCGGAGCGTTGGTGTTAACACCTTGTAGAGTGGTCGTTGAAAATGCGCTATAAGAGTTGACGGCGATCATCCTAAGATATGACGGCATTAAGTTGATTGGTGACTTACATTTAGATGGACAGATACGCAGAGAGAGAGAGAGAGGGGGGTAGAGAGACACACACACACCGAAAGAGACAGAGACACACACAGAGAGAGAGAGAGAGAGACAGACAGACAGACAGAGACAGACAGACAGAGACAGACAGAGACAGAGACAGAGACAAACAAACAGACAGACAGAGACAGAGAGAGAGACAGACTGACTGACTGACTGACTGACTGACTGACTGACTGACTGACTGACTGACTGACTGACTGACTGACTGACAGACAGACTTACTGACTGACTGACTGACTGACTGACTGACTGACTGACTGACTGACTGACTGACTGACAGACAGACTGACTGACTGACTGACTGACTGACTGACTGACTGACTGACTGACTGACTGACTGACTGACTGACTGACTGACTGACTGACTGACTGACTGACTGTCTGTCAGTCAATCAGTCAGTCAGTCTGACTGACTGACTGACTGTAACTGACCAAATCACTCATTGACTGACTGACTCGCTCAGTCACTCATTCACTCACTCACTTAATATATTAATCTAACCTAATCTAAAGCGTAGAGTAGACAGGAAGAAAACAGATTAACAAGGATAAGCTAAGATTAGATTGAATTGGAATAACTTAGATCAATTTATAATATATTAGATTGGATTAAATTAGATTAGAACGGTTTGGATTAAATTAAATAGAATAATATTAGATTAGAATGGAATGGATTAGATTAGATTAGATCAATTAAATAAAATTAAGACTAGATTTTATTAGAAAAAATTAAATTAAATTAAATTAAGATCAGATTAGATTAAATTAAATTAAATTAACATGAGACTAGATTAGATTAAATCTAATTAAATTTAATTAAATTTAATTAAATTTAATTAGATTACGATCAGATCAGCTCGGGTTAGATTTGATGAGATTAGATTAGATTAAATTGAATTAGATTAAGATCAGCTCGGATTAGATTAGATTAGATTATATCAGATTAGACTAGACTAGATTAGATTAGATTGAATTGATTAGATTGGCATTTGTCTCATTGGCACCGACGTCATTTGTCTTCGACGGCCCCATTCTCCGCATTGGCTGAGACTTCAAAGGAACCGCCGTCTTCTCTGCACAGACTTACTTACTTACAGTCTCTCTTCCTTCGTCTAACGGAATTTCGAAGACCAGCAGAAACCCGTTGACCAATTTCGGCGAGTGACTTCCCCTCGCTGGCTGTCTGCTCTGCCCTGCTGTCCTGATTACATTTCGTTGCCCTGCGGGGCCCCACACTGCTGCAGTCCTCGTCGCCCGGACGTCGGCTCTTCTCTCGGGGACACATGCACGGCTGGAAGCCCGTCTATATACATGTTCAGGTCGTGACAGGTGTTTGGAATTAGTTGCCAGGCTACGATGTTTGTGTGTGTGTGTGTGTGTGTGTGTGTGTGTGTGTGTGTGTGTGTGTGTGTGTGTGTGTGTGTGTGTGTGTGTGTGTGTGTGTGTGTGTGTGTGTGTGTGTTTATCCGTGTTTGCGTTTTTCTGTCTGTCTGTCCCACTGTCTGTATGTCTATCTGTTTGTCTGCCTGTATATCTGTCTGTCTGCCTGTATGTATATCTGTCTGTGTGTCTATTTGTTTGTCTGTCTGTTTGTCTGTCTGTTTGTCTGTCTGTTTGTCTGTCTGTCTGTATCACTGTTTGTCTGTCTGTATCACTGTCTGTCTGTCTGTTTGTCTGTCTGTCTTACTGTCTGTATGTTTGTCTATCTATCTGCCTGTCTGTCTGTAAGCCTACTTGTTTGTCTGTTTGTCCCACTGTCTGTATGTCTATCTGCCTGTCTGTCTGTCTGCCTGTTTGTTTGTCTGTCTGTCTGTCTGTCTGTCTCACTGTTTGTCTGTCTTTCTGTATGTCTGTCTGCCTATCTGTCTGTTTCTCTCCCTCCATCTGATCTTCGTGTATGTGTATTTCTGTACGTGTAACTGTCTCTCTGCGTGTCCCTGTCTTTTGTCTGTCTCCATACGTCTGTCTATTTGTCCCTGTCTGTGTGTCTGTCTGTCCGTCCATCTGTCATTGTCGCCAAAGCATGAGTGCCTCCATGCAAAGGCTCAAGCATTCAGTAAGTGAGTAAGTGAGTGAGTCGGCGCCCTGCTGTTGTTAGCAGGCGCATCGCATTTGCCTAAAAGCAGGCTAATGCTATTC
>JACEVL010001252.1:72500-250000 GCA_020284085.1 Aporrectodea caliginosa | reverse complement strand
AGAGACAGAAAGACAGAGAGACAGAGAGAGTCGGGTGGATGGAGGATTTGTCGGATGAAATATTGATGGGTTTCCACAAATTTTCTCCGAGTTCTACGAGACCCAGCGGTCTTCCAGTCGGAGTAGCTCGTTACTCGGCGCTAAGAGTGTTTTATGTAATGAGAATCGATGCCTGGGTTTTCTGCTCTCCGCCTCTGCTCCTGGTGTAGCCCTATTACACGGCCAGAGCACGACCGACCGACCAGGCGCCCCCTCGCGGTCGCTGGCGTTGATTCAACAGAACGACATAGCGGTATGAGGAAGACAACGGTGTTGCAACGACGGAAGGAACCACCCTTGGCGTTGCAAAGACAACCTGTTGCAACGTCAACGGTAACGGGACGCCTAGAGCGGGGATGCTCAAAGTCCGGAGCGCGGTCCAAATACGCACCGCTGATACTTTGCTCGTGGATTGCGGAATGGTCTTGGCAACAGAGATCTTCATTCTTCCTCCCTTCTTTGCTCCTTTGTTTTTCATCTTCCCAATTCTCTCCCTCTTTCTCATTCTTCCAACGTCCCATCCTTTCGTCATTCCTTCATTCCTCCTTTCCTTCATCCCCGCCATCCTTCTTTCCTGTCTTCTTTCTGTTCTTCCTTCATTCCTTCCTTCCAGTCATCCATCCTCCTCTCATTCTGCCTCCCTCTCTTCCTTCATTCATTCTTTCCTATCCGTGTCCTTCCTTTCCTTCCTGCTTACCTTCAATTCTTCCATTTTCACTTCCTTCCTTTCTCCCTTCCTTCCTCCATCCCTTCCTTCAATCCTTCTTTCCTTCCTTCCTTTCTTCCTTCCTTCCTGTCTTCCTTCCTTTCTTCCTCCCTTCCTTGCTTGCTTTCATCCATTCATCCATCCTTCCTTCCATCCTTCCTTCCATCCTTCCTTCCATCCATCCTTCTTTCCTTCCTTCCATCCTTCCCTCCTTTCTTCAATCCGTCACTTCTTGTTCCCACTCAGTTGCCGTTGCTGCTACTTCCTCGTGGCTGTTGTATTTCTTGCTCTACCCCCCCCCCCAACAGACAGACACCCACAGCGTCTCTTTGATCCTAAGCCATCGTCACTTTAACACCTTAATCCGCTAACTCGGCCCCATAAATCGGTCACCTATTCATCCCCCAGTCGACCTCTCCCCTTCCTTCCTTCCATCCGTCCGTCCGTCACTCTCACACGGCCGCCGCTTGCACACGCTGCATGGCTAAGGTCGCTGTGGCAACAATTCGCGACCGCGATGAAATCCGTTCCGACAAATACTCTGATTGGCCTACGTGACCAGGATCCTGAAATTTGTTTCTACAAACGGAACTATTCTCTCGATATCGCGTCCTATGTGCTTCGTTCTTCAAAATCAGGTTTTGTAGCAGTTACCATTGTGGGGTATTCAGATGTGGGGAAACGGAAGTTGATTGGTTAAAGTGCTTGGCTTGTAACGAGTTGTATGGGTTTGAACCTCACCTCAGACGGTTATTGTGTAGGAACAGTGGCGTAACGAAGGGGGAGCAGAGGGGGCAGCCGCCCCCGGGCGCAGCACCAGAGGGGCGCACAATTAGTTTTCAGTGGTACACAGTACTATAAAAAGAACGATTAAAAGTCAACAAGACAATTAAAAGGAAGCGCAGTCATCAGTCCTTGCCCCCGGGCGCTGAAACCCTTCGTTACGCCACTGTGTAGGAACTCCTTGGGCAAGTCCTTCAATATCATTTGCTTTGTGCCTCAGAAGTCATTGACCTTGTGCATATACATATAACAAACGTAAGTAGTTGTAGTAGCAGCAGTAGCAGCAACAGTAGCAGCAGCAGCAGCAGTAGTAGTAGTTGCAACAGCAATAGTAATAGTGATAGTGATAGTGACAGTAATAGTAATAGTAATGTAAATAGCGACAGTAAGTATAAGCTTAATGCTAATTTAACGATTGCTGTGGCCTCTACTTTCCACTTACTTGCATCGTATCAGCTTTTGTTACCATTAGTTTTTAAGTTGAATCTATGAAGGATTGGTTATCGAGCATCTAAAATACTTTGCAGTCGTTCCAAACAGGTCAGTTGTCCTTTGAACCATTTAAAATTGTAATTGTAATTTGATATTTATAAAGCGCCACTTCAAGAAAAAGCCCACCAGTGGCAGTGGCACTCCCGACCCAAACGAGTGGAATTACTGTTGCATGGTGGGGGTTTGTGGGTCAGGACGGGCGAACACGCCTTCAGGCGCTGCTGCGGCGACTGGTCCGGCTACGATACCTGCCAGAAAACAACCCAAGTTTCGAACAACTATGCCAGAGTGCTGACACCCGCCTCTTCGGTGCTGTTCGTGCAGATCCAGGCCATGTTCTACATGACCTACTGTGCCCCCAATTAAAACTGTAGTATATGCTCTACGTCCACGTAAACATGACAGAATTCTACCTGTTGCAGACAGTCTGGCACGCAAAACATTTATTATTAGGATGATTTATTCGTGATTATATACTTCATAATGTACACCAAAGTGCGGTTAGCAATTGGATCAATAAAGGATATACTTACTTACTTACTTACTTAAAACATAATTCAGGCGCTTGTGAAACTGTGGAAGGGACAAACTGAGGATCTAGAGCAGTGTTTCTTAACCAGTGTTCCACCGAACCCCTGGGGTTCGGTGAGCCAGTGCCAGAGGTTCGGCAGAGGTTCTCTGAAATATATACATATTCAGGGTCAGTGAGTGTGAGTGAAAAATCATTTGCTGTTTTTTTTATTTTTCGAATTTTAGTTAACTGTTAGTAGTTCATGTATTGAATGTATTAATAATGTATCACATTTTGGTACAATTTTTTATTTCCTTTTGTTCCCATTTAGTTCAAATATTATTGTTCAAACTTGAGGGGTTCGGTGAGTGGTCATGGATTTCTCTTGGGGTTCGGCTCCCTTGAAAAGGTTAAGAACCACTGATCTAGAGCCACAGCTCTCGGAGACAGGCGATTCCAGTTTGTGGCTCCACCATAGGGAAAGCGTCTGGACTGAGCTGTAGCAGTATGCATACGAGGGACAATCAGAAGTCCATGGGGAGCCGACCGAAGGATGCAACGACCCGGGACCGAGGAGACCAAAATGCTTCAGGACTGAGCTGTAGTAAATACGTGTATAATTAAAGTCTCTGTATAGTGTTATGTTAAATCACAACTCTTGTTATGTTGTGTTATTTCGTAGATTACGTCATATCATGAAGCAGGGAGGATTGGAGGAAGCTGGTCACGACGGTCGCTAGAGTTCCACGAACTGACGGCATAAGGTGTGACATGTTATCTTACGTACTATGATGTTAAGTCACTGTGTCATCATAGTAGTAGTAGTAGTTTCAGTTTAACGACACTGTGATAACAAAGACCATTAGCGTCGCCCTCCTCCTTCATCCAGGCTTGGGACTGGCACAGCCAGAGTACAAGCAGTGGCGGAGTTCCGTGTCGTCATATCACGTCATGTTGCTATTTCACGCTATAAATTCCCGCGCCCTGATCACGTGGACCAATCAGAGAGAATCAATCCTGGGAACCGTTTTCGTCTGGCTCTGATTTCGCTCCGCACCTGCTCCGATCGTGGGTGCTCGTCGTCCGGGCCGAGCATACCTCACCCATAAACCTTTCGTGGTTTTTGTTTCCTGTCGTCGTCGCTCGCGCGCGCCACTTGCAGTAAATGGATTAATAGACTCAATTTGCTCGCGATCAGCCATAAATTCCACTCGTGTGACCAACGGTCCTGTCTCCGGCGCTCGACCGAGCCGCGCCGAGCTCACCCGGGACGATGCCGACCGTTCTATTAAATTTACGTTCAATAAGCCGACTGCGAGCTATCGATCACCGAATATTAGCGGCCGCTGGTTGTCATACATCAAGCCCAAAAACGGTCGCCGGAAACGACACCGATTACGCACGAGCGAACCGTGCGGCTCGCGTCGTCGTTGCGAGTCGGAAGTCCGCGTTCCTGCGGTCGCCGGCGGCAGCGCCCCGTGTGCAGCCGGGGACGCGGACGGCGACGCCCGTTATTGAGGATTTATTGAAAATTTACTTCTTCGGTAGTTTTCGCCGCAAGGCGTTTGAACTTTGACAAGGGATATTCGTCGGCGTGTTGCTGGGAAAGGTTAAGCGGGGAAGACAGACTGGCGGGTTGGAGAGAGAGAGAGAGAGAGAGAGAGAGAGAGAGAGAGAGAGAGAGAGAGAGAGAGAGAGAGAGAGAGAGAGAGAGAGAGAGAGAGAGAGAGAGAGAGAGAGAGAGAGAGAGAGACAGACAGACAGACAGACAGACAGACAGACAGACAGACAGACAGACAGACAGACAGACAGACAGACAGACAGACAGACACAGACAGACACAGACAGACAGACAGACACAGACAGACAGACAGACAGACAGATTGGCAGGTACGCAGACTGATTTGCATGAAGACATACATCAGATTGAAAGAGACAGAAGATTGGCAGATATATTGACAGATTGGCAGATTGGCAGATAGACAGATTGGCAGATTGGCAGACAGACAGATTGGCAGATTGGCAGATTGGCAGACAGATTGGCAGATTGGCAGATTGGCAGATTGGCAGATTGGCAGACAGACAGATGGATTGGCAGGTACACAGTCTATTCTTAATGCAGCTGCTCGGCTTATAGGCGACATTCCAAAGTTTGCTCATATCTCAAGCTATATTCGGGATACTCTTCACTGGCTTCCTATCCAACAGCGGGTAAACTTCAAAATCCTTTCCCTCATGCGTAACTGCCTTGTTGGGGTGGCCCCATCCTACCTGAGGTCTTTTGCACCTTTGTCTCCTCCTTACCTGCGAGGGCCTCTTTGCGATCTTCGACCCGTGGCCTTATGGTTGTCCCTCGCATGCGCTCTGCGACGGCCCACTCTAGGTGCTTTGCCCGTGTTGGCCCATCAGCTTGGAACTCTCTTCCTCAGTCTCTTCGTTTTGAGTTACTAGCCCTCTCTCCTTCTCAGTTCCGTAGACGTCTTAAGACTTTTTTGTTTCCTAATTCAGGCACTGACGCAGGTCAATAGCGCTGCTGATTTCTGAGCGGCGCTATATAAATGTTCGATTACAATTACAATTACAATTACAGACAGATTGGTATAAAGACAGGTTGGTAGATAGATGCCACAATTGGCAAATAGACAGATTGGCAGGAAGACAGATTGACCAATGGACACAAGGTAGACAAATACAGATGCAGACACACAGAGAGGGATTGAGGAAGACGGGCAGACACACATACAGGCCTATGTTTAGACATAAAATATATAACGCCATAATCTTTTATATGGCATTCTCCGGTCCTCTCTGATGGCCTGGAATGTGCTACAGATAACCATGCTTTGCACTTGAAGCGCCATCGAAAGATGCTTTATGCATCTTGATAATGGCTCTATAGAAGTTATTAGATTGGATCAGATAGAAGGACAGACAGATGGGCAGACACACGGACAACAACAGGACACAGTGGCACGAAGACAGTCGTGTAGATATAAAAACACAGGCAAGGAAGGCAAGCGGACATGCAGACAGGCAGGCAGCTAGACAGAGAGCCAAACAGGCAGACAGACAGACAGTCAAGCAGGTAGGCAGGTAGGTAGGCAGGCAAGCAGTCAAGCAGGAAGGAAGGCAAGCAAGCAGCAGGCATGCATGCAAACAGGCAGGCAGGCAAACAGGCAGGCAGGCAAACAGGCAGGCAGGCAGGCAGACGGACAGGCAGACAGACGGACAGGTAGGCAGACAGGCAGATAGGTAGGCAGGCAAGCAGTCAAGCAGGTAGGCAGGAAGGAAGGCAAGCAAGCAGCAGGCATGCATGCAAACAGGCAGGCAGGCAAACAGGCAGGCAGGCAAACAGGCAGGCAGGCAGACGGACAGGCAGACAGACGGACAGGTAGGCAGACAGGCAGACAAGCAGTCAAGCAGTCAAGCAGGCAGGCAGGCAGACAGGCAGGCATATGACAAGACATTCGTTGAAGTCTAGGAAATTAGTTCGGCACTCTTTATCGACATTTGTCCCTGTTTCTGACGGGCACTTGAATAGTTCGATCGAAACTTACCCGTTGTTCACCCGTCATAAGCAGATACGGAACTCCTGAATTACTCGCCTCTTGAAAGACCCTTCTTCCCTACACCTTCCTCGCGTTTTCATTTTGGCCCTTATAATAGGGAATTAACCCGTGTCTATTGCAGTGACGGGGCATATGGGACGGCTGGTCTTCTCCTTTCCCGAAACTTCGCTCAATAGAGTTTTTCCTAATTATTTTTTCCCATTACGCCTCAGACCCCAGTATCCTCCACCTCCTCGTGCTTCTCCTCCTCCTCTTTCTCCTCCTCCTCCTGCGTATGTCTGGTAGCGAGATGGTCACGGGAACTCCTAATTGCCAGAATGAGGTGAACACAACTGATCTGGCTGCAGACAATCGCATTAATAATAATTGTAGAGAAGCAAAAAAGATAGATGAAAAGAGAAGTCCCTTATGCTAACGTGAGAGGCAAGCCATGGGTATGAAGTGTTAGCGACTTCATTGCTCTTAGTCTCAGCATATATGAGCGCGGGTGACCAGCCCCCTTCCTCGCCGTCTCATCTTCCCACTGACAGTGTACGGTCATTGTACTCATCATAGCCGAGTTCGATAGGGGCACATGAGGTGAAACAAGAATCTCCAACCAAATGTCTGTCATGGTGGGGATTTGAACCACATACCTCTCGGTTGATAGTCCAGCACACTAACCACTACACTGTCGCGCACCCATGCATATGAATATTATAACATAAATAATTATATGTGTGGACATAGTTTGGTAACGCGGTCCCGATTTCGAGCCTCCTTGGTATATGCAGTTGTTCCTACCACCCACCGAACATTGAAGGCCAGGCGGTCGATTTCTCACCGGAGTATACCTCTAACAAGACCTCGAGATGATGACCGCCAAGGGACAGAGCCAGAGGAAGTATCCGGGCCGCGGGGTCCCGAGCTCCGAGAATCGGTACAAAGCGGTCTTCTGCTTATTGTCTGATAAGGCAGCAAGAAAACGTGATGAATGGCGAAATTGGACGTACGAACCTGCCTAGTAAGGCAGAGAACCAAAAGAAGAGGAAGAAGAAAGGCAGGATCAGAGAGAAGAGAGACGAAAGCTAAGTCGGTCGTCGGCCTTCAAAGAGACCGAAGCGAATTCCTCATCTTTGTTCCACTTCCTGGAACCGAATTCGATTTCTGTTGAATTTTCTGATCGACTTCTGATTGCTGTCGTACGTCTCCGACCATCCCCTGATTTATTGTCTTTGCCCAACGACAAGGCAGAACTTCGTCCCTGGAAAGCCCGACCGCAGCCGTAAGCGACTGGCCAGCGGCGGCCTTCCGAAACGCTCGGCTTCTTCTTCGGTCTCGTTAGTCTCAGACTTCAAATCGTCTCGTCATTTGAAGTCCGAGACTAACGAGACTTCGCCTGGAGATTGTGTCCCGATTTGAAAGCAGCGCAGGTTAATAATTCCCCGCGTCCCATTCTAATGAGCCGTCGCCCGGAGTGGATGGCCATTTCAAAGCAGCTCAGGTTAATTATTCCGTACGTAGGGTGGACCGAGGAAATCCTGACTTAGCGCAGAACCGGGAATCCTGATTGAGTTTCGTCCGCAACTGTTCGCATTCCTGAATAATTCTATTGTGCTGCTGTCATTCGGATCTCGCAGAAAACGGCCTCTCGACAATTATTTAGTCGGCATTTTTTCTTTCACATCCAGAGAACTTCGTTTGCGGAATGTTTCATCGTCATCATCTT
Organism: Aporrectodea caliginosa; assembly: GCA_020284085.1. Taxonomy (NCBI): domain Eukaryota; kingdom Metazoa; phylum Annelida; class Clitellata; order Crassiclitellata; family Lumbricidae; genus Aporrectodea; species Aporrectodea caliginosa. The sequence goes on along the minus strand of JACEVL010001252.1, from coordinate 242,192 downwards.
GATGAGCTGCGCAAAGAATCTGGGCGAGAAAACGCGTGGGTGGAAATTCTATATGAGAGCGTGTTGATCTTGGATGGAGAAATGTACATGTCGGGAATTGAGGGAAGTAATTGGTGTTCTTGGAATGGCTGTTGCGAATCCAATTCCACGCACAAAAGAAGAATAAGAGACCATGTCCGGCTATTGTTCTTTCTGTTCTATTTGTTCTCTGTTATTGCTGTTTTTTTGGTGATTGTGATGGTGGCGGTTTGTATGCATGTACTGCATATATGGATGTATGCATGTATGTATTTATATACGTATTTGTTTATGTGTGTACGCATGTATATGTATCTATGTATGTATTTATGTATTGTTGCGGTTCCCCCTAGCTATAACGAAGCTCAAGACTCGAGTCTATTTTCAGAGGTATAATTCTCAACAAAACAAATCAAAACGATACATTACCCAACCGTAGAACGACGGTGGAAGAAGGGTTCGCTCTCGAGACGAAGAACGCCCAACAAACAAGTCTGCAACTCAGCAACGGGCTGAAGAACATCACAAACTTAAGCAACCTTAAGTAGACTCAGAAATGGCACAAGCCACGAACTAGCTTGACTACCGTGCACCCAGGAAGATCTCAGACAAGACAACTAGCAACAAGGCTGTGTTATCGGAGACTCCCTAACCGCCACTTTTCCTACCTCCTTATATAGGTCATTTCTCTCACTAGAGGACTCCCCCTCGGCTAAGGAAACTACCCAAGTGTAACCAATGCGCATCCCAGGACTGGTTAAGCCATAAGACCCTAACAGTATTTATGTAAGTATGCATGTATGTATGTATGTAATAATGAATGAATGTATGTATGTATGTATGTATGTATGTATGTATGTATGTAGGTTTATGTGTGTATGTATGTATACATGCATGTATTATGAATGTATGTATGTATGGATTTATTATGTATATATGCATGTATGAGTATGTATGTAATTATGTATGTATGTATGTATGTATGTATGTATGTATGTATGTATGTATGTATGTATGTATGTATGTATGTATGTATGTATGTATGTATGTATGTATCCATCTGAACATTGTAAAGCGTCTTGAAGATCTTTACAAAGGCCAGTGTAGAACAGCTACCTAACAGGTCTAGAATGAAAGAGGTTCACAATGCAAAGGATCCTAAGACCAGAAGACCAGAAGACCTATAGGACCATAAGAGTGATAAGACCAAAGGACCAGAAAGAAATGCAACGTCATCTGCCTTGCTTGGCGGACTTCTCCTATTCTCCGTTTCCGCTTCTTCTCTGCTTCTCTGGCAACGGACAATAAAAATATTTAAAACATCTGCCATCGACGATAAAAGGTCAACGCGTTCGTTTGTCTCATTAATCTGTGTGTGTGTGTGTGTGTGTGTGTGTGTGTGTGTGTGTCTGTCTGTCGATCTGTGTAAGCAATCATTCACTCATTCATTCGTTATATCGTTCGTTCCTTTCTTTGATTCATTTAGTCATTCATTCATTCAGTTAGTTAATCAGTCAGTCATGAATTAATTAATTAATTTCATTCATTCATTCATTCAGTTAGTCTGTCGGCCATTCATTAACTCATTAATTCATCTATCAATTCATTCGGTCATTCATTCATTCATCAGTCACTCTTTCAGTCAGTCAGTCAGTCAGTCATTCAGTGATTCATTCAGTGATTTAGTCTGTCATTAATTAAGTCAGTCAGTCAGTCAGTCAGTTAATCATTCATCATTCATTCATTCAGTGATTCATTAAGTCATTAAGTCATTAACTCATTCAGTCCGTCACTCAATAATTAAGTCATATAAGTAATTCTATATTCCACCTCTCAGTTATCCGATTCGCACGTCCCCTCTTATCCAGGTCCCCCAATGACAAGATCTCCCCATTATTCAGCCAGAATGGGAAGATCAAGTCATTTGCGAGAGCCGACTTCGAACCGCCTCACGCTCCTCGTTGCCGTGGTGGCAGCAGCTGCCGGCCTCGCATGCGTATCGCCGGTCCGGCCACCGCTTCCTCTGGTCTGGCGGCCCCGAAGAACAATAAAACCTCTCCAGGTTTCTCTTATTTATTACCCGTAGGCCATCGAATGAAAGCCGAATCAAAGGCCGCTGATGAAGTCAACTGCCCACGACCGACGACTTCGTCTCGATACCCCGGACGGGACAGGGTCAGGGGGCTACGCGGAGCCGGAGCCAAGCGGTCGTGACAAGGGCTCTGACCTGCCGCTGAGTGGCTGACTCCATGGGACGCCTGCCTGTCTTGGTTGCGCGGCAATGTATTGCGTCAGCGATTTAAGACTTCAATATTGGTTTCGGAATAGGTACTTGCAACTCGCCTATTTAAACTACTATGGCACCTGACCTCGCTTCATTAAACTGTAGAACTGTAGCTGAACTGGTAAGTAAAATACCAGGCATTAGAATAAAATCGTGAGTAGTTGATTTCAGCAAACCTTTGACCAAAGTGCCACTCCTATTAAAACGTAAAGCAGTAAGTACATATTACTATGAATATGACATAAATATCCCTAAACTCTCTAGCCTTTATCTTAACATGAGCAACGTCCGTCTAAAAACTGACAAATTCACAATCTTAACAGCCGGAATCTCAGCCGCAATTCTCTCTCTCATCCTTCACTCTCATTCTCATCAATCAATCAATCAATCAATCAATCAATCAATCAATCAATCAATCAATCAATCGTTTATTGTTCCCAGTACAACCAACATAATGACACTTAACACAGTAACCAGTAACATTGCAAGGGATACAACAGGAAGACCCAGAAGGGACCATGGTCCCGCTTATTAGGGTCACCCTTGTACCATGAGACAAATGTAGAATGACAAATGATTGACCGTTAAAAGTCCAACTGGACTATGAAGCATAAAGAGGACCGTAATGTAAAATAAAGACAAAAAGACACTATATCTCACCATTCTCGATCTCATCCTCACATCCCATTATCCCTAGCCTCAATCTCACTGCTAGCCTCAATCTCACTCACCATTCTCAATCTCATCCTCTCTCCATCTTCCCACAACCTCACAATCGCCCAAGATCTATAGTAGGCCCAATACTTACTTAATGGTCGTTTTACGTGCAGAACGGCACTAAAACTCGTCTGCGCAGGTAGACTGTGCGTCATATTCATCGACGGAAGCTCATAATATGACCTCTAATGTCTACTTTATGTCCTTCTCTATCCGTGCCTTTGTCTCTTTCCATATCTCTGCATATCTGCATTTCGTCCTCATTCTCTCCCTATTATATCTAGCGCTCTATTTTCCCATTCTTCCCTCCTTTCGCTCTCGCTCTCGCTCTCTCTCTCTCTCTCTCTCTCTCTCTCTCTCTCTCTCTCTCTCTCTCTCTCTCTCTCTCTCTCTCTCTCTCTCTCTCTCTCTCTCTCTCGCTCTCTGTATCTCTCTCGCTCTCTCTCTCTCTCGCTCTCTGTATCTCTCTCGCTCTCTGTCTCTCTGTCTGTCTGTCTCTCTCTCTCTCGCTATCTGTATCTCTCTCGCTCTCTGTCTCTGTCTGTCTGTCTGTCTCTCTCGCTCTCTGTATCTCTCTGTCTCTCTCTCTGTCTCTCTCTGTTTCTGTGTGTGTTCGTCTTACATAATCATTGTCATCATCATCATCATCAGCATCAACATTTAAATAAGAACACAGTTCCTCAAACCAGCCACGAGAGGCAACCATTGACTTAGCGACTTCACATTTCTTAGCCTCGGCATATGACGGCGAATGGCCAGTCCCTTCCTCGCCGTCTGAACGTCCCACCGACAGTGTATACAGTCAGTGTACTCATTATATAGTTGAGTTGGCTAGGGGCACAAGTGGAGCAGAAATCTCGAAATAGATTGAAGGGGATTTGAACCCCGGACCTCTCGTTTAACAGTCCAACACACTAACCACTAGACCATTATTACACACCCCTATTTGCTTAAAATGAACTCGTCCATTGTGTTTGTCACTTTCCTGTCATCATCCCCGTCATTGTCAGCAACATCATCATCGTTGTCATGCTTTACCACCATTAAAGATGCATTCATTTGTCTACATGTCAGCTTCTCTGGCAGCCTGTCCGTCTGCGGCCGTATCAGCGCCCGTCATCCCTCGAGCGCATCAATGCCTTTTACGTGACCAGAAAGGTCACTCCCGGAGGGATCGCTTCCGGCTTTCCACTGGAAACAACAATAGTCCGAATGACCGCATCTTCCTCTCCTCTCGTCTCTCCAGTTCTCTCTTTCCAGTTCCACGTCAACCTCCTCCTCTCAGACGGACGGAGAGTCGGACACACATCCGTCGAAACAAGACATGGGCCGAATATTCGATTCAAAGTCGTATTCGGCAGTGTGATTCTCGTTAACGATAACGGTAACGAAAATGCTCGTAACGAAATTAAAATAAATTCGTTAACGATAACTATAACTGTAACTAAATATATCATTAAATATATATTAAAATCAATCCTTTTACTAGAACTATAACGAAAATAACAATAACAAAAATTCGTGGTTATTTTCGTTCCAAAAATAAAATGTGCAGTGTTGACAAACTTGCGAACGTAAAAATGTGCTACAAATAATTATAGCTTATGTCCGCCGCGGATTAAAAATGTGTGAATTAACCCATTATTAGTAGAGCATTTTCTTAAATTTAGTTATTTGTAAACGTTTCTATAGGGATTCCGACCTAGGGATTCCGACCTAGGCCTAATAGTCGACTAGCGCAAATTCGCAATATGTAGTAGTCACTAATCTTGTAGTCAAAATGTCTCAACAGATTTTGAGCTTAACCTTATTGTAACTAAGTAGTAACTAAAAATATAATAATCCAGTAACTATGACTAAAAAATTATGCTAACGAAAGCGGTAACTATGATTAAAATGAAAAACCATTAACTATAGCCTAACTGTAACTGTTACTGAAATAAAAAATCTATACGGAGAATCACACCATGGTAAACACCATACATATACATTTGTTACTAGTCGAATTGACCACTGTTCCTCACTACTTGCTGGCCTTCCCCTTGGTGTTTTGGGGCGACTAGATCGAGTTCTACGCTCAGCTGCTCGGCTTATTGGACTGCTTCCTAAGTACTCTCCTACATGTCTCTGCATACATGCGTGATGTGTTGCATTGGCTGCCTGTGTCTCAGCGGATCTCATATCGCATTGCTGCTCTGGTTTCTCGTTGTGTTCTTGGCTGCGCTCCATCTTATTTGCGTGATCTTTGCCGCCCAGTGTCTGATGTTCCAGCGCGTCGGGTGCTTCGCTCTGCGACGAGGGGTGAGTTCCTTGTTCCACGGACTCGCTTGGCTATTAGGCAGCGCCGTGCTTTCTCGGTTGTTGGCTCTTCCATCTGGAATGACCTACCACTTAAGCTCCGTTTTTACTTGTAAGCCATCTGACAGGGTTCTACAAGTCACTCAAGTCTTTTTCTTTAGTCGTGGCTGGGCCGGGAGCGCTCCTGAGTAGTTTCTTGAAGGGGCGCTATATAAATGCTCTGAATGAATGAATGAATATAATAAACGTCACCTGAGCTTACACACCTTTTAAAAGTTACCCGAAGGCGGTATATATTCAGCAACCGCCGCAGCGATCAGTGAATATTAACTGATCGCTATCGCTATAACGTAATAGGAACAGCGAGAACTGTACAAAATACTAACACACCTCTTTAAACTGGTCGGCGGGCTCTCCGGTCTGCCTCGCGAAATGACTTGATGATACCTTCGTTTCGAACCACCACCTGTGTTCGTCGGGACTTCTCGATTGCGGCGCCACGGATCTGGAACGCTCTTCCGCCGTCTGTGCGTGCTGCACGCGGCTATATGGTTTTCTCGAAACTCTTTAAAGACGCATTTTTCAGCTGTTTGATGGCCACGTGTTGAGCGCTTCTGAGAGACTCTTAAGTGGCGCTTTATAAATGTTTTGTTACGTTACGTTACATTACATTACATTCGCTCTATAAGTAACACCCGAAGCTTATTATAATTAGTTTTTTCTACGATACTTTGCAATTCCAATGTAATGCCACAAGGAACGGTGAAATCTGTACAAAATAATAACACACCTCTTTAAAGTCTAGTATTCGCCCTATAAGTAAAAGCTGCAGAATATGTTTTACCGATATTTCTGGCTTTCATATCTTAATGGCACATGAACAGTGAAAACTGTTAAAAAAATTCTATCGATGTCAACGGCCTTTGTTGCCATAAGATTTTAAATTCGTTGCCAAAATGAATAAGGTCAAGAACATGCATGCACTATATACTTGCAGGCCAAAATATGAAGTTTCCTCGTGCATTGGACAACGCTCTGGAGCAATCTTCCAAGACCCACATTATGTGCTAAAACGTCACAATCAGTTCAGAATGAAACAATTTCAGCTCACATGATATCGTAACTTTTTAGATCGTTTTGGTAGCAATGTACAATCTATCCTTTGGAGGGTCTTAAAATTGGGCTATATAAAAAGAAGAACGTACATAATGTTACTAGCGTTGGTTGTTCTCCTATCTCAGGAATAACTGCTTGTTTATGGAGCGCAAGAATTTGACGTTTAACGCGTAAAATTCCGAAATGGGTGTATGACGAGAGATATCAGAGGGAGAGAGAGAGAGAGAGAGAGAGAGAGAGAGAGAGAGAGACAGACAGACAGACAGACAGACAGACAGACAGACAGAGACAGACAGAAAGAGATAGAGACAGAGACAGAGACAGACAGACAGTCAAATAGACAGACAGAGACAGACAGACGGAGAGTGAGAGACAGGGGCAGAGAAAGATACAGGCAGAGAGAGAGAGACAGAGAGAGAGACACAGAGAGAGAGAGACACAGAGAGAGACACAGAGAGAGAGACAGACAGGCAGACAGAGACAGAGACAGAGAGACAGACAGACAGACAGACAGACAGACAGACAGACAGAGACAGACAGACAGACAGAGACGAAGACTGAGAGAGAGCGACAACGAGAAACAAAGAGAGAGAGAGAGAGAGACAGACAGACAGACAGATAAATATATAAAGAAAGATAACGACAAAGGAAGAGAGCGAGTTAGACGTTTAGTTGGTGACCCGTCAGAACGGCCCAGGACAAATCGGCCCCGACAAAACGGCCCCGACAAATGGGCCCCGACAAATCGGCCCCGACAAAACGGCCCCCGTCAAAATGGCCTCGACAAAACAGCCCCGTCAAATCGGCCCCGTCAAATCGGCCCCGTCATATCGGCCCCAGTCATATTGGCCCCAGTCATATCGGCCCCCGTCATATCGGCCCCAGTCATATCGGCCCCAGTCATATCGGCCCCATACAAAATATCCAATGTTGCAAGTACTTTTAAGCTTACTTTGTTGAAATGAGGTCTCAAGCGACGGTTCAGCTGGGCAATGGACTGCGGGGACCATCATCTAATGTTAACTGGTTGGCGTATTATTTAAATGCTTTCAATGACAACTATCATAAAACCAACTTCTATTTACTCAACGAATTATTTTTCATAAATCCAACTTCCATTTTAACGCCAAAATTATTTTCAGCAATCCAACTTCCATTTTAACTGACCAGTGACCACATAAAATAATATGGCAACGTAAACTGTATACGGTTTTACCAATCCGAGTTCTATATTTACGCAAATAATTCTTTTCATCAAGCTAACTTGAAAGTACTTAGAACATATGATATTTTGTGATGGGCCGATGTGACTGGGGCCGATATGACTGGGGCCGATTTGACGGGGGCCGATTTGACGGGGGCCGATTTGACGGGGGCCGATATGACGGGGGTCGATTTGACGGGGGCCGTTATGACGGGGGCCGAAATGACGGGGCTGTTTTGTCGAGGCCATTTTGACGAGGGCCGTTTTGTCGGGGCCGTTTTGTCGGGGCCCATTTGTCGGGGCCGTTTTGTCGGGGCCGATTTGTCCTGGGCCGTTCTGACGGGGTACCCGTTTAGTTAGAGCGACACACAGGGCGAGTAGAAAGACAGAGAAAGAAGTAAGCAGTGAGACACAGAGCAAAACACAGAGACACGAGGAGAAAAGAAGAGAGCGGGGGAAACGAAGACAGAGAGAGAAAGGAATGGATATAAAGCAGAGGACGAAAACTTTTCTGACGTCTTAATATCTGATTTATGTACCGCCAGCGTCGGCGAGTTTTTCACGCGAATGAAATTCCACTTGTCTCACAAGATGAACGGACGCATGCGCACAGGACATCTTCATCGTCGTCGTCTGCGCAGTCCATAAAACGCGGGAAATTTGTCAACGGTCCAATAAGGCATCGATCGTAAAGAGCAGACGACAAAGAAAGACGGGCGAAGCAGGCGTTGCCGTCGGCCGAGAGACCGGTCGGGCGATGGACCTCCGGCGGCCGAGGGTAGGGACCGGTGGAAGGGTCGATGACGGACTTTGGCGGCTGTTGTGTGCGAAGGTAGTTTATGTGTTTGGTTCATCTGTGTAAACGGGGCGATGGTAGTGGTGGTAGTGGTGGTAGTGGTGGTGGTGGTATGATTTAGGTATGTCGTTGACTGCGAAGATGATGATAGGATGGTGGTGGTGGTGGTGGAGGTGAAGTCGGATGGTGGTGGTGGTGGTGGTGGTGGTGGTGGTGGTGTGGTGGTGGTGGTGGTGGTGGTGGTGGTAGTGGTAGTGGTGGTACAACACAAACACAATGGTCACAATACAACTGGGGCGCGGTGGTGGTGGTAATGTGGTGCCTTGCAGCTGGAGGGTTGCGGGTTCGAATCCACCTCAAAGTCGTCGCGTAATCTTCACTGCAATTGCTCATGCGCTTCGGCGTGAAACTCCGATCAAATCAGTAGTCGGGACCCAATAGAAATCTGGCTGAGAGGGCGCTGTAACAAGTGTTCAAATACAATACAATACAAAAGTGGTGGTGGTATGATTTAGGATAATCGTTGACCGCGATGAGGATGATTGAGGTGGTGGTGGTGGTGGTGGTGGTAGCGGCGGCGGCGGTGGTGGTTCTGGTGATGGTACTGATGGTGATGGTGATGCTGATGGTAGTAGCGGTGTTGGTGTTGGAATGCCCCATTATATGGTGGTATGATTTAGAATACGCTGTTGACAGGAGGCGAATGACGACCATTCTTAGCGGTCACCGTCCATCGTTTGTCCGCTGAAGGAAAAAAGGAAGGAGGGAAGGACGAGATAAAGGCCGTTGAGATGACGATGCTACGAATGGAAGGAATGCGGAGCAAGGAGGGACAGAGGTTGCTGATGTAGGAGACGACGGATCATCCATCTGCTACTCTTTCCCCCTTTCCAGATGACGATCCTATCCACAGTACATCTCATTTGACGCTCTACTCTCTCTACCCTCCTCTTCCTTCTCGTCCTTCTCTTCCTCCTATTCCCCTCCTCCCACTCCTTCTCCCTCATCTTTTCCTCCTTTTCTCTCCCTCCATTTCCTTTTCCTCTCCTTTCTCCCTCCTACATCTCCTCTCATGCGAGTCTTTCTATTACTCCTTCCCCAACTTCCTCCTCTCCTTCCTGCTCCTCATCTCCTCCATCTCCTCTTCCTCCTTCCCACTTCCTCATCCCCTCCCCATCTTTCCTCTCCTTCCTTCTTCCTCCTCCTTCTTTCTCATGCTCTTTCTACTCTTCTTCCTTCTCTTCCTTCTACTCATCGTTGTGCTCCTCTTCCTCTTCTTCTTCCTCCTCCTCCTCCATTCTACTGTTTAACCTCCACTTTCTCATCTTCCTCCTCCTCCGTATACTCATCCTCATCTCATCCTCCTTCTCAGTCTTCTCCTCCTCTTTCTTTTCTTTTCTTCCTATTCCTTCTGCTTCCTCCGCCATCTCTGTCTCTACTTCCCATTCATTATCAACTCTCTATTCCTCCTCCTATTCCTAAAACTCCTCCTCATCAGATTCCTCCTCTTCTTCTGCTACCTATTCCTATTCATCCACCTCCTAATCCTGATACTATTCCTGTATCCATTCCCCATCCTCCACTTTCTCCAATTCTCATTCCTCCCTCTCCACTAACCACTCCTCCTCTTCCTCACCCTCCTCATCCCGTTCCTCCTCATGGTCCTCCTCCTCCTTTCTTATTCCACATATTCCTCCATTTCCTCCTCTCTATCCCTCACCATCCTCTCCCCATTTCTTTCCCCTCATCCCACAACATTCACCGTGTCCCGCGTACTGCCCCGCATTCCCCTCTAGGACGACCCGGGCCACCACCCTCTCCCTTCCATCGCCCACATCCGCCGGCGCCTCGCTTCTTCCGACCAAGGAATCCGTTCTTCCTTCCTTCCTTCCGTCTCTCCTTCCTTCCTTCCTTCCGTCCTTCCGTTTAGCTTTCGCTAATACGACGCAATAAACCACCGGAAGTTTGTCGTGCGCAACATGACATCACTGCAGCTCAGTCGCCGTAGTCGTTGACGCTCAGCGCGACCCACTCTTCCCTTTCTACCCCTTGCTCCTCCACTCCTCACCCACCCACTGCCTCAGTTCGTCCATCCGTCCTTTCGTCCGTCCGTCCTTCCTCCGTCCGTCCGTCCTTCCTTCCGTCCGTCCTTCCTTCCGTCCGTCCGTCAGTCCGTCCGTCCTTTTCGTCCATCCGTCCGTTCGTCCGTCCGTCCGTCCTTCCGTCCGTCCTTCCGTCCGTCGTTCGTCTCCGTCCGTTCGTCCGTCCATCCAATCCTGTGTATTCCTATGCATTGCGACCGTTTCTTTTACTTCTTCTCTTCCTGTCTGTGTCTGGCTGTGTCGGTCTGTGACTTTCTGTCTGTGTCTTTCTGTGTCTGTGTCTGTCTGTGTCTGTGTCTATGTCTGTCTGTGTCTGTCTATATATGTCTATGTATGTCTGTCCGTCTGTCTGCCTGCCTGCCTGCCTGCCTGGAGAGGGAGGGGAGAGTCTGTCTGTCTTTCTGTCTATCTCTCTTTCTGTTTGTCTGTCTGCCTGCCTGTTCATCGATGCGTACAAGTGAGTTGGGGCAGTGGACGTCGATCGCAGATCTTCTGGCCTTCATTAGTAGTCGACGACTGCAGGAGGAACGGACGGAGAGGGAGAGAGGCAGGCATCGAAGCGACCGATATAAAGGGAGAGACAGAGACATACAGAGACAGAGACAGAGAAAGACAGAGACAGGCAGATACAGAAAGAGATAGAGACAGACAGGCAAAGATAGAGATACAGAGAAAGAGATAGGTAGAGATAGAAACACACAGAGACAGAGACAGACAGAGACAAAGACAGAGACAGACAGGCAGATACATAAAGAAATAGAAACACACAGAGACAGAAACAGAGACAGATAGAGACAGACACAGACACAGACAAACAGAGAGACAGAGAGACAGAGAGAGTCAGAGAGGGACACACACGAGGACATATACAGAGATAGCTACAAACAGATAGAAGCAGAGAAACGTAGAGAAACAGAGACATACAAGAGAGGGTAAAAAGGACGACCGTAGGGAGGGAGGTGTTCCGCCGTTGTCACCCTCCTTCTTCTTCTTGGTCGTCGTCGTCGTCATCTTGTATTGGTTGGTCGTCTGGTCCTGTGGTCGCCTCAGACGATGCAATTAGATGACATTAAAGATGCGCACCTGCTCCACGCATACATCTTCCTAACAACCATCGAACGCCTCTCAGCATCGCCTCCTACTTCGATCGACGACCAAAGACACTCCCAACGCCCCCCTGCCCCACCAGCAGAACCACCATCACCACCACCACCAACACCACCACCACTACCACCACCACCAACGCCCCCTGCTCCACCACCCACTACCAACACCACCACTACCACCACCACTACCACTACTACCACCACCACCACCACCACTACCACCACCACCACCACCAACCCTCTGCTCCACCAGCAGAACCACCATCACCACCACCACTACCACCACCACCACCACTACCACCACCACCACCACTACCACCACCACCACTAACGCCCTCTGCTCCACCCACCAGCAGAACCACCATCACCACCACCACTATCACCACCACTACCACTACCACCACCACCACCACTAACGCCCTCTGCTCCACCAGCAGAACCACCATCACCACCACCACAACCACCACCACTACCACCGCCACAACCACCACCATTTTTACTACTATGGCTACTGCTATGACTACTACCACAACCACGACCATCACCACCAGTACCACTATCATAATCATATTTGTTCGCCAGGGCTTATCCCGACTGCTGTTAGTTGTCTTGTAAGGCGCCCTTGTAACGGCATGGCCGTGTTACGGCCTATATAAATTGTCGTAATTATTATTATTATCACCACCACTACCACCACCACCACCAACACCACCACCACCAACACCACCACCAACACCACCACCATCACAACCACCACCACCACAACCACCACCACCACCAACACGACTTTTACTACTACGGCTACTGCAATCACTACTTCCACTACCACTTGGCCCTATTACTGCTACTACTACCGCTGCGCTACTACTACTACTACTACAACGAAAACTTCTAAAACTATTTAATACCAGCACTACTGCCACTGCTACTACCACTGGGTGTTGCCACTACTACAATTAATAGTAGTATTAATAAGTACTGCCACTATTACGATTACTACAACTACTATTAAAACTACTTATTTCTTTTCTTCCTCCTCCTCCTCCTCCTCCTCCTCCTCCTCTTCCTCCTCCTCCTCCTCCTCCACCTCCTCCTCCTCCTCCTCTTCCTCCTCTTCCTCCTCTTCCTCCTCCTCCTTCTCCTGCTCCTCCTCTTCCTCCTCCTCCTCCTCCTGCCTCCTCCCCCTTGTCCTCAGCAGCCATGCCTTCCATCTGCGTCGTCCTTCCGTTGGTATTGGGTTCTGAAATGGAAACATAAGGACCGAATGGGGCAACTGGGTGACATTACGACCGAAGATAAACTCCCCTATTTATTCTCCTCCCAGACGTCGATTTCCGATCAGATCTCCTCCTCTCTGTCCTCCATGCTACCGACCTTGGATCCTTCGCAACGGCGCCATTAGAATGCTACAACTGTTGCATCTGCCAACAAGGAAACAATCTAATCTACTCCAATCTAATCCAATCTGATCTAATCCAATCTCATCTAATCTAATCCAATCTAATCTAATCTAATCTTATCTAATCATCATCATCATCATCATCATCATCATCATCATCATCATCATCATCATCATCATCATCATCATCATCATCATCATCATCATCATCATCATCATCATCATCATCATCATTATTTTTTCATTATTATTATTATTATTATTTTATTATTATTATTATTACTACTACTACTACTACTACTACTACTACTACTACTACTACTACTACTACTACTACTACTACTACTACTACTACTACTACTACTACTACTACTACCACTACTACCACTCCCTACCACTACTACTACTACTACTACTACTACTACTACTACTACTACTACAACAACTACTACTACCACTACTACCACTACTACTACTACTACTACTACTACTACTACTACTACTACTACTACTACTACTACTACTACTACTACTACTACTACTACTACTACTACTACTACTACTACTACTACTACTACTACTACTACTACTATTACTACTACTACTACTAAACAACAACAACTACTATTATTATTATCATTATTATTAACATCATAATTATTATTTTTAGTATTGCTACTACTATTATTATTATTATTATTATTATTATTATTATTATTATTATTATTATTATTATTATTATTATTAAGGTCTAAATAAAAGACCTGGGAGCCACAAAGATGTCGTTGAACACCCCTTATTACCATTGGATGAACTGTGTTAGTATTTGTGTCTTTGTTCGTTTCGTGAAGCGCTGGTCCGAAAGCGCTTTCCTGCTGCGTGGTGTCCGCTGACTTGATGGCAGAGTCAGCGATGAGAATCTACGGACGTTGGTTCAGGAACTTCAGTCTCGACCGTTGACTCAGTGGGTCGTTAAGACCCCCTTTGTGGGGAATGGACGGATCTTTTTGGATGGTCCCTCTCTCTGTGTACATGTATGTCTAACTATGCCTCTGTCTTTCTGTATGTCTGTCTGCTTGTCCCTCTGTCTGTTTACCGATCTTTGTCTGTGTGTGTGTCCGTCTCTGTGTGTGTCCGTCTGTGTCTGTCTGTCTGTCTGTGTGTGTGTCTGTCTATCTGTGTGTCTGTCTGTGTGTCCGTCTGTGTCTCTGTCTGTCTGTCTGTGTGTCTGCCTGTCTGTCTGTCTGTCTGAGTGTGTCTGAGTGTGTCTGTGTGTTTGTGTGTGTGTCTGTCTGTCTGTCTGTCTGTCTGTCTGTCTGTCTGTCTGTCTGTCTGTCTGTCTGTCTGTCTGTCTGTCTGTCTGTCTGTCTGTTGTCATCTGTCTGTCTGCCTGTCTGTCTGTCTGTCTGTCTGTCTGTCTGTCTGTCTGTCTGTCTGTCTGTCTGTCTGTCTGTCTGCCAGGTAAGCAGTGAAGTTAGCTGCGTTGCATTGTGTGTGCTTTTCTCTATTTAAAAATTCCGATTGAGGAGGAAGAAGAAGTAGGAGGAGGAGGAGGAGGAGGAGGAGGAGGAGGAGGAGGAGGAGGAGGAGGAGGAGGAGGAGGAGGAGGAGGAGGAGGAGGAGGAGGAGGAGGAGTGGTAGGATGAAAAGGAGGAAGAGGAGAAAGAGGAGGAAGAGGGATAGGAGGAAAAAGAGGAAGAGAATATAATAATATTTTCGTTTATTGAAACAATCCGGTTAACAAACAGCACCCGGCTACAGTGTACAGTTATGCAATTGAAACAATTCAGAAGGAAGAGGAGGAGGAGTGTAGGAGAAAGAGAAGGAACAGGAGGAACAGGAGGAGGCGGTGAAGGAGGAGGAGGAGGTCAAGGGGTAGGAGGAAGACGAATTGGAGGGGTAGAAGGAGGAAAGGGGAGGAGGTGGAAATGGAAGAGGAGGTCAATGATGTCAGGTGACAGCCAAAATCAGGGATTTCCTTGACGTTAATCTGATCCCCAACTATGTCGGTCGGTCGGTCGGTCGCTCGATGGGCTGGGGCGTGCAGTCGGTCGTTGGTTGAGAGAGGCAGAGGGGAAGAAGAAGAAGGCCTGACGTGGTGTGTGTGTGTCGCCTGGATTATGATTACAAACATTAATAGTTGTTTATGGGTCGTTTTCTGTCAACTAAATCACGGTTACTCCCGGACCCGGTTCGTCATTGATATAAATTACTAAACAACATCCACGGATGACCAGGCTCCTCTGTTGCAGCAGCTGCTGCTGCAGTGGCTGGGGCTGAGGCTGGGGATGATGATGCTGTGGCGGTGGCCGTGGTGGTGGTGGCAGCCGTGGTGGAACTGGGCAGCGGCGGTTGTGACACACTGAGGCGGATGGCGGGTGTGTCTGCGGCTG
Organism: Aporrectodea caliginosa; assembly: GCA_020284085.1. Lineage (NCBI taxonomy): Eukaryota > Metazoa > Annelida > Clitellata > Crassiclitellata > Lumbricidae > Aporrectodea > Aporrectodea caliginosa. The sequence continues at coordinate 226,759 of JACEVL010001252.1, read as the reverse complement.
ATCTTGATTCGTTGAGGGAACGTGTCTTGTGCGGTTGGGACGACGGATGTCGAGGCAGGAGGCGGATGGCGAGGAACAGGAGAAGGAGAAGGAGGAGGAGGAGGAGGAGGAGAGGAGGAAGAGGAGGAGGAGGAGGAGAGGGAAGAGGAGAGGGAGGAGGAGATGGAGGAGGAGATGGAGGGAGATGGAGGAGGAAATGGAGGAGGAGGAGGAAGAAAGGGAGGACGATGAGGAGAGAGGAGAAGGAGGAGGAGGGATACAATGAAGCTAGAGGAGGAGGAGAAGAAGAAGGAGGAGGAGGAGGAGGGCGATAACGAGGAGGAGGCTGGAGGAGGAGGAGGAGGGAAGGGAAGAGGAGGAAGAGGAAGCTGGAGGAAAAGGTGAAAGGGAAGGAGAAGGAGGATGAAGTAGGAAGTAGAAATGGAGAAAAGGAAGAGGAGGAGGAAAAAGAGGATGTTGAGGAAGGAAAGTTTTAGGAGGAAGAGGAGATAGAAAGGACGGTAGAGGAAGAGAACGAGTAAAAGGAGGAGGAGAAGTGCTGGAGAAAGAGAAGAAGGAGGAGGAGGAGGAGAAGCAGGAGAAAAAGGTGGAGGCAGAGAAAGAGGAGGAGGAGTCAAAGGAGAAAGAGGATATGAGGAAGTAGATGACGGAGATGAGGAAGCGGCGCAGGAGGAGTAGGAGGAGTAGGTCTCGGTCTCGGAAGGAATAACGGACTGGAGCAGAGCATCTTCCGCCTTGGCACCGTCGGAGCAGCATCAGCAACAGCATCAACAACCGTGTCTCATAAATTCGGAATCCCTTGGCGCCTCCTTATTCCCAGCTGAGCTGCTCCTCGGCCGATCGACGCTCGTTAATCTGAGCCGAGGTCGTTCATTAATAAGACCAACAACACAGCGACCACCTTCATTAATTTTCACTCTCAGCCCTCGGCCTCCATTCCGATGGGAGCGCCATGGCACAGTGGTAAGGAGGGTGGGCTGTGAACACAGAGGTTGAGGGTTCATACTATACTGCGGGGTTGAGGGTTCGTATCACTGACGATTCTCTCATCGTCATTCTCTCCTACGTACATACGTACATGCATACATGCATACATGCATGCATACATACATACATACATACATAAATGCATAAATGCATACATACAGACCCCATGCACACATATTTCCATACATGCATCGATAGTTAGTTAGTTAGTTAGTTAGTTAGTTAGTTAGTTAGTTAGTTAGTTAGTTAGTTAGTTAGTTAGTTAGTTAGTTAGTTAGTTAGTTAATTTACATACATGCATCGATAGTTAGTTAGTTAGTTAGTTAGTTAGTTAGTTAGTTAGTTAGTTAGTTAGTTAGTTAGTTAGTTAGTTAGTTAGTTAGTTAGTTAGTTAATTACATACATGCATCGATAGTTAGTTAGTTAGTTAGTTAGTTAGTTAGTTAGTTAGTTAGTTAGTTAGTTAGTTAGTTAGTTAGTTAGTTAGTTAGTTAGTTAGTTAGTTAGTTAGTTAGTTAGTTAGTTAGTTAGTTAGTTAGTTAGACAGACAGACAGATATAGACAGACAGACAGACAGACACGGACAGACAGATAGATAGATAGATAGATAGATAGATAGATAGATAGATAGATAGATAGATAGATAGATAGATAGATAGATAGATAGATAGATAGATAGATAGATAGATAGATAGATAGATAGATAGATAGATAGATAGATAGATAGATAGATAGATAGATAGATAGATAGATAGATAGATAGATAGATAGATACATAAACATACATACATACCTACATACCTACCTACCTACATACATACATACATACATACATACATACATACATACATACATACATACATACATACATACATACATACATACATACATACATATACAAACAAACATGCATACATACATACATACATACATACATACATACATACATACATACATACATACATACATACATACATACATACATACATACATACATACATACATACATACATACATACAAACAAACAAACATGCATACATACAACACATGTATTTGTCCAAGAATCGGTTTCGAACGTCGGACACTAGGACCAATCCAAGGACCAAGCAATTCACAGACCAAGTAATCCAAGGTTCAATGCAATCCAAGGAGCAGGCAAGACGGGTAGGCCTGCAGAGGACCGTGCCATCGGCGTCATTTATATTCCTCATCGGGCGTAGGGTCCCCCGTTGAACGGGGTAATCATAATCAACGAGTAATGTGCATATTTGAATCTGTGGAGACAGGCGAGGCTTGACCGTCGCAGCTGGTGACGAAATCCCTCCGAGGGAAACCGAAACAGGCGACCAGAATAACAAGAACACCCGACGGCTCTAAGGATGCAACCGATGGCCGACTCGAGTACGCACCGGGTATGCTGCGAATGCATATAATATTCCTGGAACACGGGATGAGCCGCCAGTCGGCACTTTCTTTCTCTCTTTCTCTCTCTTGCACTGTTCGGTCTCTGTCTCTCTTTCTCTGTCTGTCTATCTGTCTGTCTCCGTCCCTCTGTCTCTATGTCTGTCTCTCTGTTTGTCTGCCTCTTCTCTTTTTTCACAATTCTCACATTTTCAATTCTTCAACAGAAAAGCTGTCACGCTGAATGCTCTCTGAGTTTTGAAACCAAACAACCAGCATTCAATGACAACACCGACGTCTGCAACAATTATTACTCATTTCAACTGCTTTTACCCCTATATATATCTACATACTGATTGCTCGCAATAATTGCCATAGGGGAGACTTGAGCCCGTGCTCTACCAGGCGAGCGCTCAAACAATCAGCCAAGTTGCCGCAGTATACCCTGGGCGTACTCGGGCTGAAGTCGCATGCTCCCTTCGGAGGTCAACCTATACGCTGCACATTCTCTAGCTGCAGCGCTCTTACTTCGCTCTTGACTTAGATCTTGCCCCTCTCTTGCCACTCTCTTGCCACTCTCTTGCAACTTTTGCTTCTATCTTGCCACTCTCATGCCTCTCTCTTGCCATTGTCTTGCAACTCTTGCCTCTATCTTGCCGCTCTCATGCCTCTCTCTAGCCACTGTCTTGCAATTTTTGCCTCTATCTTGCCGCTCTCATGCCTCTCTCTAGCCACTGTCTTGCAACTCTCTTGCTTCTCTTTTGCCACTCTCTTTTTTCTTCTTCTATCTCCTCCTCTTCTTCTTCTCTTTCCTTTGTCCTCATAATTTTCAGCAATTTCTTCTTCTCCTCTTCTTCTCCTTCTCCTTGCTCCTTCTCTCTTTCTCTTCTTCCTACTCCTCCTTTCCTTCCCCTCCTCTTCTTCTTCTTTCTACTCTCTCCTCCTCCTCTTTTTCCTCAACCTTGTCTCTCCTCCTCCTCCTGTTCTTCTTCATCCTTCAACTCCTCTTTTTCTACTCTTCATACCCCTCCTCCTCCTCCTCCTGCTCTCCTCCTCCTCTTCTTCCTCCGTCTTCTTCGTCGACGTCGTAGAGCGTCGTTCTTCATCGTAATGAAGAAATTTAGATTCAAATAAAGGCGCTAATGTAAACAGCATCTGCTGGTGATACGACGACACAATTCGCCCTGTGTTAAATGTCAATTAAGCCGTTCTACGACTCCACTCCCGCCGCCTGTCAGATCAACTCTTCCGATGCCCGACCCATCGCTGCCTCCTCCAGTCCTCCTCCTCCTCCTCCAAATGCCTTCCATACATCCACCTCCTCTTCCCTCCTCCTCCACTTCCTCCTCCCCCTCCTCCTACGTTTTTCTCCTCCTCCTTCACGTTGGACGTTATTCAAATCCTCTTCCTCCGGCTCTTCCTGCTTCTCCTTCTACTCCTGCACATTATTCCTCATTCTCTTCCTGCTCCCACTCCTGCACATTAACACGCTTCCACCTTCTCCTTCACTTCCTCCAACTCTTCCACCTCCTCTTTCCTACCCTTCTACTCTTCGTCTTCCTCCTGCTTTCTTCTTCTTCTTCTCCTTCTTCATCTTCCTTCTCCATCTCTTCCTCCTCTTTCTCCTCTCCCTCCTCCTTCCTCTTCCACCTCCTTCTCCTCCTCCTCTTCCTCTCTCCCTCTTCCTCATCCTCCTCCTCTTCTTTCTCTCTCTTCTTCCTCCTCTTTCTCTCTTCCCCTCTTCCTCCTCCTCTCCCTCCTCCCATCTTCCTCCCCATTTCCTCCTCCTCCCCATTTCCTCCTCCTCTTCCTCTTCCTCCTCCTCTTTCACCTCCTCTTCCCTCCTCCTCTTCCTCCTCCTCTTCCACCTCCTCCTCCTCCTCCTCCTCCTCCTCCTCCTCCTCCTCCTCCTTCCTCCCAATATCCTTCGTCCTCTGCGCTCTGTCCGTGTCATCGTACAGTGGCGCCCCTATCCGTTGGTGTGTGTCGTACGAATCGTCCAACGTCGTCGTTCGTTTCGAATTCGCATTTGCATCCGTTGCCAAATTGCATTTCTCTTCGTCGGTTGCCCCCAATGCCTGCTAATGTCGATAAAAAGCGGCGTTAATCGGATCGCCCGCGAAAATTGCCGTCCTCAAAAGGCCACATTTACGGCGGTCGTTTGGCCTCTGGCCTCTGCTCTGTCCTCTTCTGAAGGGACAGGGAGAGAGAGAATCCAGAGGGAGAGAGAGAGAGAGAGAGAGAGAGAGAGAGAGAGAGAGAGAGAGAGAGAGAGAGAGAGAGAGAGAGAAAGAGAAAGAGAAAGAGAGAGAGAGAGAGGCAGACACACAGAGATAGACAGAGGCAGAAAGAGAGACAGGAAAAGGGCAAAGGAGATAAAAAAAAGGAAATGGAGAGTGGGTGAAAGAACCGGAGAGGAAGATGGAAAGCATATTTAATTAATATTATTCAGAAAGAAACACTTTTCACACTCAGGCCTAAAAACATGTTCACACCTTACGTTACGTTACGTTACCTTATGTGCACAAAAACGTCATCGGCGAATCAAAACAGATCCCAACGTCATGAAGTTTGACATTTATATAGCGCCTGTTCGGTCTCTGTCTCCGACCGAGATCGTGCTGACCCAGTGTGTGCCAGGCAGTCCATCGTTTGACAGAAGGAATTTGTTTGTATCGTTAGATCGATACAATCGACGTCACGCTCTGAGAGGAGGAGGAACCATAAAGACACATTAAATGCTTTTCTCATAGGACCAATACAGACACGTAACACACAAACATACATACATACATACATACATACATACATACATACATACATACATACATACATACATACATACATACATACATACATACGTACATACATACATACATACATACATACATACATATACATACATATACATACATACACATACATACATACATACATACATACATACGTACATACGTACATACTTACATACACGTACATACATACATACATACATACATACATACATACATACATACATACATACATACATACGTACGTACATACATACACATACATACATACATACATACATACATACATACATACATACATACATACATACATACATACATACATAGGGGGCCCGATAGCGCATTGGATAACACACTGGCATAGAGAGCGAGAGGTACCGAGATCGAGACCCATAGGCGGACATGCTTTGTAGGTTGCTATTAGCGCCGTGTATTGCAGGCTGTCTGTTCTGTTAGTAGTTAAGATTTATTTATGTCTTCTGTCATTTGTGTTCTTGTGAATTGTTTAATTGTCATAACATGTAAATTGCAGCGCAGTGCGTTTGTCAGGCGCTTCATTAAAGAAAAGATATTATTACATACATACACTCATACATAAGTAAGTAAGTATATTCTTTATTACTTCACCTGCAAACGCACAATGGGACATGCAGCTAAAAACATTGTCATGATACATCGAAGTAATAATTAGTAACAAAAGATGTAAATTAAATGAAAAGTTAGTTAAATGACTGAAATATACATGCATAACTTACTTACTTACATGCATATGCGCATGCACACATAGACTACATGACGACAATGCGACAAGCATATAATTATATAGGCCTATATATAATATTCTTTATTGAAACAATCCGGTTGACAAACCGCAACCGGTTACAGTGTACGGTTATGCAATTGAAACAATTATTCACAAGAACACAAATGACAGAAGACATAAATCTTAACTACTAACAGAACAGACAGCCTGCAATACATGGCGCTAATAGCATATCCGCCTACGGGATCGATCTCGGTACCTCTCGCTCTCTATGCCAGTTTGCTATCCAATGCGCTATCGGGCTATAGCATAATACAAGCATACGAATAAAGGACCGCCAATCCAGACAGGAAGCGTTTATAAAATTCTGCCTGACCTTCTTCTTGTTGCAGTGCTTCTTTTATTATACGGAAGCAGTTCAGATGTTTGTGTCGGCTTTTAAGCGACGAGGTCGAACGCTGCTGTCTTGTCGTCTAGACGCCATAAAAGTCGTCGAAAGCTGAACCGAGTTTCTACTACAGACGGTCTGAGAACTTGAGGCTATTCTTAGAAGAAATGGGATACTTTCCAGTTTACCCACCCATGTTTTAAACGCTATAGGCCAACGTACGCCGTATCTACATGTATGTATGTATGTATGTATGTATGTATGTATGTATGTATGTATGTATGTATGTATGTATGTATGTATGTATGTATGTATGTATGTATGGGGCGCGGTGGTTTAGGGGTATGTTCGGTGCCTTGCAGCTGGAGGGTTGCGGGTTCGAATCCACCTCAAAGTCGCCGCGTAGGGACCCTGGGCAAGTCCTTCACTCGCAATTGCTCATGCGCTTCGGCGTGAAACTCCGATTCAGCGTTCGCGCAGTAGTCGGGAGCGCCTCTGAATGGGAAATCTGGTAGGGCGCTATAACAAGTGTTCAAATACAATACAATACAATACAATACAATACAATGTATGTAAGAGCACTTGTTATAGCACCCCTTTAAGATTTCTACTCAGAGGCGCTTCCGACTACTGTAACAGTGCGGACGCTGAATCGGAGTCTCACGCCGAAGCGCATGAGCAATTGCGAGTGAAGGACTTGCCCAGGGTCCCTACGCTGCGACTTGAGGCGGATTCGAACCCGCAATCCTTCGGCTGCAAGGCACCGAACATACCCCTACACCACCGCGCCCCACATTGTCCTCATGTATGTATGTATGTATGTATGTAGGCTACGTATTTACCGTATAGTATTGTTATTATTATTACTGTTATAATTATTATAATTACTATTTTTATTATTATTATTATTATTATTATTATTATTATTATTATTACAAATAATTTTAACGTTCGCGAGGTCCCACAGAAATGCGAATCGGAGGCGCGGTTAGTCAGTCGCCACATGAAGACCATTTAGTTGCATCAACAAACTTACAAAAGCGCTGTAACACGGTTATCAATATTGTATTGTATAATTAGTATTGTATTGTATCTAAAGATTTATATAGCGCCTCTCTCAGAATAACTATTCAGAGGCGCTCTCAGCACGAAAACCCCGGGGAAAAGAAACGTCTTTAAAGAACGAGAGACCAAAGAGGAAAAACTAGTCATTAGTTTAGCCCTTAATGAGGGGGAAGGTCATTCCAAGTAGAGGGACCAACCACAGCAAATGCCCGGCGTTGAGCCAAGGCAGTCCTAGTCCTAGGAACAAAAGATCTAGCCAATCAGCAGAGCGCAAGGAACGAGATGAGGTCGCAGATAACGGCTTTCGCATGTAGTCACAAAGATACTTTGGGGCACTGCTCAGCTGCGCCTTTGAGACTTAAAAGAGGATCTTATAATAGCCTCAATAGTTGATCTGAAAATGTGTTCTGAGCTATTTTGGGACGTACAGTTCTAGTTTTAAACAGGGTCCCGGAAAAGCCAAGGCGCCAAAGACGCCGATGCTCACACGTTTTGGCTCTGTGCCGCCCAGGGTGAGCATTGCCGGAGGGGGTTGGGGTTCAACCCCCTAGTCTTTCTTAGGATCCCACAGTAAAGTCTACATTTCACACCAAAACTGCACATAAATCAACGTCTACCCCCCTCCCTCAGTTATTTTTTACAATTCCCATACTGGTGACACCGAGGCAGGAACATCATGGGCGTGTTTAATGGTGGTTTAATGGTGGTTTTACGGGTTCACCCTCCCCGAAATAAATGCAGAACTGTCCTCGTCATTCATTCATCGTATACCCTGTGCGGGTCTTTCCCACTTTCTACAGATGCAAAGTATAGGATCAGGTGTGGAGGGTGGATTCTATCTAATGTAATCTAAGACCTTATCTAGAGCCACTGTCATGTGGGGCGCGGTGGTATAGGGGTATGTTCGGTGCCTTGCAGCCGGAGGGTTGCGGGTTCGAATCCGCCTCAAACCGCCGCGTAGGGACCCTGGGCAAGTCCTTCACTCGCAAGTGCTCATGCGCTTCGGCGTGAAACTCCGATTCAGTGTCCGCGCTGTATTCGGGAGCGCCTCTGAGCAGAAATCTTGAAGGGGCGCTATAACAACTGCTCATACATACATACATACATACATACATACATACATACATACATACATACATACATACATACATACATACATACATACATACATGATGTTCAAGGTTGATGGTCGCTATTAATGAGAATCGTTGTGCAAGCGAAATTCGAGGATGAGACTGCAGACCGTTCGAAAGCCAAAAGGAGAGTCGGAGATGACACAGAAACAGACTAATCGTAATCGTAATCGTAATCTCCAAACTTCTAAAGCGCCACTCGAAAGCTAAACGCAGGGCACCAGCTTATTCACGAGCGCTGCGTCAAGTCAGAGAGGTCGTACAAAGGGTAGTACACGGTTGCCAGACTCGGACAGCCTCGGACTACTCTTTTTACGACAGTGTCTGATTAGACGCAGCGCTCGTCCGAGGGAGGTCCGAGTCCGGTTTCCAGAGGATCAGAGAGGGCACAGCAGATGTTAAGGCGGGTGTCTTTTAGGTCGAGGATTGGAAGGTACAGGATCAGATGAGTCAGGATAAGAGTTCTTGAAAAGGAGAGAATAACTCCTACCTCCACTCCGACAACTATGACTATAATCACAATTATTTAATCACGATCTAATCATAAACCTGATCATGCTAAAATCATGATCTAATCGTAATCATGGTCACGGTGTAATCTCGCAACAAACTGACCATGATCTCATCATGATTATAATCTAATTATTATTGTATTGTCTTGAATTATAATTGTCACTCTTCGCGTTACAAGATATTAATATTATTATGTCGTATACTATTATAGTTGTCGTGTGTGTGTACTTCTGAACTTCGTCAGGAGGGAAATATCACATGCAGCCATATCGTAAAGTATTGTCTTGAATTGCATTGTCTTGGATTGCATTGTCTTGAATTGCATTGTCTTGAATTGCATTGTTTTGAATTGCATTGTGTTGCACCGTAGCATTGGAAGGACGAATACCTGACCTGGGAACCGGATAAGTGCGGAGGTCTACGGCGGATCATCGTTCCCCCTCAGATGATCTGGTTACCGGACTTCGGTCTCGAGAACAGGAAGACGTTATCGTCATCGTCATCGTCATGTCATCGTCATCGTCATCATCATCATCCTCATAGGCTAATGGCGAACTTAACTGCAAAAACTCTGATCCTCGGGTCTCAGAACTCTCCCTGCTGCAATCACTGAGTACATACTCTGAGCTCATTATATTATATCAGAACTGACATATTATAGTATTATAAGCCCACGTCTGCACCCAATGCCTGCAACAAGGTCGACTCCTGAAGACCCTTAGCTCACAGCCGATAGGTATACATGTCGACCTCTTTATATAGTGTACCAATCGCGTTCACGTAAAAAAAGGTGTCTATGTGATTGTTCCTTTTCCGTTGTTAATATTCATAATTAGCTTATAGTTGTCAATTTACAGTTAATTCTGCACAATATTGCTTTTCGCAGCTATATGATATTATTTTACATCTCGTAATAATGTGATTGTCAGACAATTAATATGTCTTTCTTAAGACGAGCCATTCGCATATTGGCCCATGTAATTATTATCAACTGCAATTATCATTATATCAGAATGTCAAACTATTACTTGATCAAAGTCACTTGATGGAGGCCGCAAACCATGAACAACTGAGGCGGTAGGCCTATAGGCTCACCGACTAATTTTTTGCTAACCTGATCGAGGCCTAGTTCATATTTGGGTATTATTTTAAATAGGCTAAATTACCAAATAATGCCTAAAATATGAAACGAAAAGAGCAGCACAATATAGCCTAACTCTGGCGTTCGTATTATTAGGCTATTATTATTATTATTACTATTATTAGGCCTAACTATTATTATTATTATTATTATTATTATTATTATTATTATTATTATTATTATTATTATTATTATTATTATTATTATTATTATTATTATTATTATTATTATTGTTATTATTAATATTATTATTATTATTATTATTATTCCCACCTAGGGAATGAAGACATGTCCTAAACCCAGAGGCCTTACGGGAATCGAATCGGGTCCGTGAAAACTCAGCAAGAGTGTAATCCTTTATAGGCTACTATCCACCTCCCTAATTATTATTAGTATCATCATCATCCTCATCATCCTCATCATCATCCTCTTCCTCCTCATCCTCATAATAAACAACATCATCATCATCAACAACATTATCATCATCATTGTCATCATCGTCCGAAGAATAATGATAGATAATTTTATCTTGTCAGTTGTGGTGTCACTTTCTGTGTCTAAACGTATGAATTGTTCCATAATTTCTGACTGTTATTATATTTGACTTTGATATGGAATATGATGATGATGATGATGATGATGATGATGATGATGATGATGATGATGATGATGATGATGATGATGATGATAATAATAATAATAATCTTTTCTTTATTAAGCGCCTGACAAACGCACTGCGCTGTACATTTACATCATTAGGCCTACATGTTATGCAATTTAAATCTTAACTACTAACAGAACAGACAGCCTGCAATACAACGGCGCTAATAGCAGCCTACAAAGCGCATCCGCCCTACGGGGCTCGAACTCGGTAGGCCTCTCGCTCTCGCTCTCTTCGCCAGATGTTATCCAATGCGCTATCGGGCCCCCGATGTGATGATGATGATGATGATGATGATGATGATGATGATGATGATGATGATGATGATGATGATGATGATGATGATGATGATGATGATGATGATGATGATGATGATGATGATGATGATGATGATGATGATGATGATGGCGATGATGATGAACGGTGATGTCAAGCGGCAACGGTTAAGACAGCGTAGAAAAAAAATTCCTCAGAAGTGAATAATTTCTCCTTAGACATCTTAAAAGCACACTCAACCACGGATATAAATTTAGACCATCTCGAATTTCAAAACAGTGAAATTAGTAGTGTCATTAAACAGTAGCTAATCATAGAATTCAATCCTAGAGATGTAGGCCTATTATTCGAAACGAACGGCTTTTGTTGGCACAAGATGTCGTTAAACTCTCGATCCAACCATCCAAACGCTCAATGTAATTACACACCTCTGTTAATAATCATATTCGCCCTTTAAGTAAAAACGGACGCGCTGTAGAGACAGTCTTGCCCATTACTAGATCCTCTCAAGCTCATATAGGCCTACTATTCCATCTGAACTGCATTTAATATCTACCTGGGCTTATGCCAATAACCTTACCTCTGCCAATAACCTTATCTTAAATAGCTCTAAATCTAAAGAAATGATCATTTTCCGCCCTCGACACCATGCAATTTGACCCTCCTCCTCCATTGCCTAGTATTACCCGAGTTAACACTTTGAAAATACTGGGTGTCATCCTTCAAGATAATCTCAAACTCACAGCCCATATAGACCACCTCACAGCAACTTGCTCCTCCTCTTTTTATGCTATCAGAAAACTCAAAACCCATGGCCTTTCTTCCTCATCCATCCATAATGTAACCAAAGCCGGCCACTACCGTTGCTAAACTTCTATATGCCTCCCCATCTTGGTGGGGTCTCACGCTGACTTCCGATAAAGAACGTCTGGAAAAACTCCTAAAAGAGCCAAACGCCTAGGTTACCTAGAGCAATCCTTTCCAACAGTCTCTGAACTTGCCAATATAGCTGATGCGAAACTCCTTTTCTCCATATTACACAACCCAAAGCATGTACTTCACCAACTCCTACCTCCACTCCGACCCCTCCCTCTCACCAGTTAAGACCTAGAGCACACAACCATACTCTCCCACCCAAGGACAACTCTCAATTTATTCTTAGATCATTAGGCTATATAAAAAATATTTACTAGTTTATGCTAACATTTTCTTGAATTATTCATTATCACTCATGTTAGCATTTCTGCGTTTTTTCTCAGATTGTTTTCCTCAATAAACGAATATATATATATATATATCCGTAGTATATTATATATATATATATATATCCATAGTATATTATATATATATATATATATATCTCGTAGTATATTATATATATATATCCGTAGTATATATATATATATATACATATATATATATATATATATATTAGGGTGGCTTAGAAATGAAAGTGCAAAATAATCTTGTGGCAGCCTTCCAATCTATTCCAATTATGAAGAAAACACTATGTGCAAAAAATATTTGCAATTGGTCAATATTTAGCGGTGGCCCTGGTGTTCTCAAGTTTTAATAATACGGGAATAAACTTCCAGAATCGCAAGAAACGATCACAGAAGGAGCTCGCAGGCTATACAAGCCAGGCAGGTAGTTCAGGATACTGATTCCTCATCAAGTGATGCAGAATTAAGTGATGAAGGAAAAACCGGTGATACTAACAGTAGTGACAATGAAGCATCTGCACCTAAACGAGCCACATCCAATATATATTCTGTCTCCTGGTCTGACGTCGGCTTTGGCTAGAACCAAGATTTAGTCAAGGAACGCTACATTCGTTCTTAGCGAAGTGGCTTCCGGCCTTGGTCATGATGTCAGCACTTTGAACAGCAACCGAAATCCCAGTCAACGAGCCAGGGCAAGCAACAGAACCACCAAGTCGAACAGCCCTAGGCTAATAGTTCCTTAACAGTTCATTGGGATGGTAAGTTACTGGAAGGTTTGACATCACGTGAGACATGTTGATCGTTTTCCAGTTCTTACCTCAGGTGTAGGAGTTGAACAGTTACTGGGCATTCCAAAACTATCCTCAGGAACAGGCTCAGCCCTAGAAGTCGTCCAGTGTTTGAGAGAGTGGAATAATCAGTATCAGGTTTTCGCTTTGTATTGTACCTATAAATTTATATAGCGCCTCTCGCAGTGCACACCAATCAGAGACGCTCCCAGTGCGAGAGACCCAGAGAAAAGAAAGAGGTCTTGAGACAACGAAAAGGGGCACTTGGCCCATCAGTTGATAAACAGGAACGTGTCAAAGGAGGAAGCTGGTTCCGTAGTGCAGGGCCAATGAAGGCAAAGGCTCGCGTTTTAGCCATGGGCAAGCAACAGCTTGTGCTTCGATACGACAGGCTGTGACACAGGTCATCGCTCAGGTTCATGTTGCTTGATAGAGCAGGAACTGAATAAAGATCTCCTTTTCCTGGCATGTCGCCACCACGTTATTGAACTAATTGTTGGAGCTGCATTCCAAAAAATACTTCCATTGGAACTTCTACTGGACCCGATAATCTTCTTTTCAAGAGGTTTCAAGACTACTGGCAATTCATTGAAAGCGACAAATTTCAGACAACCTCATCAAACCCATCGGTCGAATCTTTGGTGGCCAAAAACCGTGCTGACGTCCTGGAATTTGCTCATAAACATCAGGCAACTGAACAGCCACGAGACAATTACAGAGAATTTCTCGAGCTCTCAGTTTTCTTTCTTGGAGATGTTTCAGCTCGTGGAATTCGGTGTCGAATGCTTGGCGCTATGCATCGGGCACGATGGATGGCATAAGTTATCAACACGATAAAGATGTGGTCTTTTCAAGAAGACTGCTGCAGAAGAACGCAGCATTCCTGATATTGCCATCTTTTCGGCTGTTGTCTACTTGAGAGCCTGGATAACTTCGCCAACTTGACTCTCATGGAAGAACTTCTATAAATATACCCACATACAACAATTTCTGCTGCTACAAGCAAGAAGCTAGGGCTTCATCTATGGTATCTGTCTGAAGAGCCTATTGGGCTTGCCCTTTTTGACCCAATGACTCTAAGAAACTGATGATTGCTGTATTGGAAGCAGTAGCTCCAGATCGTTCGTCTATAAGACCCAGTGTGAAGTGAGATGCAGTTTTTGGCACCAGAGGTCTCGAAAAGTTCAACACAACTAACTCCAAGAAACTGTCTCAGGTGCTTGGTATGCAAGAATCGAGCCTTTCCCGTGGTAGGCCCAGTGGTCTGGAACGGACTCCTCCAGGAGATACGCCTGCTCCCTGGGACTCTTACTGAAGCTTTCTTTACTAAACTCAAAACTGTACTTTTTGGCCGTGCTGGAGTCGGGAGCGCCTCTGTGTAGTCCTCTTAAATTTATGAATGAATGAATTTATGAATGAATGAATGAACTAGTATATTTCTTAGCCAACTTAGTGAAAGACTGAGTGACAGTGAATGTTCTGAATAACATTTTTTAAATTTGTGATTCAAATCGCAAAATCGTATTACATAATAAATTTCAGACCTCGAGGGCCACCCCTAAATGTTATACAATTCCAAAGTTTTTTGTCACATAAGTTTATTTCTATAATTGGAATAAATTGAACGTATGCCAGACTAAATTTTATGATTTTCATTTTTTGGCTGTATGCTAAGGGCCACCCTAATATATATATATATATATATATATATACTAGGGGTGGGACGAGTACTGTTTTTAGTTGAGATCTGTAGGTCAGAACAGACTTTGGAGAGCGAACTTTGTAGAATAGAGCCGAAGAACTCTGCTACCGCGACACGTGTTGCATTTGCTTGCGCTATCCATGCACCACTCTGGCATTTTCCCCTTCAGAGATCCCTCGCTCTGCAGGCATTGTCCCTTGCCATTGTTCCATTACGCCCGTCAGGTCTGGCGGTCCCTTCGCGGGTGACGAGAGACCGCGTCGCCGAGCGGAATACGGAATCGCGCTTAGCCGCCTGCGTCTGATCAAGAGCCGCGAATCCCTCGGGGGGCAACGAGTGCATCATTACGCGCTGAATAACAATGGAATAATGAATTTACAACAACGCAATTATCATCATCTGCAGAAAGTTGAAATTAGGAAAGGGAACGCGGCCGCCGGAAGGGCGGGAGTTGGCGGGACGAGTCAGGCAGCGCTTAGCAACGGCAGCACGAACGCAGTATGGCGGACGCTGCTAATTGACATGGTTACAAAGAATTAATATTGAACATGAAGATCATTTGCATAATGGAAATGGACGAAACAGACGACATTCGACGACGACGCCATCATTAGGAGACTTCCCTCGACGACCTACTTGCGTATTCCGTCCACGCCCACATCCTCCATTCCAATCTTCTCGAATGGGAGCTTCCGTCGAGTCAACCCACAGTTACTACGAACGCCGGAATCTTAATAATGCCGTTCGGTCGGGACAGAATAAAGACACGGAACATCGCCCGACTTATTACAATTACATTAAAACAGAACAAAGTAACACCCTTACGTTAAATTGCAACATGACAAAACACGATGTAACCATGCAATTTACTCGATAGAGCTACGTCCAACAAAAAATGCATTACAAATTCACTTTAAACTTTGAAGTGACTCGAAAGACCTTAGGCCTACTACTTACGACCAGGAGCGTAGCGAGATTTAAATTCAAGAGGAGGCAACTTCACAGACCTTTGGCAAAATCCTGGTAATTGAGGTCATTAGTCAACGGAAGTTCCGGTATATAAAAAAATCAAGAGGAGGCAACTGCCTCCTCGTGCCTCCATGTAGCTAAGCTACGCCTATGCTTACGACCAGTGATCTCTATTAATAGTTACTGGATAGCTAAATGGCTGTGAAAGTTCGGATTATCGCTCAGTAAGGGCATATCCCAGGATTCCTTGGGGCAAATCAGGCCAACAGACGACAGCTGATGGCCAAGTTGGTGTCCTGTTGAAAACGGATTATCTAAAATAATTTAATCTAGAAATCAGCTCTGAAATTTAATTATCGAAATATCTTAAAATATAAAGTATACGCATCGAAATGGTTGCTTCGTGTTGTGCAATTGACTGCACAAATCGAGTTGGTTCGTCTAGTTGTGACCGAAAGATAACTTTTCACAGGTACTTGGCTAAAGCTACATCATACTAGTCTGTGCAAATCTTAGTTCTGTAATAACACAAGTGGTTGCGTGTATAACACTAACAGCAAACTTCACTCGAACATCAAGCATACCGGTACTTTTCCAGGCGAGAAATTCATACCGGTAGGGAAGGGAATGGTTCTTGCATCCATACCGACATCTGTTCCCCACTTCGACCCTCTGAGTTAATAATGATAATGCCCTCCTTACAAAGTTCAGAAGTGCACATTGAAGCCGGGCAACCATTAAGAGCCATAAATAGACTGAAAGAGGTAAGTTTTCACTTTACAGCGAAAGACAGTCTCGCTAATCGAGTTGCGAACAAGAGAAAGTGATGGAATTAAGATAACACAAGCAAACAGTTGTGCAGATTTTGGAGGAAACTATACAATAACTCATTATTGTTTTCAGATTCTGAATTTTAACTTATATAGCACTTCTTCATTTTACTGTACCATATTATAATGATAAAGTATCAACAATTGGAAGCAAGCAAATGTGGATTTCGACTGGAATATAGCCTCTAATTTAACAGACAAAATATTTGTGGTGAGACAGTGTTTGCTGTAAACAATAGATATTGTACTTTAGGATTTCATGACACACTATAGAACTAGTAATATACCTGTAGAAACAAATATGACTATGGCATATTTGTAGGGTGCTAAGATTTTCTTGGTGAGCTATTCTAATTCTGAATGAATTAATAAATTTTTTCTTTCTTTAGGTTTCCTGCTGAGAAATTAATTAATTAATTTTCTTTCTTTAGGTTTCCTGCTGAGCAACTGAGACGATCAGCGTGGGTCAAAGCAGTGAATCGCATCGACCCAAACAAACGAAAAATCTGGAATCCTAGCAGAACTGCTGTATTGTGCTCAGAGCACTTTAAGATGGATGACTTCCTCCTTTATCGTGGTGCAACAGTGTTGAAGAAGGATGCAGTCCCATCAAAGTTCAGTTTCCTCCCACAATGCAAGGTATATAAAAACATAAGTTTAATGATTGAATTTAATGCGAAAATGAAAAAAGGAAATTTCAAATTCTAATTTAATAATTTTTGCAATTGTACTGAAACAATTTGACAGTGACATGCAGCATGAAGCCACTGAAGCTTTGGTGATAATGGCTGTAGGTCTTACAGGTCACTGGAAAGTTACTCTCGGTTATTTTTTGATAACAGGAATAAGTTCAGTTGTCCAAGCCAAATTAATTCAAACAGCATTAATAAAACTAGGTGAAATAGGAATACGTGGTTTGGCATTGGTGATGGATGGACATGCTACTAACCAGGGCATGGTTTCCCAGTTAGGCGGTTCGTTGTTGCCAAATAATATTAAAAGCAGCTTTCCACATCCTTTTTTCGTAAGTGAACATGTGTACATTTTTTTTTATGCATGCCATATGCTGAAATTGTTGAGAAATGCACTTGAAGCTTTAAAAGAAATCGTAATTCCTCAAATTGGCAAAGCTCGATGGTCGAACATTGTTCATCTGCATGAATTGCAGGATAAGGATGGTCTTCGAGCAGGCAACAGGTTGACAAATGCACACGTGGAATTTCAAAATCAGAAGATGAAGGTACGATTGGCAGCACAAACTCTCAGTTCATCAGTTGCTAAGGCCTTGGAATTTCTAGATTTAAACAAGTTTCCTGGATTTTCCAATACTTTTGGGACACGAAAGTTTATTGAAACTGTTGATCGCCTCTTTGACATCTTCAACAGTCGTTCAGTTGTAGGAAAGGGATATAAGAAAGCCTTGACATGTTCTGGACTTAGAGCGGTAACTCCATTTCTGAATGAGTCTAGGCACATGCTCTTGAATATGGAAAATAGTAATGGGCAGAAGGTTTGCGAAAGTCATCGTCGTGTGGCTGCATTAGGCTTTGTTGTAAACATTGATAGCCTTATTCAGTTAGGAAATGTCATCTTTTCAGAAGCAAGTCCATGCCCTCAACGCTATCTGCTGACCTACAAACTCTCGCAAGATCATCTGGAACTTTATTTCAGTTGCATACGAAGAATGGGTGGATCGAACAATAACCCAAGTGCCAAGCAGTTTTCTAGTGCTTACCGTACTCTGTTGAATCGAGCCTCAATTTCTGCCACAACCACTGGAAATTGTATGCCACAAGATCACACAGATCTTCTTCATTTACATCCATCAGATGAGGACACAGATAAATTTTTGCCTAGTCATTTTGATCACATTGACAAAGATCACGATTATTCCACTTTAATGAAGTTGTCACCATTTGTTACTAATATTCTTACATATATAGCCGGGTGGATTGTTCGCAGTCTGTCAGCGACTGTTGCATGTGGTGATTCTTATCAGCACTGGTTGAAAGTTGAAACGGCAGGACCCAAAACAAATAGTCTGTTACAAGTAAAGAACAATGGAGGACTTGTGACACCCTCAAATAGTGTTGTGAAAGTTGTTGAACATGCTGAGAAGGTTTTGAGATCCAGTGCTGATTTCCATCATGTGTCGAATCAGGATCAATGGGGTAAAGCCTTGGAAGCAAAAGTTTTAGAAAACCTTCCTGACAATCTGTTCAGTGATATGAGTCAGCATTTCTGTGACACACTATACGGCATTGAAAGTCATTACACTGATCTTGTTCGAAACATCTGTAGGGTTTTCCTAAAGCTGCGACGATTCCATGCTGTTAATCTAACTAACCAAGCTCTACAGCGTTCTTCTGTTCGTCACTCACTAACAAAGACTATTTTGTTCAAGCATCAGTAACACTGTGAGACATAATTTTTCAAATTACTGATTAAGTGGTAGATTATTTCATACTGATGGTCCTGTAAGCGTTTTGATTTCTTGTGTAATAAGATGTTAGATTAAAGCAGTTCTTGTATGCACCAGGCAATGTAGTGAGGTTGTAGTGGGGCATGAATTCACTGATTTGTAGTTGTGTGATTTGTCCAATAGGAGTACAGTATTCTTCATATAAATGTTTTCCTCTTAAGCTATTATTGTCTCCCTGCCGACTTTGTCAATAAGTCAATCCAATGAATTAAATGTATGACGGAATTCTGCATACCGTCTTATATTCAGGTTTAAGAAATGAGAAAGTGTGGGCAGACTGAATTTCACTTTTCTAATGAAAGTATGTCATTATAAATTGTATTTTCATTTTTACTATTCTGAAAATGTTGCTATTTATAATCTGTTGTAGACATTCTTATCCAATAACTACCTTAATGATGATTGCCTTTCCTTAGTTTTCATGAAGAAGCATGATGCCATGCTCAATTGTACAGTGAGTTTGATATCTTGTGTACTTTGAGCTGATATTCTGTGGTTAATGCTGTATGTACATTGAGCTGATAGTCTGTGATTAATGCTGTACGTTTATTCTTTTTTTCATTTTCTCAGTTTTGTATCTTCTGGTTGTCATTCTACCTCTTTGGCGTATAATAAAGGTGTTCATTATCTAGAATTTGTATACTTGGTGATAAATAACTAGCAGAAAATCTGGAGTTTACATTAAAGCACTGTACAATAAACCAAACAATTGTTTCATACAAACTGTAACTGTAACTAACAGTATACTTGGTAGACATAACATAACAACTACACTTTGAGGCTTAGCCACGTCAACGCACCGCTGTGCGGCACAGATCTTCGATCACGAATAGATGACACCACGAGCACCAAGTGTGCAAACTCTGCAAACAGTCTAATGTCTCTTCGGTGCAGAAAGAGTAAAGTAAGTAAGTATATTCTTTATTAAACCGGTTGCAGAAGAGCTGCACTCTGGTGCATCATAGGACAAATACAAAATCAATAGGAGTACAGTATTCTTCATATAAATGTTTTCCTCTTAAGCTATTATTGTCGATAAGAGTCGAGACCCTGTCATGATACCGTGGGTGAAGGGCATAGGTAGTTGATTTCCTTGGTGGAAGCAACTTGTGTAAAACATGCCCTGGGTTGGGCTGTCAATTGGGAGGTACCCCCGCCGGAATCATCCTACTTATGATGGAATGAAGCCTGTTTTTATCCCGCTGACGAGCAAACCCACCATGCTGGGCTAGCGTACAGCAGACGTGCCACAGTCATCGTAATCGTAAACTCGGAACTTCTACAGCGCCCACAAAAGCGAAGTCGCGGGAACCACATCAAAAAGTGTTGGGCCCTTGAGGCCATGAGCACTTAAAATGCACAATGCATACATGGACTTCTGGCCTTGCATATATGCGCTTCAAAATTAAGGGTTTCCGTAAGTGTCACCCCAAGACAGTCAATTTGCCTACTCTAGATACCTCTGGTATGACAGGGGGCTGCCCCACCCTACCCCTCCCTGCAGTCTAATCAGCATGTCATAAGTCTTATCCTGATTCAGATTAAGGTAACATATCTCTGCCCATTTGCCTACGTGGTCCAGCTCTTCCACAGCTGTGGTAGCATTAGATGATGGTATCAGCAAATAACTGTCATCCGCATATTTAAGTATTCTGTTTCCATTGAGAACCGTTTTTAATTTTGAGATTAATGTTATGAGAATAACCTCATTTGCTGCAGAGAAAATTTAGCGATCCTATCCCTGCAATAAACAGGCGATAAATAAATGTTTTGGTCCCGTCTACTGGAGTTCTATGTATAATCGCATCGTGAGCGGGCAGCTACACTGCGTGCATTAATAGCTAATTTCTCATCGATGATAAAGAATTGTTTAAAACCAGCAATGGGACTTTGAGTTGAGTGACATACAAAACTATCAGCTTCATTACATTTTGCGGCCATAGACCCGATTTCTTCAAAAATGTCTTTAAAGTTGACGATTTTAACATTGTTTCGTATGTAAACAAAACCTCGCTGCCCTGACCGGAAACCACGTGCGATTCGCCGTCGGCCATAGACCAATAGCCGAAGCTTTATCAATCCAGTCCTATTAATACATATCAATGCTTACGACCACAAATCGAACCCATGCACTACCCTCATACGGTGTAACCTGCTGCAGTTTCACGGACAGGAACAATAACGGAAATGTTGGATAGGCCTATAATGCATCCATGGACGCCCGCACAAAGGGAAAATTGATACCTATTTTAAGTACTACTTTTTGGTGTTTAACTTTCTCACACTGAAGAACTAATTTGAAACAATATCCAAACAAAATTTCTTGGGATATTGTTTTAAATTTTACACTTAAAAAACCTCAATTAAAAATTCCCAGGTTCTTAATTTCCTTCTGCCCTGGCCTTAAACTACTGAGCATTTTTCAAGCTCTTGCTAAAAATTTTAACCGTGACCATTGTATTTTGCCCCTTCTGGAAAAATATCTGCGGGCCCCATGCTATAACGTATTACCCATGGTGTAATATAGACCATGATAAGAAGAAGTGTAGTACCTTAAGCAAGTTCTGAGAGGCAGCCATGGGTATGAAGTGTTAGTGACTTCATTTCTCTTAGCTTGAACATACGAGGGTGGGTGACCATTCCTCTCTCTCATCTTCTCACTGACATTGTGCTCAATGCTCATTATTGCCCACTCAGCTAGGAGCAGAAATCTCAAACAAATTTTCTACCCTGGCCTTAAACTACTGAAAATTGATCAACATGGAATGAAATACCCATATCCTTTGGACAACTAGGCCTATCTAGTTTATGGTCATTCAAGCGTAAACTACGCTCCTCCTTGTTTGGGGATCATAACTAAACCTATGCTTCGGAAAATTGCACAGAATGTACAAGAGCATAATCTGAAAAAGTGTAGTCAAGTCCTTAGTTCAGTTTAAAGTTTTGGTCCTTTGTTTTGCATGTACATTGTATACGTTTGGCTGCTTTTCATCTTGTATTACTACTCAGGTGGACCGTGGACCTAGTAGCAGGGTCTGTGAGAGTGACCCCTATGGGTCCCCGTGTAGCCAGACCATGTTACTCGTCTAAGTATTACCAGTTTTGTTTATTCTTTCTTTGTTTCCTTGCCAAAATAAATAACTGAAATTAACCTGCATAATATGCAAAAGACGGTAGTGTCGTATTTGTCCCTAAAATATTACACAAATTTTGTTGACTGTTGGACTTTAATATGTAGTACATAAACAATGCTCCAAGCACAGATTATGGACACAACAAACAGCAATCAATCAACTTAATTAAATTATCGATAATAATGCAATGAGAAATAATTTCCCAAGACAGTATGGTATCAGAAACTTGGAAAGAAAATGGTCTGCTCTTAAAGCTTTGCACAAATCGTTCATAAACAAAACTATTCAGTTGTCAGTTTGCCGAAAAGAACCTATATCTGCAAACTCTCCAACAGTTAACAGTCCGGAACATCAATATTATAATCGAAGCTAATATCGATATTCTTAAGCCTCAGTTCATGCTCACATACCCCCCCATATAGTTTTTACGGCTGAGTGACATGTATTCTGCCATTTGCACAGTACTCCAGTTTAACTTGACGTATTGGAGCAGAGATGTCGAACGCGCTCTCAGAATCGACCTGCCTTGGATACCTGCTGCTTATAGTTACCGCCGCGGCGATTCCAAGCGACGACTGATCGTTTCTGGTCTCTGTTGGGTGAAGGTCCACGCACTCTGCCCCGGTTTCCATACCTAAGAGAACTGGCCGTGACTTTGAGGGCTTGAGTGCCCCGAGCTGACACAGGTGAGGAAGCCACTACCCTTCTCACATCCTCTCGATCGCCACATGCCATTTTGGCAGTCTTATCCGGTCCGCCAGATGTTTGCCGCATTGCAGGCAGTTTCTGAGCTGGTACGACTGACCGATTGTCTGCTCTTGGCCCGCTGGATAACCGGACGATTCTCGAGCCTGTACAGCTACTGTTGGCTCCTCCTACTCCTCTTCCTCTTGTGGCCGATGCCATCGGCCTTTTCACAAGTCGGTAAGCAGATGTCGGGAATTTGTTTGAAGCCACAACATCTCTAAGTGATTTAAAGCCCGGTCGAGTCACGCTAACTTGACTGGACTGCACTGTTCGCGTGAATGACACTTCCTCGGCGAGTGCTGCTGCAGGTCGCCGCTCCACCAATCGCTTGTCTTGAGATTGCTTAGAAGTTGCCACATCGCCCCGAATAACTCTCTGCATTAAATCTGCTCCACCCGTAGTCTTTGGTCCAGCAGTCGCTTCTCCCTTGTAACTCGTTCCAATTCTTATCATCTTTGATTCCGGACGAACAATACTGCGACTCTCTGCTGCCTGTGAGGACCTTGGCAACTGGCCAGCCGACGGTATGACCGAGCGACGTTTCTCGTCCATCTTTACCTTCTCTTCCCTCTTTTCCAGTTCCTCCTGTGCCTTGAGCATTGCCTTAATAGCACGCGCCCTCATCTCCAACTCCAGGATCTCCAGTTGGGTCTTAGACAGAATCGGCGTCGCCGGCTCCTTGCCGGATTCTGAGGATAAGGCGCGGTCGCCCGAGGACAGTTTCTGATGAGATGGTGTACGATGAGGAGCTTTTGAAGTGGTCAGACGTCCTGCGGCGTCAACATTCTCGGACGACTCCACTCGGCTGCTACTTATCTGCAACTCTGGCCGTTCAACCCTGGCCCTGGTTGCTGCATCAGGATTTCCCATTCTAATGACTTTCCTACTGGACATGTCTTCTGTGCTTGATGCCCGGGACAGCTTTGATGGACTCTTGCCGATGTTCTGCTCAGCAGGGCTTGGTGCCAAAGACGTATCTCTCTTCAGAGTAGTTAGTGATACCGAAGCCCTTGAACTTCCCCCAATTTCTGACCGATGACAAGCGTCCAAAGAAGACGCGCTGTTTGGCCTGTTTTCTGACTCAAGGTCTGCTTTAGATGCTAGCACAGCCTTTCCATCTGCCTGACTGGAGTTCTTCATTCTAACACACTTCTTCTGCTCTGAATTTGAATCATATCTTTCCTCCGATCGACGTTCACCAGGCGTTGCTTTGCCTACGAGCTTCTGCATCTTGGATTGCAATCGTTCGTCTCCTATTTCTACACTCTTCCTCTTCAAGGGTCGCTGTTCGCTCTCTCCAGCCTTAGGCCTTCCTGGAATGATGGTCTTGCCAGCCTCTTCTACAGGCAATCCTCTATTATTCTCCATCTCCAGTTTCTCTGACGAAGCTGGCCTCTTGTCATCAGTTAACTTTGTCTCTTTGTCTGTACATTGCACATCAGAATCTTTAGTTTCTTTGTGCTGAGGTATTTCTGTTAAAACCTTGTTGCCTTTTACTGAATCTTCAGTCCCTTTCTTCCTTTCGTTTTCTCTTTCTCGCTCAAAACCTGCATCCCCGTCATCATCTCCGACATCATCGCTGAATTCGTGCTCGTGAATCTCGATTATCATTTCCTCTCCGTCGTTCGCCGATTCAACGACAGACGACAACGTTTGCAACTGAGGTGGACAGGATTTCTTATGAGACTTATCCTTATTCTCCATATCAGAAACATCCTCTACGGGCTCTTCGACTTGCTCTTTCTGTTCTTTAGTTTTATTAGTAGCATGCACCATAGTTGCTCCATCTGGGCAAGATAACTTGTCCAGTGGTGAAATCTTTCCGTGTGTCAACCTGTCTTGACCGACAGTCAAGCTGCAATCTGTGCTGGCTTCTTTAGATTCTGTGCCTCCTGTCATCGAAGTTGCCTCTGGTAATTTTCCGGACGACGAGTTCCTCTGATCCACCTCGACTGATTTTTTCAGTTCTTGGCTGCATTTAGTCTGAAGAACAATAACAATGAAGACATGGCTTAGGCTCCTTTATAATAGTTACTTTGTAACTATTAATGCTTGGTGAGGATGAAATTGAATAGAAACTGATGATGCATGAAGGTAGATATGTATGTGTGTATGTGCCTGGACTGGACAGTGGACACCTACTATATCAGATAATCCAGCAACAAGGACAATGGTCAATAGAATGGTCTCCACCGCTGGAGAAATGTACGCAAGAAAAGTCAAGAAGTTCATGTCGCAGGAAGCTGGAAGAACTGTTCCAGGCTAGGGCTAACCACGGCACAGTTACCGTGTTAAACCATGGAAGCACGGTCTCAAAGCAGATTCCAGACAGCAGTGTAATGTCCTACATATTGCATTCTTCAATTCCTATATGTGCAAATAGTCAACGCAACATCATCGAGGAATTTCCTCACACTGGTGCTATAAAAAGGTCTGATTTGGTTATAAATATTACAAGATCATAGCGTATCTTGAAAAGACAAACAATAATCGTTCCTTTTCAGTGGAATAACCTTCCTTCAGATCTGCACGTTATTTTAGCTATGGACTCTGCATACACCATTTACAAGCATCTGAAAACTATTCTTTATCACCTTTGTTGGGCTGGGAACGCCTCCGAGTAGGTATTTTTCTTTGAGGGGCATTATATAATATATATTTAACTTTGAGGGGCATTATGTGCCTCTGAGTAGTCCCTTGAAGGGGTGCTATAGAAATTTATGAATGAATTATACAAGTCCTCTGGATGAACGAATACTCACATCGAAGAAAACAAAAGGACAGCAAGTTTCCTCTGGCTCTGAATCAAGGTTTGGAAGACTAGTTGGAACGCTTTCGCTATCCGACAGCTCCACCTTATTCTTCTCCTTCGACTTGGAATGTGCCGTGCCCACACTTAATCCAACCTCCTTCTTTACGTTTCGCTGTCTGCCTCTGCCTCCATCACTGTCGTTCTCCCTTTCGTCATCATCTAGCTGCTTCGCTCTGTAGCTGCGCTCGATGTTGCGTCTGTTCATCTTCAAGCTTTCCTCTTGACTGCATCCACCGCCAACATCATCCGGGTCATCCATCCGGAACCTTGCTTCGTTGATCTTTATTGTTATTCCAAAAATCTCATCACCATCCAGTTCTCTGTGGTCAATCCTTGAAGCTTTTTCCTTGACGGTCAACGCCTCCTCTCCTTGCTCCTCCAGTTTTCCATCCGTCACTCCATCATCTCTGTCCCCTGCATGGCTGTCTCTTCCTGCATCGTCAACCGCCGCAGGAAGTTCCTTGTTCTTGGAAGAATTGTTAGATGGATTATCATTCCGATCGCTGCCATTTTCGTTGTCACCTTCATTCTCCAGGTGACTGCAAGAACAAACTAAAAGTCAGAAACTCAAACCCTTTACGGTAATCATACAAAGTTACCCAAGTGTCTATATTTTTTAAATACTCTTTAATTCAAGCATTCTCATATAGGCCCTTGAATTAACCATATACCTGGACCATTACCTGCAATCACAAGATTTTAGTAATTGCAAATATAAACCTCTTTAGCAATGAAACACTTCATAGCTCTTTTTGCCGTTAAATATTGAAAAGTTACAAACAAAATACTTTGTTCCAGGCATGGTAGTCAATTGGTTAGAGTGCTTGGCTTGTAACATGGAGAGTATGGGTATAGTAGTTATATCAATCTGAAGGTAAACTTGCCTGGTGACACTGTTATTCTTCAAGGGCAGATCATCTGCAGCAGGCAGAGATGTTGAGTTGACAGCCTCGTTTTCTGCATAGGCACTTCCAACATCCGGACCGTCTGCAAGCAAGTCATTGTAACACGTTATAAGACACATATGTAACATGTTCTAAGCTTAATTTAATGGACGGTATACAGTTGTCATGTCAATTTAACAAGGGCAGACCAAGACATATGCAGGATAGATAACTTCGTGCGTGAAAACTCCGATTTAGTGTCCGCGCTGTAGTCGGGAACACCTCTGAGTAGAAATCTTGAAGAGGCGCTATAAAATGTGCTCATACATACATTTTCTGAGGACTTAAAATCGCACTAACACTAAGGGAAGCAATGGAACAAAGATTCATGTCATTTCAGATATTTATATAGTATACAGTTATCAAGATTTCTACTTGAGGGCAGACCAAGACTACGCAGGATAGATAACATACATGAGGACATAAAATCACTTGCACTAACACAAAGGGAAGCAATGGACTTGACAAAGAACAGAGGATAACGGAGATCATTTATTCGTACCCATAGCCGCCAAATGGCTGGCATCAGGAACTGATGATGATGATGATGATACAGTTATCATTGCCACAGTTGAAAAGAAAAAAAATGCCAACAAAAACCACAGATTCATATAAACCTACCATCTTCGGCATCACCTGACCTTCCTGAACTACTCTCCTCATCGTCATCATACTCCTCAGTTCCTGAGGATGAAATCATTTCTGGATCGGCACCTGTAGGAAAATAAAATAATGACTGAGAAAACCTGGCCAACAATAGCTAGTAGCTCCAAAACATTTATCTGATTGATCTTGGTTTTGTGCGGCATAGACGTTAGAAACCAGCGCAATACAACTTATTATCACTGCAATTACAAAAAAGTAACTCATACCTTGAACCCCAAAGACCACATTAATAAATCTGAAAACTTTATAGCACTCTTATAATTAAATGAGATATTCAGAACTAGGTTATGAATTTACGCTGACAGTAGACTTTTTTGTGAAGCGTCCTAGAAGTAGCTTGTTACCAACGACGCTATATAAATGGTCGTAATTACAATTACAATTACAATTACAAAGAATTCACTTCAAACGTGCAGGTCGCTGGAAAAAGATAAAGTTTTCAATTGTTTGTAAAATGAGACGGGAGAAAGACAATACAAGTCTTTTTTGTAATAAAGCACAGGGCATCAATAGTCGCTCGGAAATAAAATGTATACGCATGCGAAAAAATCCACAACAGAGATGCTATGTCCAATCTTATCCGAAATGAGAGCTTCCTACCACCGAGAATGCGACAGATGCGTTTCTTTGACATGACCTCGAGTTGCTCCACGCAAAGTTTCTTCAGCTCATCCGAACTTAACGGCTAAAAACAAAGGAACAAACGACTTTTTACTCAACATAAAGTTCCATCTCTTATTGCATTCCTCGTCCATAATCAGACATGTTTATCGTTACCACTACAACAGTGTTATAGATAGTGATCGGTAAAATACCATGTAAAAGTAAAGCCTTAATCAGATCATTTTTAAGCTACTATCTATTGTTAGCCAGAGTCATTTTTTATAATTATGATTATTATGCACCACAATCTAATGACTAATCATCTATCGATGGTGCTGAGAAATTGTGAATGAAGAACCTGCTCAGTAACCGTCTCGGGGGAGGTTCAAACACCCTCCACGAAACAAGGCAAGCGCACAAAACAATCGGCTACCATATCCCAAAAAACAAAGCTTCTGTCTCCGTACCCGAAGAATTTCCGGCAGCATCGCCCGCAACTTGCGGTTGCTGATGCTGCGAAACATGTGATCGACCATTTCATCCTTGATTCGGACGTAGCCGGAGATCGGAAGCAGGTCCTTGGAGAGATCAAGGTCGGAGTCTCGATCGCTGGTGTCATCATGACTACGACTTCGACTGCCGTTGTGATGTCGGCGACCTTTCTTTACCTAGAGTCGTGCAGAGAAATTTAACTTTACATCATATCTGAAACAGCATATATGTCACAGAAAAAACTTGCACAATACATACGTAACAGCCATCTGTTCTCATTGACCTTCCAGGTTCTGACCCATCAGCAAACCTAACCAAACAACCTCTCCTATTTCAGGCTTAGTTAGCCGTTTATTGATATTATTATTATTATTATTGCTATTATCAGGTTCAGATTTATTGACATTGCATGTAAAATAAATAATACAATAATAATAATAATAATAATAATAATAACAATACTAACAATAGTTACGAAGATGATGATATTAAACAATAATAGCAATAATATTGTATTGTATTTAAACATTCATAAAGTGCCTCTCACAGTGAAAACCAATCAGACGCGCTTCCAGTGCGAAAGTCCCCGAGAATAAAGACAAGATGCAGCAGGGCCACTGGATAGTATGGTGGTGCGAAGTAAGCAGAAAGTTGATTCCATAGCAAAGGGCCAATGCAGGTAAAGGCACAGGACTGGGATAAAAATAATAATAACAACAACAATAACAAAAACACTAATAACAACGGTAATAAAACTAACAACCCGAGCCCAATCCCTAACTCATAGCATTAAGACAACAAAGACCTGATGTTCTTTGCTGTGTCTTTTCGGTTTGCGACTTCTCGAGGACGAGCTACGACGTCTGCTTCGGCTGCGATCCCTGCGATGCCCCTGCGGCCGTCCTCTTCCGAACCCCGATCGTACCAACGAAGCCTTCACGGCTGGCCTCACCCTGTGGTGGGTGAAATCAGCCTGAGTAGAATCAGCAGCCATTGTGATACTAGACATTTTGATGGCACATCAGCATTCGCATCACCATAGCAACCTAAGAACATTCAAAACATCACAAAACTACTTTTATCGTTCCATATACCCAATTCGAGATGTACAACATAAAGCAATCTGCAGAGTATTTAACCACATTAACTTGCATTTCAGAAATCTTACTATTTGCAGCATATGTTGTTATATTATGGGGCATGATAGTCCATTGGTAAGAGTCCCACTACAAGCTAGAAGGAATTGTTTCTCTAGAACTGGAAGTGTTTAGCCATTGCCTTGGCCATCACAGTTTCATCATGGCTGCATTCCTGGGTGTGTGATGATTCCCGAAACCTCAATCCCCCCCCAAAGTGAATTTTCATCGCATGCACGAAATCTATTTCCGAAATAAAAATGATTTGTACAAGTCTAATTTTTCAGAATATTTCTGGAATATAATATTCAGGAAGTTAGCCGACAAGTCCAAATTTCACAATTTTGAATGCTTGGTAGCAAATTGTTGTCGGAAATTGAGTCAATTCTGCATTTCTATCACTGTCGAGGAATCAGGTATCGGCGATTCGGGTAGATCCAGCATTTATGAGGACCAGGTAATAATCGAGCAAACAACCCACAATAATATAGCCAATTATTTCAACAAATGATCTTCAATCTACACGGCATAACCTAGAATCACTTAGCTGTCTCAATTTACTAGCATAAACTCAAGCAATCTTTACGCTAGGTCGCACTGTGTATCAAATAATGCGGAGTTTCACATAACATTAAACGCTAGTCCCACATAAAATTGACAAACACGACAATCAGGTTAAAGAAATAACGGAACTCAATTACTTAATTAATTTTAACTGTTCGGCCTGTTAAAATTTAAACAGTTAGACGAACCGTGTAAAACCTTGTCACATAAAAGATTTTTACAACAGATTGCTAAAAATTCTGCTATTGCATTTCGCTTCTTCAAGGGTTCTTCTAAGTTCACGAAGGACCAAAAACCATTTCAGGCTCACAAGTAAGTAACAGAATTTGTACTCAGTTACGTCTTATAATCATAATCGTAATCTCCAAACTTCTAAAGCGCCACTCGGAAGCCAAGCGCAAGGCACCAGCTTATTCACGAGCGCTACGTCAGATCAGAGGGGTTGTCAAAAAGAGTAGTTCCGAGGCAGGTCCGAGTCCGGCTTCCAGTTATTCTCAATCTTCCATTCTTTACAAGCCCATTCTGTTTTCTTAAGAATTACTTGTTTCTGAAAAAGCTGAACTCTTAGTTGCCAACTGTCAAATGAATTTAGCTTTGCGGGCTTTGTTTGACCGAACACTTGTGTGGCGATGAGAAAATTTCGACTTTGGCCCTACATCCCATTGCTTACTTACTTACTTACTTACAAGCTCTAATCAAGTCTAACGGTCTTGACAGCGTAAATTTAAACTTAAACGTTTCCTTACAGCGACAGTAAAGATGTTAGCCGTAGGCTCTAACATCTTTGGCGACAGTATGGCATCGACCCAGTTTATTTTTAATGAACTGATGGGTTTAGATTAGGGTTGCCACCTTTTGGAACTAGGAAGTCGGGACGCAAGCTTTGGGGGGCTAAAGCTGGTAGAATTTTTCCAACTCGGAGAAAAATTTTCTGATGACCTTTTTTTTATCATTGACATTTTCATTTATCTTAGTGGTCAAAATTCCTCTCCTTATTGTCAGAAACCCCAATTTTGCGCTAAATTTCTCTATTAATTCTGTAAAAAACACATACAATTTATGAAAAAAGTTGGAAAAAGTGTCAAAAACCTTCATTTTCCGCCCCCCTAAAAGTCGGGACATTTGGCTGTCCCGACTAGGTCAAGTCGGGACTCGGGACATTTACCTCGAAATCGGGACTGTCCCGACAAAGTCGGGACGGGTGGCAACC
Source organism: Aporrectodea caliginosa (assembly GCA_020284085.1). Taxonomy (NCBI): domain Eukaryota; kingdom Metazoa; phylum Annelida; class Clitellata; order Crassiclitellata; family Lumbricidae; genus Aporrectodea; species Aporrectodea caliginosa. The sequence goes on along the minus strand of JACEVL010001252.1, from coordinate 195,336 downwards.
CTAGTTTAGATTCTTCACCAAAGCTATCTGTTTGAATGGAGGCCACGCCATTTATGAACAGTGCCATGTAAGAAGCTGGACGTACTACCTAACGCGCACCTTCATTCTCGTTATTTATTGTTTATCATTGACATTACCAATATAATTACATTTCGTTATCGTCATCTTAGAATTTCTAAAGCGCCACTATGGCGCTAAGAGCGAACCTAATGGCTTGAAATAACTGACAACACTGTGGAAAAAATACCGAAATTGTTCCTGTTGTTGGATCTACTTTCGCCATTCTGAATATTACTTTTATCTGTGTCCTGGCTTTCGGAATTCGAAAGCACGACAGAAAAAGTAGCAAAAATTTCTTCGTTACTTACTTATTTACTCATACTAATGCTCTCATCCGGGTTATGCATAGAAACGCCATTTTGACTCTAATGAAAGAGGGTGGCTTAATAATTATGGCTTTGTGAATTCTATATTCTGTAATTTGTTTTTAGTGCATGCAATTAAACGTTTTTGCCCGTCAAATATTAGCGTATTGGTTTGTAGAGCAAACTTTAAGATGGAACCGAAAGGTACTAATTTGATCGCATTTTTGAAGCTCCGTAAGAGGAGTTTTGCGGTGCTCGGTCCCGCTAAGCACCAGACTTCCTGTGTGAATACTGACTAGTTTAAGCTCTCTACAAAATGTTAAAACCGCGATAGTTCGTATGAAACGCGTAATTTAAAAAAAATAGAAATGAACCCAGCAGCCTAGAGATTTCTGCATTCTATTAGTTTCATTAACCGCAACTGTAGGCGCATATACAGTATCTTTGGTCCAAGTGTGCAGCACTATCGAGAAGTGCTGAAAAGGCGCTGTATTAAATGCCTTCACTCATGCATACATCATGTGTGCCAGTACAGGCATATATATAATTATATATGTATATATATACATATACATGTATATATATGCATATACACACTCGTACATACATTCTATTCTATTTACGGATTTATAAAGCGCCTCTCACAGTACAACCTAATCAGAGGCGCTTCCTCGAAAAAAGAAAAAGTCTTAAGAGAACGAGCAGAAACAGTAGTGCCAGAGATAACATCACAGCTCAAGTTATAGTAGGAAGGTCATTTCACAGCAAAGGGCCAACAGAGGCTGTGCTGTGACAGTCCAAGACCGAGGAACTAGAAGGTCATGATGGTCTATATATGTACAATTTAAAAAATTCTCAAATTCTCCGCCCTCTCTATGTCACGTCAAAGCGTCCTCTCAGATCCTTTGACCAGCTTGACCTTTTCGTTCCCCGTGTTAGGACCACAATGGCTCAATCCAGATCCTTTGCCTGCATAGGTCCCTCCCTGTGGAATAGACTTCCTCTTCTCTACGCTCTACAATCCTCTCTGGTAGCATCTCTACCTCTTTCTCACCTTAAAGCCTTCTTTTCTCTCGGAGTACCTCGCACTGGGAGCACTTGTGAAAAGGCTCATAATAATAATAATAATCTTTTCTTTATTAAGCGCCTGACAAACGCACTGTGCTGTACATTTACATGTTATGCAATTTAAATCTTAACTACTAACAGAACAGACAGCTTGCAATACAACGGCGCTAATAGCAGCCTACAAAGCATATCCGCCCAACAGGGGCTCGAACTCGGTACCTCTCGCTCTCCGTGCCAGATGTTATCCAATGCGCTATCGGCCCCTGTGACGAGAAGCGCTTTATTAAATGATCAAATACATTACAATACAATATGTTGTTGTTTTCATCTGTTGACAGATTGTGATATAAATGTCCTCGACGAGATATTTGACAATGTTGAAGCATACATCGATGATGACGATGAAAATGCGTTGGAGGATGGTAGGTTAATTACTTAACAATTACTTTGATTGCTTTGTTCAACTGAAAATGCCAGACAAACTCGGAAGGCCATCTTTGTGTTGTGTACTAGGTTAATTAATTAATTAGGTTAATTAATAACTTCTATTCAGTGCTTTTTTTGTAGAAAAAAGTTTCCGGAGCTCCGCAAATTCAGAACAGTTTTAGGGGCATATTTTATGGTAATATTTCTATTTTATATGTTTATCAATATCAAACACTGATAGCACTGAAATAAAATTAAAGTATCTAAATAATTACAAATAATTTGTTCATAAAAATTGTATTAACTAAATTATTTTTTAATAGCTGAAAAAAGGTGGAACACTGTTCCGGACCGCTGCAGCTGATAAAAAGCACTGCTTCTATCGTACTATTGTCTTATACACAAGGGATCAGCCAATGGTGCGCTATTAACAAGCCTACTTGGTGATAAGAATAATAGCAATAACATTAGTTAGAATGAATGAGAAATAATTTTGTATTGGTTGCTACGTGGCCTTATGGTCCCTCAGACCCTCACATGTGCTCTGCTACGGCCCACTCTAGGTGCTTTGTCTGTTTTGGCCCATCAGCTTGGAACTCTTCACCTTGAGTTACTAGCCCTCCCTCCTTTCCAGTTCCGTAGACGTCTGAAGACTTTCTTGTTCCCTGATGCAGGCACTGATGAGAAATAATTTTTTATTGGTCGCTACGTTGTTCAGTTGGCAGAGCAGAAAAGAAGAAGCCGACAACCGTTCGGTCGCTCTCGGACAGCGGGACGAGGCGAGGCAACGGTCGACCAAGACCCGGGTCAAGAGAAGACGACAATTTAAAGAAGCTGGAACAGGAACGCCGGAGGCTGGAGTTGGAAAACGAAGAAATCAAACGACAAGTGGAGGAACTGAAGCGACAGGAGTTGCTGATGGAACAGGCTGCAAGGAAAGGAGGTAGGGAGTGTTTCTACGAGGTACTTAATCAAATACAGCCCGTAAAAACAAAGTTTTTTACTATATCCATCTAGTATCCTATAATGGGTCTTACAAGCAGTTACCTCTACAAATATAATTATAGTCCGCGCTTCATTTTACAACATAGCATGCGTTTAATGAGGCAGCGCACCCGTTTCTGTTGCGGCCAATGGCATCCTGGCCAATGGCAACGCTACGTATCGGAAAAGAGGATTCCCAGATTCGAAAATTTGAGTCCCTCATTCTATAAGCTTGCCTTTTTTGGGGAGCAGAAATTTTGATAGAATGAAGTGTCTGCGAGGGCGAGTCTATCTGCCAAGTTTCAGGACGATTGAATGATTGTAAGTGATCGAATTAGTCGTTGCAAGATTTGAATTTTTAGCCTGTGGCTCAAACATATATATATAGATATATTCAAGATTTCCGTAAGTTAAACTAGATGGATAATATACAGCCCGTGAAAAACAAAGTTTTTGACTATATCCATCTAGTATCCTATAATGCGTCCCTACGAAGCCGGTTACCTCTACAAATATATAGTCCGTTCATTTTACAACATAGCGTCCGTTTAATCAAGCACCGCACCCGTTTCTGTTGCAGCCAATGGCAACGCTGGCCAATCACAACGCTGCGTGTCGGAAAAGGGGATTCCCCGATTCGAAAAGTTGAGTCCCCGATTCTATAAGCTAGCCTTTTTGGGGAGCTGAAATTTTGATAGAATGAAGTGTGTGCGAGGGCGAGTCTGTCTGCCAAGTTTCATTTGTGAATGATTGTAAGTGATCGAACTAGTCGTCACAAGATTTGACTTTTTAGCCTGTGGCTAAATCAAACATTCAAGCAATCAAGCAAGCAATCAAGCAAGATTCCCGCAAGTTAAACTAGATGGATAATAAAAAGGGATTATAGTAAGTGTTCAGATACAAACATGCATACATACTTGCATATGTAAGCATATACATTCATACACATGAATGTTTACATATGTGACCCAAGGGATCAAAATGAGTCGGATGTCGGCAATTTACATTCCTAGGAAAACAGCAAAATATGATCAGATGTCACTTTTCTTATTCTCAGATTTTAATGAAAATGGGTGAAATTTTTTTTACATTTCTGAAGTCTCACATTTGAGGAAATTCATTGTTTTAATGTGTATTTTCAGAATTTTTTACAGAGAATACTTCTATTTTTTTGTGATTATATATATTAAAATAAATGAAAAATTTTTTCAACAAAAAAACACAATCATTCATAACTTTGTCAAAAAATAAGGTAGATCCAAACTTTTGGTGTCATTTTAAAGCAAAGAATGTGGTCTTTAAGAATATGTAAAATACTCATATTCTAAAATTTCCGACATGCAACTAATCAGTCGACCACACGATAAACAATACGGTACACGACCTAGTTCTCAAAACTAGCATTTTACGGAGTTTTGTGAAACTGTAGAAAGTCCCAGTTAGCACAACATGTTAACATGCCATGGGGATGAAATCTTAGTCGTTAAATGAAATCTTAGTTGATGAATGGTAGTCCATTTAGATAGCATCATTCAAAAGCTTTGCAGAAGTGCTGCAGAACCTCACAAATGCACAGAATGGCATTGTTTGAGATTCTTATTATTATATTAATTCAGAGATGTTGAAGCGTTTCTGTACTGATTCTGTCTTATTTAAATTTCGACGCTTTTTAGACTACACGGGAAATAGCATCAAGGAACTTGCTGGGAAAGAAGACGACCTGGACAGAAGATCAAAACGCCGATGTAAGCCCAAATTTATCCACTCTTTTTTATATACGTGTTCACGTTTCCAGGGCATTTCTTTCTGAGTTTTTGTGCTGTGCTTGTTCGGTCAATCTGAAGACAATTATTATTATTATTATTATTATTATTAAACATTTATTAAGCGCCACTATTTAATGACCAATGTCAGTCAAATGGTGCTGAGCAATTGTTGTGAGCGAAGGACCTACTCAGTAACCATATCAGCTTATTTATGTATTATTTAAAAGCTTATCTTTTTATTTTTTTTAATCAGCTATTTTGTTTATTATTATTTATGTATTAGTAATTCTCAGCTCTTATTTATGTATTGTTATTTATGAGCTTGATACATACAGCTTGGTTAATACATGTCTCGTTTTTTCCGCAGCCTTAGATTCGGAGACAGAGAGCCATCACCAAGACGACGAGAGAGCCGTTGACAGCGATCTGGAGGCAGAGCCAGTGACGGACGATGACCTTGACGACGATCGCATCAGCGAATCCAGCCACAGCAACCTGGACAACATCGAAAGAGATCGTTCGCCGGAGGAGGTGAACACCCGGAAACCCGGTGCCAAGGAAAACGGTAGAAGCTGGCGTCGAGGAGGCGCGTCGCCAGCGTTGCCGTCGCGTGGCAAAAGACACCACCGTAAGCAGTTGCAAATCCATAAAGACAAAAGTGTTGTCAACTGATGTTGCTTAGGCAGGAAACACGATTGGTTGAGCGCTCGAAATCTAATCCAATCCAATATTATCTATTCTACTCTAATTGGATGACTTGTATAGGGCAATTGTCATGATGCCCAAGATTTGACGACTGTTCCTTCTCTGTTGCTGGACCCAACTGGTGGAACAGTCTTCCCGACCATGTGAAGAATGCAACATCTCTGGAGAGATTTAAATCGCGTCTCAAGACTTGTCTTTTTAAACTTTCATATGACTGTCATTGGGTTCGAGCCTCCTCCTCTGAGACGTCTACTGACTGTTGTAACAGAATGAATACTAGACGATTATGCTCTGTAGCCAGCCTCGACTGTAGTGAGTCCACTGACTATACACTTGGTCGGCGGATGAGACGGCAAGGGAGAGGACTGGCCACCTGACGTTGTATGCAGTAGTCAAGAAAAAATGAAGTCACTAGCAATTCATACCCATGGCTGCCTCTCGGTCTAGCTTAAAGGAGTGCTGTTCTAATTGATTTTTAATTTTAACTGATTTTTAATATATTCAGTGGAAAATAGAGTTAGTTTTAATGGGATTTATGTGGAATAATTTTCCAGGCAGTGATTCACGTTCGTCGCACAGCAAGCGGAAGAGGAGATCTGCGGAGAACTCGAGGAAGAAGCATTCACCTTCAAACAAGCGCGGTAAGACGTTGTCAAACAGTTCTGCAATGCAGTGAATCAAAGATTCAGTGTTTTCAAGATTCACGATGATTCAAGCATTACAATACGTTACATTATATTCTATTACAATATATTACATTACACTATGGCAGGGGTTTTCAAACTGTGGTACGCGTACCCCTGGGGGTACGCCAGGTGTCGCTAAGGGGTACGCGAAAAATTTCAAAAAATAAAATTGTTCTAGAAATTTATGGACTTCATGTCCTTCTTTCTTTCATTAGCTATTCTACGTAGACCAATCGCTTATATTTCTGTACATTTCTATGAGTTTATGCCATCGACCTTTATGTTGCCGGCTGATTTTTCAGTCCAGGAAAGAGACCAGTTTGTTGAAGTATCATGTTAGGCCCATGGTGGATTGAAGAACGAATTCAAGAAAGACATGGTGTGTGATTTTGGCTGAAACGAAGAGCTGAATATGGATTAATTTCTGACCGAGCTTTAAAATTTTTGATTCCTTTCAGCACTTCATATCTGTGTGAAACAGATTTTTCAGCTATGCTTGCGATCGAAAACAAATACAGAACAAAGCTTGAACTTGAACCAGAGTTGCGTTTGAAATTGACAAATATTAAACCAGATATTGTAAATCTGTGCTTGTCAAAACAAGCCCACTGCTCACACTAACACTTTCTCATAGTGATTTTATTTTTCGTTTTTGTTGATATGACTACATTCTTAAGTTAAAATTATATTACTTTTAAAATTTTCTACCTATGACTAACACCTGGTTTGCACCAATGATTAAAAGGAGTTGTTAATTGCAAGGGGACTTCACGCTCGCATGTTGTTTTTGATCTGACCTTGTTGGGGGTACGCCAAAATTGATTTTTTTTACTTGGGGGTACAATAAAAATAAAGTTTGAAAACCGCTGCACTATGGTACACTATATTACTCTACAATATATTTCATTGCTGTCAACAGTTTTGACTTTTGAGTGGTTTGTCGTTTACATTAAATGTACGTAGTATTACGTAGCCTACTGCTTCTTTTGAATCGGTGAAACACACATTTTGAGATAACTTAAAGTTAATCTCTCTTCTTTCCTTAAAAAAATAACTCAAAACTCACTATTTCTCATTGACTTTCAAGCACTTGGATATCTAACTGCATCTTGTCCTTGTGACAGCTATCCGCTCCTCAGGTTCACATTTCTGTGTGACTATGCGCGCATTACAAATTTTAATTGATGATAATAATAACAACATTAGCAATAATAATAATACATTACATGCTATTTTAAATTTCTGTTGGCGGCAACAATGATATATCGTTATGAATGAATGAACAATATGTTATCTGTCTTGTGTTGATCACTCAGGTCGTGCTCGACACCGATCTCCCTCTCGTGAGCACAGCTCCAAGTTGCAGTACATCTTCCGCGACGCAAAGTTTTTCCTCATCAAGAGCAGCAATCATGAAAATGTGGCCCTCGCTCAGGCCAAAGGTGTCTGGTCGTCTCCACCTCCTAATGAGATGCGCATCAACCAGGCCTTCAGGGTAAGCCCTTGTCAGTGGTCCAGCGGGGTTCTAGTCCTGATTGATTGTAATCACCAGAATAGTAATAAAGTCCAGTAGAAGAATAATTGCGGATGAAGAAGGAATGAAGAAAAGATGGAAGGAATACACAGAAGAGTTGTACAACGAAGATAAAAGAGTAAAGGTAGAAAAAACAGATGTAACAGAGTATGAAAATGAACCGGAAATCATGGAAGCAGAGGTAGAATGGGCTATTAAACAATTGAAAGATAATAAGGCCCCGGGTCAAGACGGGATACCAATAGAAATGGTAAAAGCTGGGGATGGCGTGATGACAAAGACAATAACAAAGATTTGTAATAACATATGGAAAACTGGAAAGTGGCCAGAAGATTGGAAAAGTTCAGTCTTTATCCCTTTATTTAAAAAAGGAGACGCAAAAGAGTGTGAAAATTACAGGACAATAGCAATGATATCACACATAAGCAAAATATTACTCAAAATAATACATAAAAGAATGGAGAGTACAATAGAGAGAGAGCTTCCTGATAGTCAAGCAGGATTTAGGAAATTTCGTGGAACACGTGATCATATTGCCAATATGAGGTGGATAATGGAGAGACAAAGGGAGTTTGGACAGAAAGTATACATATGCTTCATTGATTATAGCAAAGCGTTTGACTGCATTAATCATGAATTGATGTGGAAAACCTTGGGAGAAATGGGAATACCGAAACACTTGATACAACTTCTTAGGGGTTTGTACGAAGATCAGATAGCGGTGATAAGGACTGAATATGGAGATACTGACAGATTCAGGATTAGGAAGGGAGTGCGGCAAGGATGCATTCTGTCTCCTTTCCTATTTAATATGTATGCTGAAAGGATAATGAGGCAGGCGGGAATGGATGAGGCTATGGAAGGAATAAAGATAGCGGGAAGAACAATGAACAATCTGAGATACGCTGACGATACAACACTATTGGCGGGTAAAAAAACCGATTTGGTAGAACTAATAAGAAGGCTCAAGAGTGAAAGTGAGAAAGCAGGACTCTACTTCAATATAAAGAAGACAAAGATCATGACAACAGAGGAGGAGGACAGTTTTGTAGTAGATGGAGAGGAAATAGAAACGGTAACTAGCTTCACGTTTTTGGGATCAGTAATAGAAAAAGAGGGAAAGTGTGATATGGAAATAAATCGTAGAGTAGCGATAGGAAAAACTGCAATGAATGGTCTGGAAAAAATATGGAAGGACAAACATGTGAGTATAGACACGAAAAAAAGATTGGTGAAGGCTCTGATCATACCAACAGTAACATACGGCAGTGAGACATGGACAATGACCAAGAAAATGAAAAAAAAAGATTAACGCATGCGAAATGTGGATATGGAGGAAGATGCAGAGAATATCATGGAAAGAGAAAAGGACCAACGATTGGGTGCGCATGAGTATCGGAATTGAGAATGAAGAGACACTACAACAAACAGTGCTAAGAGCAAAGTTGAGGTTCTTTGGTCATGTCATGCGATCAGATGGATTGGAAAAGGAAATGATGTTAGCATATGGAGAGGGAAGGAGAAAACAAGGACGACCAAGGAAAAAGTGGATGGACGAGATACATGAAACAACTGGAATGAATTTGGCAGAACTGAGAGATGCGACGGCGGACAGAAGGAAATGGAGAGGCTTGATCATGAAGGTCGCAAGAGTTCCAGGAACTGACAGCACAAGGTAACAAGGTAAGAAGAATAATATGGAACAGAGGATCTAGAACTGAACATAGTTGGTATCTGACAGAACAGTAAATAAATCTTCTTGCGCAATCTTAGCTGTTGATAGAAGCATGTTGTTGGCCCTTCCATCTGGAATGACCTACCACTTAAGCTTCGTTTTTAACTTGTAAGCCATCTGACAGGGTTCTACAAGTCCCTCAAGTCTTTTTTCTTTAGTCGTGGCTGGGCCGGGAGCGCTCCTGAGTAGTTTCTTGAAGGGGCGCTATATAAATGCTCTGAATGAATGAATGAATGCACACCCGGAATCTTGATGAATTGCTACCTTAGGGCCCTGATGATGCGTTACTTTGTATTACAGTCAATCTGTAGTTACTTTACCTTACGCCAAATTTTATGTTGTTAAATTTCAGTCGCACAGCAATGTTATCCTCATCTTCTCTGTCAAAGAAAGTGGAAAATTTCAAGGTGAGCAGCAGTTTAGAACTGCACATATAATTTTATTATCATTATCTTTATCATTGGTGTGTTTATTCAGCACCACTATGTAATGACAGCGCAACAACAATTGATGTTTTTGAGCAGTTGTAAGTATGTATGAGAACACGTAACATAGTTCATTTTAAGTAACTCACAAAGGTGCTGGTCTGTGACTGTCTAAAGTTGTATGTGAAGGACTTGGTTAATTTTAAGGTCCCTGCGTGGTAGGTGTCTCAGAGAGAGGCTTGAACCCATAACTTCCACGTTACAAGATGAGTTCTCTTAGAACTAATTGGCTACCATATCCCAGAATGATCGTCTGTATTTTTGTAATGTTAAGTGATGTACTTGTAAGTGCTTGCTTGTTTTTGAACAGTTATTATGCCAACTTAAGTAAGTAAGTAAGTAAGTATATCCTTTATTGAAAAACCAACTGCTAACCGCATTTTGGTGTACAAAGATCATCAAATATAAAAAAAAATTAAGTATAAAGCATCCGTGTGACAAATGTTTTACGAGATAGAGAGTTTGCCTTAGGTATTATTCTATTGTGGGTTCTGGGGCGTAGCGAGTATGAAACAGTTTTCACGGGAGGCAGTAGTTGATGTAATACATGTGCAGGGTTGCTGATGATGGTAGAAAAGAGGTTAGAGTCTGCTTTTCAGCAAAGTTGCTCGAAACTTTGGTAGAATTGGCTGTAATGAGTACACTGTCGGTGGGAAGATGAGAGGGTGAGGACAAGCCCTCATATGCTGAGGCTAAGAAAATAAAGTTGCTTTTAGATCCTGTCAGAAGTGCTGGAACATTGTTCACGTTTATGTTCCGATAATAAAAGTGGTTTCAGTTGGCAGTGTTGTTGTCTTTAAGGATTTGCACGCGTTGCTTCGGAGTCTGATCGCAACCATCCTCCGATCCGTTGGGTTCTTCCCGTTGGGATATCGGCCCGTATGCTGAGCGGAGTCTTCACCCTTGACTGGATCAACAGGTCTGTGGAAAGGACACTTCTAGTGCAGTATAAGAAGACTGAATAATAATCTTATACATTTAATAATAATAATAATGCATTTGCCTTCCGTGGCACATTTGCTCAGTTGGACCTTGACAAGTTCTAGCTGTTCCAGAGCATTTTTATTCTTCGGAGTATTTTTCAAGTCCAGAGGTTTATTTTTACATTTGTTGAAAAACATTTAGGCCTATGTAAGGTGCAGTTTGACGTACTGCATTCATCAGCAGCTTGTAAACAATTTAGATTTGACAAGAGGCAGCATGAAGGGATGTCCTCTCTTGCAAAGTAAGTGCTTGTCCTGACAAAGAGGTGACCAGAGCTGATGAATGCAGTGACCAGAGAACTCTGATTTCTAGAAGAGCTTCTTGTCTACTCGAGTGATCAGCTCTTCTGCCGTATGGATCTTCTCACATATTTGCCATCTGCTGGCCTTTCTCAGAGCTGCTTTAATGCATGCAATAGCATATGAGCTGAGAAATCCAGTTTAGGCAGGTAGTGCAAACATGATTCTTGAAAAATAACATCACCTGAAAAATGACGTCTAATATTATTATTATTACATAAATTTGTAATGCACGCAAGGTCACACCAAAATGGGAATATCAAGATACATAGGCCCTGCTGTCTTAACTGTTATGAGAAGAAAGTATCATGTCGTAAGAGTGGTGTGATAATGATTGCAAAGACGTAGTATACAGATTGAAGCGTTCATTATATTTTGTCGACTGTAGGAACGAACTGGAGTTTGACAGGACACTTCACATTCGCAACAGTTTTAACGACGGCTGCGCTGTCAAAATCGGACGTGACGGTCAGGTATTTGCTGCGTAATGGTTGATCTATTATCAGTTATTTTCGTCATATTCATTCATTTATGCAGAGACAGTATCTTACACTCATTAATTCCTTTTTGTTTCCATACTAGAGAATCCCATTAGCAATCGCTCACCTACTAGACAGCTTAGCAGAAATTACGTAAGCCTCGAAAACAAATCGGGTTTAGCAACGAACATGAATCCTGTAAACAAGCTGTGTCTGTGTCAATTTGAGTAAACGAATATTGATTGATTGAGTTTTTAATTCAGCTTTTTATTTTCGATATCTGTTTAGTTATGCGTACCGCAATCGTTGACCAGTGTGTAGTCGATTTGTCTTTTCTGACGTTTCAGGAGATGGATCCAGTGTCGGGCGAAGAAGTCTGTCGTCTGTTTCCTCGCGATCGTCATATCGATCTGAACGCGATCGCAATGAAGTCAAAGCAGACCCTAAAGCTTAACGGCGTAGCCCTGGTCGAGGCGAGGGCCCCTCCTTCGCCTCGGGGCGCTCCTCCGTACTATAGGTTAGATATCCTTCTGTTTGAACTGGAACTGTTCTCGATCGTGTGCTTAAACCACTGGACTTTAGTCACCTGACGTGCTGATGATACCTAAGTGGTAGTTATTGAAAGGAGCAGCAGCTCTTCAGAGTGGAGCTCCTAAATAATGTGTGTGCTGGCCGCAAGTTTATCATTCAACGAAAGAGGGTTGGCACTTGCAGCCACACTATTCTTAGCTCTTGCAACGAGTGTTTTAAGGTGTTGGTAAGTATGTTTAGTGCTGTGTTGATGATATGTAGTAAATTTGCTGTTGATGCTCTATTCAGACGAGACGGATGGGGTGCGGTGAGCATGTTGTATGCTGAAATTAGATGGGGAAATACCGATGGGAATAACCGAACACCTTTTCCATTCAAGCTTGGACGTTACTGTTGCACCGATTATCTGGCCGGATACTGGACTTATAAAAAATCTCTCCCAAACGAAAGATCTTTATTAGAGCGTGCACCTAGACAAATTGCGAGTTTACGAACGATGGTACACGACGCGATTTCACGGATTGCGGCAGTTCTACGCTGGGGTCTTCCACAACTTCAAATGCAGTTATACCTTGTAAGTTGCTGGGGTTCATGATACTGGACTGACTCGAAGATATCTATTTCTCAGAGATGGACTCGTTTTCTGTTCTGTGTGGCGGAAGAGTCGAGCGTTTGGAATTTTCCAGCACTGGAGTCCTTGGGTGTTTTTCCATTTGGACTTTGGGCGTGTTTAGGCTGAGTTCATCAGACTCTGTTCTTCTTATAGTTCTAGATAAACTCATTTCTGTCACCAAATAGTGTAAATTGTGAAATGCTATTGAACTCTGTGACATTCACTTGGTGATAAGTTGCGTCACCCACACTGCCACTTCGCATCGGGATAAGTCAACGTCGCTGTAGACAAAACTTCAGAAATGTTGTTTCAATCGATAGTCCTGCACGCCTTTCAATTCTGCGACAGATCTTCAAAGATTTTGTATCCGCTACCAGAAAGTAAGCTCAACACTTCTTAGCCACACGCCAAAGGCCGTCTAGCAGAGAAATACCTCAAGTTCATCAACAAGTGCATCTGATAATACTTGGATGAAAAATGATGAAGATAAAGACACAAAGAAGATAAGGAGATGTCAATCTCTTTCCTGGTTTTCTGAATTCTCCAAGGACAATGATGATTGCAGAATAATTCTGATCTTCCTCTGAATGATACCAAGATTATTACCTGCTTGCCTACAACGTCTGACACAAAGAACATCAAGAACAGTCCTGAAACAGTACTGCAGTTTCTTCCATACTGCCAAAGCAACAGAAGCATTCAAGAATTCCTCCTGAACCATCCTGAGATGCGACTGAGATGACTGCCATACTGCACACTCTGCCCATGGAACATTCGGGAATACCTCCTGAATAATCCTGAAACAGTTCTGCGATGATTGCCATACTGCGAACAAAATGAACATTCGGGAAGACCTCCTGAAACTGTGCTGTGATGATTGCCACACTGAGAAGAAAAAGGAATATTCGGGAATACCTCCTGAACAAAATCCTGAAACAGTAGTGTGATGATTGCCATACTGCAACAAACAAAAGGAACATTTAGGAATACCTCCTGAACAGTCCTGAAACAGTAGTGTGATGATTGCCATACTGCAACAAACAAAAGGAACATTTAGGAATACCTCCTGATCACTGCACAAGGCACATTCAGGAATACATGTTCTTCCTGAGTTATTACTATGTTGTGTAGTGGTAGCAATTCAGAATTATCCACGTGATCCACGAAGAATAGCTATAGTCTGCAACTGACGTTAGAGAGCTGGCCAGACAGAATGAGCGCATTGACATTCCTTTATTATATGGCAGCAAAAAGATCATTCTGTGGCAATTTATCACGGTCACGGACACTGTTTCACATTTGGACTTTTCGCCATTCACTTAAGCCTTGTCTGTGATGGACACGCCACCATCATCGCCACGACCGCTACACCACCTGTGCATATGAGTGACACTGGCTTCCTGCGTTAGGCATTAATTGTCGGTGGCTACGGGGATCGTCACAGGTGGTCACGGATGAAGCAGTGGTTGGTTGAATATGAATTATTTTCATTAATAATAATAACCATAATAGTTTTATGTTACCCTAAGGTGCCTAACACCTAATAATAATAATAATAATACCAGTGCTAACCATAATAACAAGAATAGTTGTAGCAGTTGCTTGCATTGTTGTTGTTTATTAACGATAATGCTTTGATGTGCATGAATCTGTATAAACGGTTATAGTCAATGCAAAATGTGTTGAAAACTTGTATAGGTGCCTTTCTTTGCTTCACTGGTATGTGACTTACAGCATATGACCTTGTATGTATTTATCAGAGCACTTCTATAGCACCCTTTAAGTAACTTCCAAGACCATTGCAGTCATTGTGTGGTTAATGGAGTACTTTGAAGCACTGATGGATAGATGGAAAGTTGCATTAACAGACACACAAGCACGTTAGACGAAAAGAAATTGTCTTACTCTTGCCCCATTCAACCGTCTTGGTTGTAAATGTGACTGTGTATAAGAAAACCTTCTCAAAATTGGAATGCTTTAAAACTGGTTTCGATACTGCAGTGGATAATGGATATAGGGAAGGAATTGCTGAGTACGATTTGGTGAAATGACATGTTTCTATCGCATATAGCAAGCAGTTGAAATTCTTATTAGACGTTTACAAGTCTGTTTGCTGATTTTTTGAGATACTGAGCTAAATGGTCAATGGACAATGTTACAGGCTAACACAGCAGGGAATTTTAATATGCAAGGAACTGATTTTAACCCATTTCATGTCTGCTTGCATTCTGGGTGCGTTTCCCCTGCTTTGTGATGATTTTCTCAGACACGGTCACATTTACTTCAATGTATGCATGTACATATGTATCCCTTCGTTTATATAGCACCAGTATGAAATTCTCAAAGGTGCTGTTGGTGAGATCTAGATAGGTTCATATGTGTGATTCGGATCACGTATACGGCCCTGCTAGGGAACCTATTTAACGAAGTGTTTTGAAACATGCTTCAGGATGTAATCGTACTGTGATTAAGGGGTTCTGTAAGGTTTCACGTGTTCACGGTGCACGTGGTGATGTCCGGTAACTTTATACACTGGTGTGACTGCAATGCTTCTTGGACACGAACTGCCCGATGTCAGAACACATGTATTTCATTCAGAGGACTTGTATAGCACCCCTTCAACATTTATCTCCTGCCTTCAGTTTCATCAAATTACTTCATATTATTTTTTTTTATTATTATTTTTTACCTGAGGTAGATATAATCTTTCAGGCTCCTAACATGTCTTGAGGGAATAAAAACTAGACTGGAATGTCTGAACCTCTATTATTATTATTGTTGTTGTTGTTGTTGTTGTTGTTGTTGTTGTTGTATGATTTTGAGAGTGCTTGCTCATGGAATTGAATGTAATGCACATTACATGTCTAACTTTCTAAAACGTTGAATGTACTCTGTTACTGAGAGTTACATCTGTGACTTGAGCCTCCTCCACTGAGACAGTTACTGTGTTGGAACCTGGTATGTACGAATGTGTGTATGTACTTGTATAGATGTACTTACTTGTATATACGTGTTTGTAGGTATGTACTTGTATATATGTTTGTAATTATGCTTATATTATATCCCTTGACTGTTTTATGATGGCCTGCCTGTCTGTATATATGTCAGTCTAGCTATCTTCCGTAGTTCTGTCTTTGTATCTGTTTGTATGTACAGTATGTATGTTTGTATGTATGTATGCCTATCTGTGTTTGTATGTAAGCCTTTATGTTTGTCTGTGTATTTAATTTGGCCTGACATTGAACTCCATGGCCTGGTTTCCATTAATAGTCTCTCAATTTGTAAACCGAGCAAAGAAGGAATGAATAAGACAGACAGATGGCTAATAGGAAACAATTACAAGTTACCGCCGCTCCCTACCCCTCCACGGCCCCCGCAATCAAAACCGAAACGTTTTATCTGCGGAAATTGAATGGTAAAATACTGTAGTACAGCTTCACTTTTCTAAAGTTTACACAAAGAAGAGGAAAAAAATGTTTTAAAATTGAGCATAATTTAGCATTAAAATCATTTTATCGATCCACTGTTACAATTGCTGCTTTAGTTCAGGGCCAAGCCAAGCAGACCTGAATACAGTCAGAGTATTTCTGAAATGCTAATACCATTTTATTATCTTGATTAACCTAATTAATTTTGCTGAACACCGCTCAAAATGTTGGTATCATTTACCTTTAGACGAACAAAGCAGGATCATAATTACATGATGTTACATGGTCAAAGTCTAAATCATGAACAGCATTAAATTGACGTAACATTATTTCAATTGAACAACATAAACACTGCAATGTGCCGTTAATTCTAAATCATAATTTTAAACAAAGCCATAATTTAAAATTGCGTGGTCCACCCTCGCACGGAAAATTCAAATGAGATCGCAATGTGTGCACAAATAGCGTTCCGTTACTATAAATAAACGTGTAAATTGCATATGATAAGCTTCCGGGGAATCTATAGCATTACTTTGATGGGGGAAACGCACTGTGCCTGTTAACATAATTGGAATCGTGCCTAAATTTAGTCATTTTTGACACGAGCAATTATTGCCGACAATTACAGCTGTCAAAGTTGCCAGGGTAGGTGACATTCTAGATGGAAACTAACCAGGAAACTGACATCTGCAGTTTCGCAAGACAACACGAAGGTCTAAATTTGACGTCACGCGTTTTGTTTTGCGTGGGATGATTGTTGAGCAGCTGGTCGCGTCTGTAATATGACGACTACAAGTCCTGTCAATCGCAGTCTTTGTTAATATCTCAATTATACTGTTGCTGTGTAGTGACCATGCGCAAGTCCTCAATGAACATGTGGTTTTAATTGTAGTTGTAACCTGGCATTATGAATGTGGTGTAGGGGTATGTTCGGTGCTTTGCAGCTGGAGGGTTGCGGGTTCGAATCCACCTCAAGCCGCCGCGTAGGGACCCTGGGCAAGTCCTTCACTCACAATTGCTCATGTGCTTCGGTGTGAAACTCCAATTCAGTGTCCGCGCTGTAGTCGGGAGCGCCTCTGAGTAGAAATCTTGAAGGGGCGCTATAACAAGTGCTCATACATACATAAAGCGCCACTTCAAGAAGATACTCATCAGTGGTGCTCCCGACCCAAACCAGTGGAATTACTGTCGAATGATACAGACTTCAGGCGCTTGCGAAACTGTGGAAGGGACAAAGTAAGGAGTTTAAGACACAGCCGATAGTGACTTTGTTGACAATGTTACTAAATCGTGACACTGTGCCAATTATTCTGTGTTTATTAAGGACCACTGTATAATGATAGCATCAATTGACGGTGCTGGGCAATTGTGCTTGAAAGACTCTGGTCACGAACAGGAAACATCTCGAACCCGTGCTCACTGCGTTACAGTCACTAACATAGCCAATATACATTACATATAGCCGAACATAGCCAATGTACAAAAATGGCCAATATACAAAGATTGCCAATATACAGACATAGCCAATATACATTACATAGCCGAACATGGCCAATGTACAAAAATATCCAATATACAAACATTGCCAATATACAGACATAGCCAATATACATTACATAGCCGAACATGGCCAATGTACAAAGATAGCCATTATACAAACATTGCCAATATACAGACATAGCCAATATACATTACACAGCCGAACATGGCCAATGTACAAACATAGCCAATATACAAACATTGCCAATATACAGACATAGCCAATATACATGTACATGGCCAGTATACAAGCAGCCAATATATAAACATAGCCAATCTACATGTACATAGCCAAAACATAGCTCTAGCCAATGGGTTACCATTTCCATCACAGATGTAAAGTCAGGTGTAGTTACAGATTTGGGTTTTATGTATATCATCAGTCTTTGTACATGTTCATATGTACATCTGTGTGTGTATATGTATGTATGTTTGTGTACATCTGATCAGAGCACCCAATAAGGCACTAAAAGAGGATCTATCTGTTGTACATTTCATTTTTAACGTATGTACATGAATGTATGTCTATATTTGTATATCCATGACATTCCATGTATGTATGTGCATTGTTTTGTTAACCGATATAATATATTTGTTCGTAATGGGCTAGCGCAGAGTATGCCTTTGAGTAGGTCTCTTGAAGAGGTGCTATATAAATTCTCAGAATGAATGAATGTTTGAATGATTTACTGCTGCTCTGAACTCACTGAGAGTTCCGTGAAATTATATGAGTGTATTCTTCTAGAAGTCCGGTTTCTTGCACTGTGTGTATTATTCGCTCTAAACTCGAAACTTGCCTCAACTTAATGGCTCTTAATGGTTGCTCGGCTTCAATGTGCACTTCTGAACTTTGTAAGGAGGGCATTATCAAATTACAGTTGTATTGTATTGTATTGTATACGGCCGAGGTTCAGATCAGGATATTTTATCTGTTTCCTCCCAGTTTTCTCCTGCTGTTTTTTCTTGGTTAAAATCAAGATGATGAATCATATGTATCTGAAATTGTTCAGTACTGCTTGCATTTCATGGTTGAAATTAAGATGAGAAAGTTATCGTTCTTCAATGTATTTTTTACTCTGTTTTCCAAACTGTTTTTGTTTTTTATTAGGATGAGAAAATTTTCTTTTCAACGTATTTTTACTTTCCTGTTTTCCACTATTGCATGTGTACTTTAAAGTTGAGATTAAGTTGAGAGTACTACTGTAAGAGTTGGAATCATGTACCTGCTTGGATTAATTTAGGCAAGAGAGACATAATAGGCTTGACAAGCTTCAGGACAGAAACGCCAAGGATGCCAAGTGGAACGAGCGAAACCGAAGTAAGTCCTGCTATTCCGGTTCTACTCAGAAAATCTTGAAACGGCAGACACTGTGGTTGCCAGAACGCTTGTATGTCGTTCCTAATCCTCTGTTGTAGTACATTGAAAGCTCCCATGGGCCATCCATTTAGTATTTACGCATAGAGGGCGCAGGGGGTGGTGGGCAGGGATGGGCAGTAATTGAAATTACGTAATTGGAATAACTTGAAATTGCGCAATTTGTAATTTTTTATTTTGTAATTCAATTACATTTCCCATGTATTTTGTAATTTGAAATTGCGTTTCATGTTCCAAAGTAATTTGTAATTCAATTACATTTTTCAAAGTAATTCGCCCATCCCTGGTGGAGGGTGAACCCAAATGCACATGCTTGCATTTGGGAGGTAATGCAGGTACTCATAGGAATTGGGCGAGTGGGTGGGGGTGGGGATGTTAAACCTTCATAATAATTTGTTTATTATTGGCCTTGTTCAAATGAGCCACTGAGCAGCTGTGAGATAAGCTCTACCGGGGGAAGTATGACTGTGGGAGAGGTTTAACGTGTGAGCTGCGTTAATATTATTAATCCTTGATTGTTTCTGCTTGGATTAAATATAGCTCGTTCAATATAATTCGGCGTGGGTGCGTACATGCGCAGCCGTGGGTGTAGAAAGTAATTGGGAGGGAGCGAGTTTTTTCCGGATTTCTGCCTACATACTAAATGGATGACCCCTATAATGTGCGTGTAACAAGGCCATGTCACGATTGGTAACATGAAGACCGGGGCTTGCGTGTATCATAAGGCCCTCTTATATAGCAAAGGCAATTAGGTCCAGACTTTGAAGCCTAATTATTATGATAGGACTATAATAGGACTGTGTGGTAACAGGCAATCCTTAATTGTAGGGGCTTTTGTACTACACTGAATATTCCTCATTATATAACAAGACCCTGTAATACATAATGAGATGGTGTAATAGCAGGCAGTTCGTAAATATACCAAATCCTTGTTTGTATAATAAGCACTGCTATTATATGAATGACTTGCTTTTCCAAGCCATATCTAAATTAAAGTTGAAATTAAATTTGAAGCCATATCCTCAGAGTGTCTTATGCCAGTGTTGGACTTATAATGTAAAGACTTGTTCGGACACAACTGTCTGGCAGTCTGCGAGCGTTCTGAGCACTCTAGTGTCTGCTGTCAGTGGCCATTCTTTCTAGACATACATGTTTCTTACTGATTTTGTTTGTGCTGTTTTTATGCTTGTATCTCGGCAATTATATAACAACGCCTTGTAAGAACACCTTTCTCACAGGTGGAGAGATAATATTATTGTGTATTTGTCTTAGTTTATATAGCGCTCTTTTTATAAGCAAGATAGCAGTCATATGTGCTTAGCGATTGTGCGATGAGGTGTTGCTAAAGGTCCCTGAATATTTGTAATTTATATGAATTGATATAGCGTGTTTTAATTAGATGGTCAGACCAGAGGGACATGGTGGTTGATTGGTTGAGCGCTCGTCTTGTAAGGCCAAACAAATAATGTTGTGTTTCCGGTAACCCGACCGAGTCACTTTTTAGGCCCGCGATTGGGAACATTTTGTGAAAAAATTTTAATTTTGAAAAAGTAAATTTTTCAAAAAGGAAGAAGGATTTTTTCAAAGACACTAGACTTGGCTATCTAGCATTTTTATTGACACATGAATTTAACCTTTGCTTTGCCAGAGGTGCAGATTTGCAACATTGATAACACTGCTTTCCTTGCCTCAGAGGTATGTTAAATAAGGACACTGTCTAACATCCAGAGCATGCACCGTTAATTAGAGCAAAAATTGGCCTTAGCAAGGTGAAATATGATGACGATATATTCGTTTATTATTATACAACGATGCAGCATTGCATAAAAATATTTTACAAAATAAAATTATTTTCCTACCTACCCAGTTTTTAAAAACCACTGTTACCGGAAACACACCTATATTTTTTTTGGCCTAACGTGGCGAGTACAGTGTCAATCCTCCTCCCCTGAGACAGTTTAAATAGTGTTTAGGAACCTTGAGCAAGTCCTTCACTCACAATTGCTCAGTGCCATCAATTGATGCTTGGCCAGTGTATTAGATAGTGGGGCTTAATAAAATTGCATAATAATAATAAATAACAAGTGGAGGATTTTGATCGATGCCAATGGTCAGTCAGCCCATGGACTGAAGGAAGGATGGAGGCTTTAAGGATCTTTCAAAGACACTAGACTTGGCTATCTAGCAATCTTGTGTCTATGAGTTTCAAAATAAAATGCCTTTGATTTATCAATGACGTTTGCTGTTTTTCTTACTACTTTAGATCGTTCTCCAGGCCGAAGACCAATGAGGTAAACAACTGTTGTCATTGTATTGTATTTGTAAATGAATTTATGTATATGGACGATCTAGTGCATGTGATTGAAGGTGTATTGAATGATTGCTCAGTTTATTGCAGATAGTGTATTAGTTTATTGGTTTATTGATTGTTCAAGTGATTGAAGGTAGTTTATTGTTGGTTTATTTCTAGTGGACGATATGGTCATCACTCTGTCAGAGATGGTCATCAACACATTGAAGTAAGTCGTCTCAATCACACATTGATAAAGCATCTCTCTTCATGAATGCTTCTCACGCACCTAGTTAGCTGCATCGGTGGCGAATTATGTTCCGGTGTGAGGGGTTGTCGGATTGCATCCCTCCCGTCTGTGACTGTACATCAGACTTTTGTTCTTTTTTTCAGCCGCTTGACGATTTCCGAGGTTTTCACCACAAGATGGGACTCCCTCCTCCGTTACCGCCTCCGGGATTTGTACGTTGTTGTTGGATTGTCTTTTTGTATGCCATTGTAAGAATGTGGATGCACAGTCCATATGTATGAATGTATGTGTCTAAGCTATTGTATATGTATGTCTCAGAATAACTATTCAGAATGCGCTCTGGATGCACAAAAACCCCGTGGGTAAAAGAAACGTATTTAAAGAACGAGATGGAAGTATCTAGTGAAAAACTAGTGTGTAGTTTGTTAATGTGTGTGTGTAGGTCCATGTATGGGACCAGCCACAGCAAATGCCCGGCGTTGAGTCAAGTATCCTAGTCAAAGGAACAAAAAGATCTAGCCAATCAGCAGAGTGCAAGGAACGATGTATGTATGTATGTATGAGGACACTTAATATAGTGCATTTTAAAGTATCTCACAAAGCGCTTTCTCTGCGCTGACCGATATATGATGTTAAATGTCACTTGCAACTACATGTAGACATCAGGTAGCAGAACAATGAGCAGTGAACTAGAAAAGAGTCACCAATGGTGGCCCACGCACGCACGTGCAAGGGATCTTGAACAGGTGGTTGGTCTTATGGCTTCGAGTTGCCTTATTGTTATTGGATATTTCGGAGGTCTGTTGTTTGTCTGTGTAGATGCCTCCCCCTGTCTACGGTCACATGCACCCTCCGCCGCCCCCTCCTCCGTTCATGTTCGACCGATTGTCACGTGGTCAGCCGTCTCGTCACATGATGGACAAGCGATCGGTGAGTAGCGTTTCCAACACAAACCATTTGGCTGTCATGCGTGAAGATAAATGATATCCATTCTTTTTCGTTGTTTGTCAGATCCCACGCTTTTCATTCATTCATTCATAGAACTGAGAGAACTTATATAACGCCCCTCCAACTTTCTCCAAGAAACCTACTCAGAGGCGCTCCCAGCACGGATCCGGCAATAAAGAACAGTTTTCAGATGTTTGTAAAAGGTGCATCTAGAGTCCCTTGTAAAAGAATATGTAGATCTGAAGGAAGGTTATTCCACGTGGTTGGCCCAACCACTGAAAAGGCATCATATCAGTTCCTCATGCCAGCCATCCACTTGGCGGAGATGGGTACGAATAGATTATATCCTTTGTCCTCTGTAATTTCCTCTCACTGTTAGTCAGGGTTTTTTATGTCCTTTGTATTATATATCTTGATCTACATTTGTTTCTTTTTCTGTCGAATCTTGCATGTAGCGCATTGTGGTGTTCGGTCAACTGGCATTCTCTCCACACGTCCAAACCATCGGAGTCTTCGTTGAACGACTTTGTCTAGCAGAGTTGTTTGGATACCTAATAACTGTCTTATTTCATAGGAGTTATAAATAATAGTAAATATTTTGCTGTTTAATTTTAGGGGAGGCACATGGAAGATGAGTTTGCCTATCGCAATTCGCGCGACGGTCGCAATCATCCGTACGACCGTCAGCCAAGAGACCGGCGTTGAGGACGGGCAATGAACAGCTGATCTCAACTGTGATGGTGGAGTACACATGGCAAGAGACGGACGGATTGCCCACGCCTCTTGGCAAGAGGCAGATTGCGTCGTCGCTGTATTTTTAAGAAGACTCTGGACACAGTGTGGACGTTTTCGTTGCCCAAGAAATCTTTGAACTGATGTGCTAGATGGAAGAGCGTGACTGATTCGGACTAGACTTTCAAAGAGGTGTAACGTACGAACAGCTTGCATGTGGCGTTCGTGCAACGCATTTGTCTCGAGATGAAATGCAAGCGCGGAATTAATAAACACAGTGCACAATGTTATTGAGATGATGACTTGCGGTGGTCTTGGATCAGGACGAGAGTACATTTCTAAAAGTCGAGATGAAATGCGAGCGTGGAATTACGTAATAAATCCAGTGCACGATGTTGTGGTGAGTTTTGGTTAGTCTGATGACGGCCGCATTCAAACGGTCTTCATATTAATTAAGCTGACGATGTTCAGAGGTTTTGGATCAGGACGAGAGTAAATTCCTGAAAGTCTAGATTTCCTGGAGTTAATGATCGAAAGAAAGTTGGTTTCTCTTCGATTGACGTACAAGGGGTGAAGCGAATAAAGTTGCCTGCTGACTGGTCAAGATCCTTGGAAATTAAAATCTGGAGTATTTCTCGGGTTTGTCGATGAGGATCCAACATAGTTAGAGCAGATATGTGTAATTTAGTGATCTGGACGCAAGAAACTGAGGACGTGACTGTAGGCGATTTCCAAAGTTCGTCAACCGCCATCCAAAGAAATGAGGAATTCGTGATAACGACATATACAATTGTTTCCACAAGTGTTAAGATGTGCGTTTAAAGTCTGCAACTCTAACGACTGACTGTTGGCGGTGAATATCTCGTCTGTCCAGCAATTGGTTTCTAGTGATCATGCGGTCTGGGACGCAGAGAATAGTAGTGTCTTTAGAGGAGGGGAATCGGGTTCAGAACATGGCCCGTGTCCGCCAAGAATTACGACGGTATGGACGTGAATTGTGGATTGAATTCAACACTGGATTATGACTCTGGAATGGAGTCTGGTTCGTGATAGGCTACTGAACTTCCGTTTATAATGTAAAAGAAACAGTTCCCTGTAGCCTGCCATTCTTCTTTACTAGTCGGCCTCTAAGGGGCCATTCATTTGGTATGTACACTTGGAGGGGAGGGATTAACCCAAATGCATGTGCTTGCGTATTGGGGGAGGGGGTCTACTGATATGTACGTACGCATAAGGAAATCGGGGAAGGGATGGTGTGGTGAAACCTCGATGATTTGTTTTATTGTTTGCTTTGTTCAAATGAGCCACTGAACAGATAGCAGATAAGTATAAGTACTACCGGGAGAAGTAGGAGGTCTGTGGAAGAGGTGTAACTTGAAGGCCACGGCAGATGACTCTTTTTTTATTAAACACGTTAGGCTATTATTAATCCTTGATTGCGTCTGCGTGGATTAAATATAGATCGCTCTATAAGATTGGAGGGGATACGTACGCAGGTGGGGAAAAGTACACGTTTGTACAGGGAGGGCAGTTTTTCCTGATTTCTGCGTAGGCCTACATACTAAATGGATGACCCCTAACTCTGGTTCGAACCTCCTTCCCGGGACGGTTCCTACATGTGTAGGTACCCTAAGCAAGTCCTTAACACAACAGCTCAGCGCCATCGATTGATGCTTGGTCATTAGATGGCCTTCATGTTTAAAATAGTTAAAACTCTACTTACTATCCAGCTCTTATAACAGTTGACATTGTGTAGTATGTAAAGCATCTTAGAAGTAGCTTGCTACTGACGATGCTATATAAATTGCCGTAATTACAATTACAATTACACGCTTTAATAATAAATGCATAATAAATCAAATGTATTTTCGTAGAATGTCGAGTGCACCATGCGTAGCCTGATATTTGTGACGCCAGGGGTCAAAACCCGTCGCTTGTCGCTTCCTAGATACTGAACTAGAAGCTGAAATAGGCGAGAGGGGTCAACAATGTAGAATATTCTTAAATTCAGCAGTTGCCTGTGAATTTGCCATAACTTGCTCAGTAGTAATCCGATTTTGATGCCGTTTGTTTTATTCGACGCAGAATAGAGCCCTTTTAATATTCCACAGCAAAATTGCAGAATAATCAAGTAATGGTTGCTGAGGACTTTAGTGACATGAATATTCCGAAACTTTTTATTTGATTTTTTCACTCTATACCAATAAAAGAATCAAACGCACATAACTTCAGTTAGAAAAAATGATATTTTCATTTTCAAAAGTATTTTGAAGCAGATTAATAGTAGAATATGACTGAATAAAAAGGTCAGAAACCGACATGTGACGGGTTTTGACCTCTGGCGTCACATTTATGTAGGCTCTGCCAGAGGCGAAAATCTATACATAAGTTTGGGGGACAGATTATACGAGGGCCGGTTTTTTTGGGGGTGACAGAAGGGCTTAAGTCAAAACTTTGGGGACAGTCCCTCTCTGTCCTCCCCCCCCAATGATTTACGCCACTGGGCCCTACACTGCATGTAGTCCTATCTGTTTCTGCATGTATTTTTCTCTGTGTGTGCGTGGCCTGCCTTTCACATCTTCACTTCTTCAGTGCTGACATTCCCATTGGTGTTACTGCATGCACTTTCGTCTTCAGCTTAAATTCAGACCGTGTACTATTTCTGTTCTCAATTAACAGTTATAAATTTTATTTCAAGCGTGTACGTAGGCTAACCGTTTTACCTGTTCGCATCTTGATTTGAACGAGGATCTAAATTTTAAACACCCAAACTGGAACGCTACATACATTCACACCTTTTGTCGACGTTTAAAAAATACTTTGGACTTGGCGCACGGCCGAGTGGATGTGTTAAGAAGGGACCGTGATTGATAAGTTTATGGTGTACGAACCGAGGTTTTGAGTAGTTAATAAATCGGCTGAGTTAGACGGCTTGGTTGCCGGTAGTAAAATGGGTTTGTTTGGTAGTAAAATGGGTTTGTAATTAGCGGTAAGGTCATTTGAGTTAGTGTATTGAATTTTAATCGAATATATTAATAGGATTGATTTAGCATTTTGAGATGTATAGACCTGTCTGGTCTCTGACAGCCAGATTCGGATCTCCACTGGGCATTTCTGTACAACCCCTTTGACACGACATGCGCTCGTGAATAAGCTTGTGCCCTGGGCTTAGCTTGCGAATAGCGCTTTCGAAATTTGGAGATAACGATTAATGATCAGCAGGTAGACATACAGGGTGGTCCAAAATAAACCTCACAATGATAAATTGATAATACTTTAGTCAGACCAATTCAAATATAACCGTGAAAATTCACAAAAACACAGCAATTATTTTTACTGTAACATTACATGGATGGATTTCGTTACATAAAATGTTCAATGTGTCCTCCTTGCTGCTGGACAACGCATTGAAACCGACGACGCCATTGATCAATTGCGCGGTCAATGAAACGCTGTGACAGCTTGGTCCACTCTGTGACGATTGTTTCTTTCACTGTAGTGAAACTTCTACGACGGTATACCATCTGTTGAAGGGCGCCCCAAACAGCGTAGTCGACTGGATTCAAGTCCGGGCTGTTTGGGGTTACATGTCAGGCTCAATGAAAGAAATGTTCTCACGTCGCAGATACTCCATAGTGTTCACAATCTCTTATAAACAACAACTTCTTTACCATAAACTATGATAAACAATGATGAAGTCAATAATGACGTCAGAGAAAATGTATAAATAAGTAAGAAAAACGGCATTAAACATTGAATTGTTATACATTATATCAAGAAAACTGTCACTGTGCGGTTTATTTTGGACCACCCTGTACATCGGCTCTTGCCTCATGATTGCTGGCCCAGCCGTCTTAAACTGCAAACCTCGTCGTTCGTTTGGACGTTGAATGCAGCAAAAAGTGAAGTATGTCCCAGAAGTGGGACGTAGGGGAGGCGCTCATTTCCTTCCCTTCACCCCTTGAGCAGACAATGGACGAACCCTACGTTCCTTGATACGGGGCCAGCGCATCGCGTGACTTATCGTTTACTTCCCGGCTTACGCCAATAACACACTGCATGGTGACAGAGGCCTTATAAAAAAATTACGAGGCCGTTGACAGAGGCGTATACGTAAGAATAAACACCTTAAACTCAGGATCGTTGGCTCAGGGTCGTTGACCGCATGATCATTGTCTGTGTGTCTGTCTTTGTCTGTGTGTGTCTGTGTGTCTGTCTGTGTGTCTGTCTGTCTGTCTGTCTGTGTCTGTCTGTCTGTCTGTCTGTATAATGTCGCATACTGCTAAGTCATGCACAAGAGTGCAAAACCCTCTAGGCAATGTGCTGAAGCATCAAAAAGGCTAACTCGACTTTAGGCATGATAAGAAGGACAATAGTCACCAGAGACAAGGATACAATATTGAGGTTATACAAATCACTGGTTAGGCCACAGTTGGAATACTGCATCCAGGTATGGAGTCAGTGGCGGTTTTACCGGGGGGGGAAAGGGGGGCTGTAGATGGAAAGTTAGCCCCCTAGTTTTTCTCAGCCCCCTATGCACACTTTAGCCCCCCCAGACTCTGACTGGAGCAGCAGTGCAGTCTGGGGGGCTAAAGACTCTGCACTGCTGCTCCAGTCAGAGTGCTCAGATGATCAGATCCAAGCACATGTCTATCTATATACTAATTGCTTCACTGTTACTACAGAAGGGCTGGGGTGTTCAAGAAGAGATTGAAGAACAGATTACAGCCCAAGCAGTCGAGATTAGGCCAGCCGAAAGCACTCTATGACCCTGCAGTGCAGGGCCTGCACGCTGGGGTGACACCAGCTTTAGGAGCAGGGATAGAAGCAGGGCAACAGCAACAGCAACACCAAGAGGGGGATAGCCAGACAGTGGCAGGCAGAATTAAGGCCTCTGCGTACTATAGTGTATACGTATACTGTAGGTGTGTGTATATGACTATTTGTGTATACAGAGCAGTGTGTACTAGAATACGTTTGGGCACGCACATAGGTCTACACAAATTAATGGATAAATTCATTGTGAGAAGTAAAAAAAAGCTGATGAGCTACACGATGAACGTTCTACGGCATTGATAACGCTATGACAGGTATGTAAAACGAGTACACATGGGATGGAATCATTCATGCAGAGGCGGCCTTTTACAGTTGTGTGCTATAGGCAAGGACAAAAATGCCGCCCTTTTTTATATTTAATAGTTAAATTTCAAGAAAAAATATGCTTTCCTTGATTTATTTTTCCAGAATTTGCCGCCCCTTGAAAAGTGCCGCTCTAGGCAGCCGCCTATATCGCCTATACCTACACTATAGTACGCAGAGGCCTTAATTCTGCCTGCATTCATGGGAGAACTTACCCCAGTTTGGCAGCAATATATTTACCCGCAAATACAGAGGGCGGGGATAGATTTTCTAACCCGCAAATGGAATTGACGTGCATGCTTTGTAGTGAGGGATACAGTCTTCTCTCCACAATAAATTCAATTTTAATTTTAACAGTCAAACTGGTGCATTTTTGGACAATTATGAGATACAATGAATATCCATGCCGTCTTCAGCTGTCGACGGGAATCCGTCAATTGGTTGGTTCATCGTGTGTGCGTGCATGGCTCTCCACTGGTAACTCTTTCAGCTTGCCATGCATTGTTTTGCTAACTGATGCAATATATTTGTCGTAATGACATTTAACATCATAATATTATAGGCTAGCGCAGAGAGCGCCTCTGAGTAGATATCTTAAAGTGGCGCTATATAAGACATGATTTTCAGACAGACTGGATTAGGCTACACGATGCGGAATATGTTTTAAAATTTCTGATGTCTGTGTCCTATGCTTTTCCTGATTTAATCACATTTACCAGGTTAACATTAACAAATCCTGTCTCTCCAGCCAGTTCCGAAAGAAGCTTTTCAACCCTGAAGAGAGTCAAAACTGGTCTCAGGTCAAACGTGTCAAAGCAGAGATTGAATCACCTTTGCATGCTTATAGTAAATAAATTTAGAAGGAACTTGGCCTTTCACTTAGTCTTTCACTTCTTCAAGACACATCAGCAGTTGTTGATAAATTTGCAACCATAAAAATGGACATCTTAATTTGTTGCTGAAACTTAAAATATCTGGGTATAATCAATTAATCTTGCTAAAACTTTGCAAAGAGGTAGAAGATGTTGCATGAACAATAAAATGGATCTAGTCGATACAAAAATGTACTACACACTATAGTACATGTACACAGATGAAGTTTTTTCCATCAGCTTTTCTTTTTTCATACGGACATAATCGTACTTTAGAGATTATTCTGTTTATCAGAACGTCGGCCAGACAATAGTAATTTTCATTTCAGTAGGTTGCTGAAATGGGTAAACGGGGTAAGCACGCTCAGCAGTATGAACACGTACATTAATGAGAAGGGGCTAATTACTTTTTAGCCCCCCCAGTCCAAAAACTCTAGAACCGCCACTGTATGGAGTCCCTACCTGAAACAGGACATGGAAAAGCTGGAGAAGGTGCAAAGAAGAGCTACAAAAATGATTTGGGGCTACAAGGATTTGGGATATGAAGAAAGGTTGAAAAGGTGTGGACTAACAACATTGGAGAGAAGGAGGAGCAGAGGAGACCTAATTGAAGCCTACAAGATTATTACTGGAAAGGAGGCAGTGCAGAAGGAGAAGTTTTTTGAATTAGCACCAAACAAGGCAACTCGGGGACATAGGTATAAATTATTTAAGAAACCGAAAGGGACATTAGGACAGAAATGCTTCAGTGCAAGAGTTGTAGATTTGTGGAATAGTTTGGATGATAGTACTGTCTCAGTGGACACTATCACAGCTTTTAAGAAGAAGCTAGGAAAATTGGGCTATTAATCATGTTCCAGGTTAATTGCAGTGGTTCTAACACAGACTAAACGTCTTCTGAACCACTTAAAACCCTTGTTATGTTATGTTATGTTATAGGCGTCCGGAGGGGCAAGGGGGCATTTGCCCCCATGGATTTTCACATATTTAAAAAAATTACTTAGTTTTTAGCAATCAATGGCTATGATTTTTCAAGTTTTATTTTTTATCCAGACTAGGCAAGATAACATGAAAAATTAGAAATATATAAAAACATATAATTATATAAAAACATTGAAACTTTTAACAGTTTTATTTGAAATAAACGTTCAGATATAGCTGAAAACGGATCCCAGAACGCTAAAACAGGCTCCATATCATGTCAAATGCTTCCAAAAGCGCTGACCGCTGTTGGTATCCGCGGCAGACCCCCTCCAGTGGCGGCGCTCAGGGTAGACGTGCTTAGCCCCTAACTGCGGCTCAGCCCCCCAAAGTGGGAAATCACTGCATATCACAGCGAGGACGGGACAAAAGGGAAGGTTTTTTGAGTTTTAGCCCCCCAAACCTGAAATCCTGGCGCCGCCACTGAGACCCCTAATCGCGGGAGCGAGCGCTGAGGGTGACGTGATAGGTTGCTTCCAGCACCCTCGTTAGTCCCCGTGCCAGCAATTCAAAACTTTGCCCTTAAAAATTTAGCCCCGCCTTAAAAATTCCTGCGGACGCCCATGTACTATATGTCGTCAACCATATTGCGTGATAGGTCTATACCGCAAAACACAGAGGATCAGTCGTTTATTGGTCTCCCAGGTAATTTAATGCACCGTCCTGTCTTCATTCCCTTCTCCCTCTCCCCTCAGTGGCGGCGCCAGCATGGGGCTAGGGTGGGCTGAAGCCCCCATCGGCGGCTCAGCCCCCAAACAAATGTGAAAATCACTGCCAATGCCAGAGAGGAGGGGAGAAAGGGAAGCAATTGGGGTTTTAGCCCCCTCCAACCTGAAATCCTGTCGCCGCTACTGTCTCCCCTCCCTCGATTTCTTCCCCTTCGTCGCCCTGGAGTTTCCCTTCCTCATATAAGCACTTCAATAACACCCCCTCTTCCCCCACTGTATGCCCCTCTCCCCTCGGAGGTAATCGAAAAACAAAGACGTCACAAACGAAATGAGCCGCGACCAAATGTACGTACAACCGCGGGATTTCACCGACGTAGAGTCCCACGAAACTCTTCCTCGTTTTGCAGCGCCATCTGCCCGCTGCCGGTCGATTATTGATTCTAACAGTTTAACGTCAGCTCGTCAAAGGCCGTGGTACCGGCCCGCTATTCCGGGGGGCCGCTATTACGGGGGTCCACTATTCCGGGGGTCCGCTATTCCGGGGTCCGCTATTCCGGGGGTCCGCTATTCCGGACTAATGAAGACAAATATATATGTATATAATTATGTACAATTGTACATTATATGTATATATATGCATGTATATATATGTTTGTATATGCTTATATGTTTATATATACAACTGTTTTTATATCTATATTCATGTTATATATTTGGATATTAGTGCATATATATAGATATATGTGTGCATATGTATATAAATATATATATATATATATATACATATATATATACATATATGTTTATATATGTAATATATATACATATGTATGTAGCCATCTATATGTATATATGTATGTATATATAGATGTATATGTATATGTACATGTATATATATGTAAAACTTATGTAAATATATGTGTGTATATATATGTAGATATACATATATGTATATGTATATGTGTATATATGTATGTATAGGTATGTGTAAGTAAATAAATATTTATGCATGAATATGTGTTTAAATACCTCATACCTGTATATATACATGAATATACATATACTTACATGTAAGTATATATATATTTATGTATGTACAAATGTACATATGTATAACTACAAACATACATGTATATACATAATACATTATATATATATACATATATATATATATATATATGTGTGTGTGTGCTTACACATAACTATACATACATATAGACACAAATGCATATATATGTACAAAAACATGTATACATGCACACACATATGTATTTACATAATTACATATATATATACGTATATACATATACATGTACATATACACATACATCTATATACATATATATACATACATATATAAATATAGATACTTACATATATGTATATACATATATATACATATTCACACGGGAACAGGTCGATAGTCCGAAGGTTCGATAGTCCGAAAGTGTCGTGCTAAAAACATATATGTATATGTACATATATATATAATTATGTATATCTACATTATATGTATATATAAGCATGTTTGTATACATATGTACTTATATCTATATACATGTACATATGTCATATATATATGAATATAAGTATATATATATATGATATATATAATTATGGGTACAGATGTGAATATATATATATATATATATGTATATTTATATAGTATGTATCTATATAATGTATGTATCTATAATATCTATATGTATATATGTCTGTGTATACTATACATGTATATAGATGTGTGTTTATTTACATGTATATATATGTATTTACGTATATAATTATGTACTTACGTATGTATATATATATGTATATATATATATGTATATGTACATATATATGTATAAGTGTATGTGTATATGTATGTATAGGTATGTGTAAGTATACATATATGTATGTATATACATAAATTATGTTTGTGCATGTATATATATATACATTATGTATGTATATGCATGTATATGTATCTAGATATATATGTATATATTTATGTATTTAAATATGCATAAATACATAAATACATGTATACATACATGAATACATATATACATACATATATACACACACAAACATATATGTATTTATACATATATATATATACATAAACATACCTATACATACATATACACATATACATATACATATATGTACATATAAATATATATACACACATATATATATATAAGTACATATATACGTAAATACATATATATACATATACATGTACATTGTACATATACACATACATCTATATACATGTATAGTATACACAATACACATACATATATACATAATTATAGATACATACATATATGTATATACATACATTACATATACATATATATATATATTCACATCTACACACATAATCATATATATATATCATATATATATACCTATATTCATATATATAGGCTAACATATGTACATGTATATATATACATAAATATATATACAAACATATACGTATACATGCATATATATATACATACATATAATGTACATATACATAAATATGTACATATACATATATGTTTTCCCATGAAACTTTCGGTCTATCGAACCTTCGGATTATCGAACCTTCGGACTATCGAACCTTCGGACTATCGAACCTTCGGACTATCGATACGTAACCATTCAAACAGATATATATATATTTTTCATATATATCCAGATGTATATACATATATAACATTTGTGCATGTATATAGATCTATATACATATATATACAAACATATGTATACATATTCAAACATGTATATGTATATAATATATAAATCGATACATATAGATGCATACATACATATAAATGTACAATTGTACATTTATACATATACTGTATATTTGTCTTCATTAGTCCGGAATAGCGGACCCCCGGAATAGCGGACCTCCGGAATAGCGGACCCCCGGAATAGCGGCCCCCCGGAATAGCGGCCCCGAACCAAGGCCGTTGACGACAATATGAGAAAAATTTCCGTACAATTTTCACCGTAGAATAACTGGAAAATAACTGGTAAAGCTTAAGTAAAGTCCCTCAAGGTTACACGTTCTGTGCATGAACTCAACCAGTCCGAATAGGCTAATAAATTATTGTGCATTAATCTGTGGTATGACCGTTCCTTTTGATTTGAGAGCACCAGCCCAATTCGGATTTCGATAGGGTTGCCCATAGAAAATTGAGTAAAAGTCGGCGAATTAATGATAATGCTATGAAAAACAAAAGAGGCAAAATTAGGAAAACAAAAACAGTGAAACGTTCTGAAAGTGGCTAGAAAATGTCGAGAGAAATTAAGGGCAAGAAAGAGCGACAGGTCATTCAAAATTTCAAATTGCTAATATAATAGTTTCAGTTTAACGACACTGTGTAATAACACAGATCATTAGCGTCGCCCTCCTACTTTATTCAGGCTTGGGACTGGCACTGCCAGAGTACAAAATCATTTACGAGCAGTGGCGTAGTTAAAATTGTTAAGGCGACGGAGAAGGAACTTAACTTACTTAAGTAGGACTACATGTAAAGCCTAAACCTACTGATAAAGCAGGTCTGTAGACTATAAAGTAAGCACTGAGCAGGAAGTTTGGAGTTCTGAAGTTCAAAGCTTTAAAGCGAATCCAGAAGTAGCGAGGATGGTAAGAAATCATATAATTTATCGGTGATTTTAAAACCTGAAATTATTTTTAATCGGCTTCATTAATACAGAGTCATTACAAATGTGGAAGATATAGGTTAAAATAAAGGCAATTATAACTATGAAAGTTGTAAAAGTTCGTTAGCAATGTTGGAATGTTTAAAAAGCAATTAGAAATGTTGATGTTGGAAGAGCCTCATAAACGTGGGAAAGGGTACAAAGTTCATTGCAAATGCGAAAGGGAAAGTTTAAAGAGATATTACAGGTTATAACTGTAGGAAAGTTTTTAAAGGTCAGCAGAGTGTGGGAAATTGTGACCATAATATTATACGAGCATGTCCCTGGATATAGGATGGGACCCTTACGTGGGTCCTATATATATATGTGGGTCTCATAATTATGAGAATATTGGTCATATATGGGTTCAATGTTGGCACATGCCGGCGGGGGAAAGGTAATTACAATAAATTACGTTGTAAAGTTGAGAAAGGCCAATGAGAAGTAGGCCTATACGGGAAGGTTTCAAACGTCATCAAAAGTCGGTCAATTTAAAAAAGGTCACGAGGAATCCCGATGACTAAAAAATAAAGTCGTGCAAAATTTGGGTCGTTGAAACATGAGACATGTCGGCTGACTAAACAAGTTCAAGGTCGAGAGAAACATAATTGGTAGGCCTATAGTCCTGACCTGCTGTAGTCGTGATATTTCTAAAGCGTTAATCTAAATCTAAGCTCAGGACATATAAGCTCAGATTGTTTCAATTATTCACGTAAATGTACAGCGCAGTGCGTTTGTCAGAGGCTAAATTAAAGAAGATATTATTATTATTATTATTATTATTCAGTGGCGTAACGAGGGGGCGTAGAGGGGGCATAGCCGCCCCCGGGCGCAGCACCAATCAATCAATCAATCAATCAATTTCGTTTATTCACAACACAAAGCTGACAGGTCGCAACTTGTTACAGGTAACACATAGGAAAAATTGTCTAAGCTCTGACAGTTAGTTATTAAATGGGTTGACATAGCAAATATTATCTCTGCTCTAACTAAAGAAGAATTAGGCTAGTGGCAATGTTAGTTAGGGCAACGAACGAGGTTACCAATATGGTATAGACCGAATAATGTATTTAGGTTGGTAGGACGACTACGACTACAGCAGGTCAGGACTATAGGCCTACCAGAGGGGCGCAAAATTAGCTTCCAGTAGTACACAGTACTAAGACAAGAACGATTAAAAGCCAACTAGAAAATTAAAAGGGTGCGCAGTCATCAACCCTTGCCCCTGGGCGCTGAAACCCTTCGTTACGCCACTGCATGGGAGCTGTCTATTATTGACCTGTAGTCTACATAAACATGAAAAACAAAACAAATAATTAAACCAATTATAGGTCGACTACTCTGACCGCATTTTCACGTGCAATTGTTATCGGTGATTTAATATAATTTCCCCTTTGCTTACCCCGCCTTGTCTAAAGGCCTACTTCACGGACAACGTGCGCATGTAATTATATATATATATATTTAGGCCTGCAATAAGGCTTAGCGGGACAGTGCACGGGCTGGAATATAGCAGAGGAAATATAACACAAGGGGAGTAGAGAAACCTGCAGGTTAAAGCCTATAGACTGTCGATTAGATATAGATGCACGCTACGGCGCAGGCAGCCTGAAGGGAAAGGGCGGCCGGGATGTCCCGGCAATTTCCCCTCTATAGAGGCCATGGCCGCGCAACAGATAGAGATGATAGATTGGACAGGTGTCCTTGATATCTGGTAAAATAAAGGATCAGACGATAACATGGTTGTTGTGGGTGGTTTCTGGCTTTCTGCGCGACAGACTGCCAGCACAGACGTAATTTTTTTTGTGGGGGGGGGCTACGAGGGGTGCTTAGACCGCAGTTTTTTGAACTGGAGGGTAGCAGGTACTTACTATCGCCCACTTTTCATGCCCAGAATAAAACAATTGAAATGCCCATTATTATTTCCTTGGTATATAGACCTTCGTTTGAGCCTGATCAAGACTAACAATAGCCTAACTATCCAATTACATTAAAAATAATTACATAGGCTAATCGTGATCACCAACATCACCTTCATTGTTGCTGTTATAATCAACATCACCATCGCCATCATCATCATCATCATCATCATCATCATCATCATCATCATCATCATCATCATCATCACCATCATATCATCGCCATCATTAGTATGCATGGCGCATAAAAGGCGCCATTACAATTATTTTACAGTCGCGAAGGGGAGACACAGGTTACCCCATTTTCTAGACCAAAGTTACGCCTCTTCCTGCCCTTCATTTGCGCTAAAAGGGGAGGGCAGTAGCTAATTAGCCAGGAAACAATTTCTGGGGGTTTCAATTGGACAGGGTCGCATAAGTTAATTTGGTTAAATTTCACATATAAAAGCAATTAAACATTTTCGGTAATTTATTTGGACGGTTGAACCCGTAAACCCCAAAATACACCAATGGGGGGAGGGGGAGGATAGTTTTTGCGACTATATCAACATTTACGAACACCGCATTCATCCATTCACAAAAACGTTCTCAAACTCGCGTGACACCCGTTCAAACGTGCAGTAATCGTAATCGTAATCGTAATCGTAAACTCAGAACTTCTACAGCGCCCACAAAAGCGAAGTCGCGGGAACCAGCTTATTCACAGGCGCTCAATAAAATCAAAATCGATAGGCAGGGGGTCAAAATCCAGAGAGTCAGGCAGGCAGACAGACAGGCGGCTAAGGTGGATGGTGTTTGGTGTTGAGACGGCGAGGTAGGCAGGGAGAAGTGTTGGATTCAGGATAGGATTTGTCAAAAGCAGTGTTTTCAGTTTCGAGTGAAAGACCTGTGGAGAGATAGCGAGAGGTGGAGTTTTGGTGACTTCGTAGGATTGGTCAGATATTTGTCGTAGTGCTGGCGGAAGTTTGTTCCAAAGAGGTGGAACAGCTATGGCTATGGAGCGATTGGAAAATTGTAATGATGAGGTGACGGAAGGGCGGAGCAGTGTTAGGGAGGAGGAGGAGCGGGTTGAACGAAGTGGCTGGATCGTGAACAACTGACGGAGATAGGAGGGCTGGGAGGTTTGAAGTGTGTTGTACGTGAGTGAGATGATTTTGTATTCTATTCGTTCAGGAATTTTGAGCCAGTGGAGTGATTCGAGGACAGGAGTGATGTGATGGTATTTGGGGGTTTTGGTGACAGCACGGGCTAGGGCATTCTGAATTGCTTGGAGGCGGTTTATTTGAGTTATATCTATGTTTAGGAAACGAGAATTGCAGTAGTCTAATTTAGCGTGAACTATAGATGTAGCTATTGTGGATGCAGTTTTGAAGTCAAGCATAGGGCGGATTCTACGGAGGTCACGGATATGCATGAAGCAAGAGCGAGTGGATCTCATCCGTTAAAATCACTAAGATACTAGCACTGTCATTGCCACACAATTGCTAAGTAGAACACTTGTATTTTTAAATTTTTATCTGAATTTTTATATCTGACATAATAGACTTGCAAGCCGACCCAGTGCATCTATTTCTGTAGCCCACTTTCCGCGTAAGTTCTCCGTAAAGGCTTGCCGTTTGCGGCGACCAATGAGAATCGTTTTAAATTACGTCATCATGCTCGTGATTTTCCCAGACGGTCTGGGGTTTTCCCACAGACGCGGATGTGTTTGCCCAAGTTCTGTCGACGTTATGCGGTATGTGGGAGTAGGCCTAACATACCGACCGGGGTGTGTACGGCCGGTGCGTGGGACGTTGGAAATTCGAAGGGGTCTTTTCGCGTGGATCCTGGTTATTTTGACTCACGTCAACCATGCGTGGACCCACTTGATATTGACTCGATAGGTCTGCTCAGTTGTGCTGCGTTTGCTTTGCGTGGAGGACCGAATATTTAAACATCGACCTGCGGGATTTTTCTGTCACACGCCGGTTATCTATTCGTTTATCTATTCGCCCCTTGATGCTGTAATAAAAAAGTTAGTCGAATAGTCAGTGTGAATAATAAGTTTGTCGAAATTATCGATCGCACACAAAGTTTGTTGTACGGGGATTCTGGCTGTTTTTTGACATTTTCGTCGTTTCTGAACGATAGCATTTATCTGTTGCCAAACACGTTTCGTCCGCTGCTTGTTCTCTTTCCTGCCGACTCAGCAGGTCATCAGTAAGTGACTGACTTTGAGAATATTTAAACTGTGGTCCGTAACTGCCATTGCAACATCAACACTCGCAGCGTCAGCAACTTCACAGCAGAAGATGTACGAAGATTCTATCCTCTGTGATCGCGCACAGACGATGTGTCACGCGACCAGGCGTGGACTGTGTTTGGAGTTAAACGACCCGAAGAAGATGAGCGTCAAGGCGGAGTCGCAGAGGGACGTCCTGACGAGCAAGGACCTCGGAATGCTCGAGCTGACCTCGCCGGAACTGGAACGCATCATTCTCGATCCTATCAACGATAGATTTCTTGGAGGAAGAACCGCTGGCTTCCCGAACAATTCCTTCCATCATCAGCAGCAACAGAAACAGCCAGGACACGGCATCATCGCCAGGGATCAGCAGGAATCCCATCAACCATTCGACTCGTCTCTCTACCAACTACGCCACCAGCCAAACTTACCCGAACCAGCGCTGGAAGCCGTTGTCTCCTCCTCCGAAGAGGACTCCGACATGGAGTCGCGTCAGTTCACGTACACCCCGCTCGTCCCGCCGCCTCGATCAAAGGCCACCACGGAAACCGGTTTCAGTTTCAACACTGATTCAAAACCCGTGTCCCTACAGGCCATACATTCCTCGTTTACATCCGTCACAGCTGGAGGCTGTTCCTCCTCCCGTATGGGGACGCTCCTCCCAACCGCCGTTCACCCTGGCGTATCCTACCTCCCATCCGGAACATTCCAGTCCATCCCCTTTCCTCGCCCGAAGGAGGAACCGATGCAGTTGGTACCGTGCCTCGACGGCAGTCCCGCTCCCTCCCTTCAGCCCATGTCCCCGATCAACATGGATGATCAGGACCGCTTCAAAATGGAACGCAAACGAGAGCGCAACCGCTTGGCCGCCCGCAAGTGTCGCACGAAAAAGCTGGAGCAGATCATGGTGCTCGAGGGACGAGTCAAGGAGCTGAAGGAACAGAACCGAGCGCTCGGAGACACGGCCACGGCGCTCCGAACCCTGATGAACAGACTACAGTCGCAAATCTCTCAGCATATCAGCGTCGGCTGCCCGATGATGATGATGACAACGACTATGCCCGATTCATCATCGTCGCCATCATCATTCGCTGCTCAGTAACTGTTCGGCGTCGTTGTTGTGCGTGGATATTCGCCTTACTCACCATTAGTTGTTGTTGTTGTTGTTGAGTTTGATAACCACCATTAATTAGAAAGCCATTCTGTCAATTCTAATGATACCGATTAATTGTTACCTCTGCTGAAATACACATTGTTTTTATCAGCCGGTAAAACTCGTTTGTTCTGTTTAGGCTAGATGAAGGCAGAGGCGAAGACGACGAAGTAGTCGACTTCTGAGGGGCAGAGGGTCACATGTCCCCCACGGTATCTATAGGTTGGAAGGGACTATCTAACAACCAAGCATCAATCGATGGCGGTGAACAATTGTGAGTTTGGGATTTGTTCAAGGTCTCTCTGCACAGCAACCGTCTTCGATGGGGAGAAGGAGCAAGAAGAGGAGGTGGAGAAGGAGGAGGAGGGTTAGGAGGACGAGAAGGAGAAGAGGAGAGGAGAAAGAGGAGGAGGAGAAGGAGGAGGAGGAGGGAGAGGGAGGAGGAGGAAAGGAGGAAGAGGAGGAGGAGGAGGAGGAAGAGGACGAGGACGAGTAAGAGAGGAAGAGGAGGAGGAGGAGGAAGAAGATGAGGAGGAGGACGAGGAGGAGGAGGAGATGAGGAGGAGGCTTGAACCCATACTCTGCGTTAGAAGGCGAACGCTCTAACCAATGGGCTACCGTGTCCCACAAGGGCATCCAGTGGTGGTGTCCAAGACGACCATTCCTCCAGCTCCAATGAGTTTAGAAAGCCGGGATCGATGGATTAAGCGAAGAGAAGGCCACAAGGGCGATATGAGGAGGGGAACACTCCAACCAATCATATACAGGCTCGTGGTCAGCGACGTATATATGTATATATGTATATATATGTATATGTATATATATATATATACATATTCCTGGGGGGAAGAAGAAGAAGAAGAAGAAGAAGAGCAGTCCCTTGAGCTAACCGTGAGGAAGCCATAAGTATGACGTGTTAGCGACTTCATTTTCTTAGCCTAGGGCTAGGCATATGAGGGCGGGTGACCAACCCTCTCCCTCGTCGTCTCATCTTCACACCGACAGTGCACGGTCAGTGTACAGTCTGTACACTAATTACAGCTGAGTTGGCTAAGGGTGCTGGTGGAACAGAAATCTCGAACCAGACCTTCTGCCCTGGCGGGGATTTGAACCCCCGACCTCTCGGCTGACAGTCCAGCGCCCTAGCTACTACACTATCGAGGTGCAAAATCAGCGCTGGAACTCCTCCACTGCCCGTACTCTGGCAGTGCCAGTCCCAAGCCTGGCGAAAGGAGGAGGGCGACGCTAATCATCTGTCATGCCACAGCGTCGTTAAACAGCAGCAGCTAACCAACAAAAATCTGCTCCCACCCCAATGTTCAAAGCCTAAGCTAAAACTTAATGCAGTATACAACGCCTACGTATTATATTTCTCCCTCAGTTGCTCCCCCCAGCCCGAAGACAGCCGTTCCCTTCTTCACCCACGTACGGGTCGGGGCAGGCTAGCCTATCTCGACCCGCCCTTTTGTAACAGGCAGCTGATTCACAACCTCGCCTATACCGGAAGATTATTCGGGTGGTCGCGGTTGTGTTGTGGTAACCTTAGAAGTAGGTCATACTATGTTGAGGTCATTATAGGTTGCCCTAGTAGCCTACACCAAATATCAACCGATCGAGACCAGACACCAGGTTATAAAAATTAATGTGGCGAAATCGACTACAAATTTAATATAATAAATTTTTAATAATTAATGACAGGACAGATGACAAGCGTCTTTCTTAAAGTGGCGCTATATAAATTTGCAATTACCATTACTATTACCATATAGGTCCTTCGTAAAAACCTATAATAGTGCTGGCAATTAGCGTAGGCTGAATGCCTAGTCCAAAAATAACTTCCTAAAAATAGGGCTTAATTTTAAGTTCTATTATTATCTGGACTACTTGGTTCCGCCAACGCAGTTTATCGCACTGCCTGTTCCTAGCTTGTACGTCATGCATGGTAATGTTTGTAAACGCCCGAAATTTCTCAAGAAATTAAGAGCAAAGAGAGCGACAGGGAATTTGAATGGCTAAAACGATCGATGGCTAAAACCACCACACACAAATTACGTCAGAAAGACAGGCTTAGGCTAGGCCTAATAACAATTTGCGCTCTACCAATTTGAAATATAGGCTTTACATTGATAAGTATAGGCTACTCGTCCATTACAAAGGTCTGAAGTCGCACAAATAGAAGAGTAGGGCATTATGCCAGTAGAAAATTAAAAGAAGCGATAAGTTGTTGATGATAAGGAGAGCTAGGATAATGGCAAAGAAGTGATGTTGAGATATTATTATTTTTAGGATGAGGCCTATTAGAAGCCACGTGGACAGAAGGTTAAGGTCACAATATTTGGGCGTAGATTTCGATTTCGTCAGCATAGGTCAGGCTATCATGAGATTATGAAAGTAAAATATTCGAGTGGTTATATCGTGCTCCTCTTACAGCACACAGATCGAGAGTTCAAATCCTCGCCTGCTCATGAAAGATTATTATTTAGGCCTAGGCTACGCTATAGATGTCCGTTTCACAGACGCCATTTAGCGAATTTCACTGTAAACTAAGTAGGCTATATCGAATGTACACTCTGAACTAGAGCCCTGCGCCGATTCATTGTCGGCGGCGGCGCGCCGGTCATTTTGGTCGGCGGCGGCGGCGCGCCGCCGACCAACAATGTTTGGCGCGGCGCGGCGTGGTCGGCGCCAGTAACGAAGGAATTTTATGAGGGGGTCAAATGGGCGGCCGAACTTTTGAAAATATTTTGAATTTCCACACTGTAATTGTAGCATTGTGAGCCGTCGTTTGAACAAATTTCTCTATTATTTCAGCGCTGATAGCAATCAGCTGTCACTCGTACTTAAGATGTAGTTTGAATCGTGTTTGAGTTTGACACAGACATTACTAGGAAACCAGACATTTATTGAGCTGAATTTAAAAACTAGAAAAAAGGGCCTTCGTTCAATTTCAAAGAACGCCATGAGCTTTTAGTAAACGAATTGCTGACTATAAGAAGACACAATTATAAATATAATAAACGTCGTTTATTATTTCAAACAGACACACCACAATATGACCACAATTCATAGTATAAACGGATGATCACAAATAATTAAATAAATCGATTTCAACTGTTTGGCAGCCATGTAGACCTGGGAGTTCGACCCCAGTCGATTTGGGCATCCCAAGTCGAGTCGAGTCGTTTCTGCTTAGCGCATGAGAAGTCGAATTTGTACATA
The DNA here is from genome assembly GCA_020284085.1 of Aporrectodea caliginosa. NCBI lineage: Eukaryota > Metazoa > Annelida > Clitellata > Crassiclitellata > Lumbricidae > Aporrectodea > Aporrectodea caliginosa. The sequence goes on along the minus strand of JACEVL010001252.1, from coordinate 152,249 downwards.
AAAGTGACCTCAAGTTGTTTTCTACACAAGTCGACTTAAACCGACTTGGGCCACAAACAAATCTAAATTTATCTCGCCACACAATGATCGTGAGGCCACGGCGGCGTTTAAGCAGTTGTCGCCAGTGTTTTTAGTGTGAACAATCGTTTTTAAGACCTATAGCCTAGTGTGTTAGGGTTGTGTCATGGTAATACACCTGTAGGCCGTAGACCCTATATATAAACATGATCTAGTTGAGCGGGCCAGCGCCGCTTGTCTTATGTGAACATTGACTGAATGAATATAGCTTGTACTGAGCACGTGCTACTAGCGCGGGAAAGGTTAGAAATTGCTGATTACAGTCGATTTGAATAATGCAGTTGTCTCAATACAGTAGATAGAGTTGTATTAGTGAAGTGTTAAGAAATATAGTTGATTTATGTTGACGATGTACATTGAATTGAAGTGTTGAAGATAAAAGTTGATTTTCATCTCATTTGAAAGAGTAAGAACCTAAGAAGAGATATTAAAAAACGCAGAACGGTACTACGATAGGTTATTATTTTGTATTATCAAAGCCGGTTCCGGCGGTTGGGCTAAGCATTACTTAGGCCTACTTATTTTTTTATCGGTGTCGATTTATCTATATTGAGTTATTATATGTTAAAAGTTACACGTAGGCTACGTTTAATAAAACTGGCAAATCGAAAAGTTAATATTAATGTTAGCACGTCTGCCTTATCAGAGAGCTGAACGCGCACAAATCAATGAACTTTTAGTCGTCGGTGAATTCGACGCAAAAAATCTGTAGTACTAATCAATCGATCGTTGTACTTCCACTGCATTAGTCGTTTGCAGACGGAAAAACTATTGTTTTTCCAATGATCGACTTTATTGTCGGTGAGTGGTAGTACTGTTTGATACGCATGCATTGCTATTTGAATGACGTTAGTGGCCAAATAATTTGACAACAGAAATTAAAGTGTGTCATTTAACACGCCATTCAGTGCCACCAGTCCGCGGTCCCCTGCAGATTCTTCTGTTAACCCATTAGAGCATTACAAAACTGTTCAAGCACAAACACAAACAGCTTAAAAAAGGCCTAATAAACAATTTTATTCATCAATGTTGAGATCTCATTGCGTTAGTATGAAATTAATGCTTGCCAATTGGCATGACATTTTGGTATTGTTAGCCGTACGTAATCGTTATTACCATGTCAGAAGTCGACTTTAAGTCGGAAGTTGGTTGTTTTCTGCCAAGTCGGGTCAAGTCGTTTTGACTCCAAGTTGTCGACTTCAAGTCGACCTCAAGTCACTTTAGGGTTTGGGGTCAGATTGGCGGACCAAATGACTCCCAGGTCTAGCCATGCACGACGCCCATCACGTCCTACTGCTCAGTTTACGAACGCCATATGGCGAATGAAAGGCTGAGTAGACCTTTGGGATGGTTAATCAATCGCGCGTCCTCTGATCTTCTACTTTTCGTGCCAAGGTGATACCATTTACCCTAAACCCCTTTCCATGGTGTCTCACACGTAATTAATTTTAATTATTTTCAATTTGCTAAAACTTTAGTCAACGTAACAGGAAGAGTGAGATACATTTTATAAAATACTTAAAGATTAAGGAGTCCTAGTGCCATCTGTTTTTCTATCAAAAACAGCTTTTCCGCGAGTTTACTTTTAGTAGCTTCAGGCATCGCGATACTATTTATAATTATATCCAATTTATCACAATTAAATTTAATATTATTTATTTCGAGAACGTGGATTGATTTTGTTAATCCCATATAGGCCTAGTCTTTGTTTCATAGCAGTTTAATCCATAGCAGTGAAAAATGCCGATCGCCAATCCGAAAGCCACTAGTACTTAGGATTTGCAATTTCTTAAAATGCATGCTGCACTGAGGGGTTAACTTAACCCCACAGGTAATGGAATTAACTAGATGGGTTGAAAATGAATTCGGGGTTGAACAGACAATTCAATCACCATATATATATATATCATCTTACATACATGGATATCTATATATATATATGCATGTGTAAGACAGATGCCTTTTCGATCTTCTCTCATTCCAATCCATCTATTAAATCTATCAGTCAGTCATTCAAGCTACCCATCCATTCACTCATTCATCGATCCATATCTCCATCCATCATCCATCCATCCATCCATCCAAATCAATCAAATCCAAAATCATTTTTATTGAACCATCATCATGTCAACTTCTGTAAACAAAATACAAAAATGCATTATAATTAAACATATCAGCATGGCATCGCGGCGCGCCGAAAATGTCGGCGGCGGCGGCGCGGCGCGGCCGGCGCATCTACTCTGAACGGAAATATTAGACGACGAGGAAGATGGAGAAGGCTGGTCACCCGTCCTCATTATGCCGAGGCTAAGAAATTAAATTGACAATAGTTCCTCTCCAAATCCGGTATCTTCATTTCGTATTAGTTTTTTTTAATAAAAGTTAAATAAAAGTTAAATAAAAGTTGAATAAAAGTTAACATTAATGAATACTAGAGAGCGCTGCCGTAGATAGTGTTGAATTCGTTAAAATATGTAGTCTGAGTTGTATTCCAGGGCAAGATGGCGTCGACGGTGTTTCGAGTGTTAACTCGTTCGTTTAAATCGTCCAAATGTTCATCGAATCGTCTGATGACATGCATTCCTTACATGAATTTTGCCACAAGCACTTCTTGTCGTTCGTCATCGTCCTGCATAGACGGTGCTGATCTCTCTCTAAATTTGTTAAAATCACTAAACAGCCTGGCCTCTCGTTGACCTCCCTTGTCACACAGTGTCAAAACTAACATGTCAAAATTGCAGAGTTCAGAATTGCACTGTAGCTTGTAAACTGATAATTTAAAACATGAGCATATTAGTCATTTACATGGATCTTCGCATAGGCCTTCGACTGAGAGAGAGAGTTACAAATTGGTTTCAGCGATTATCTTGAAAATGGAACCTTTATGAGATTCCAAGATGTTCCTTAAAGTGTTGACACTATATAAATTAGGCAGATGCACATACACACATGCGTGCAATTGAGATACGGAACGATGATAACGTGTTTCAATTTTGATCCTTAGCAACCGATGGATTGGACGACCACAAGAAAGAAATGTACGAGATGGCTCTGAACTTTGCTAAGAAGGAGATGGCACCAAAGATGAAAGAGTGGGATCTTGAGGTCAGATAACTACTAATCTCGTATATTTATACTCTTATTGACCTGTTGACCTAGTTGGATAAATAACTAGCTCCTACTAACATTCGTCTTGTCTTGTAGTAATCTGATTGCTTGAAATGTACATTAGAATTTGGTGATCTGGTTAAAATGCTTGCTATTATTGTATGATCGACTTTTGAGATGTCATTAGAATTTGGTGCTAGTTTCAGCTGGGAAGGTAGTGGTGCGCATCAGTCTAGTGGTTAGTGTACTGGACTGTCAATCGAGAGATTGAGGGTTCAGATCCTGCTAGGCTGACAGTGATTGGTCGGTTTAGCATCTTTGAGTGCAGACACTCAATACACTCATACACAATACACTAATTTGTAACTCAGAACAACTCTCAATTTATTCCCAGATCATTATATAAAATAGTTACTAGTTTATTCTAACATTTTCTAATAAACTTTAATTATCCATTATCACTCATGTTAGCATTTCCGCGTTTTTGTCAGATTGTTTTTCTCAATTAAACGAATGTATATATACACTGAATACTCAACGAAATCACAATTCGTCTGCTTTTGTCATAATTGTTAATTGGATTCATTCACAGCATTTACTTAATCTCCAGCAAAATATCTGCTCACGACACTTCCAACGCAACCTTGGTGAAATAGAACAGTGATTAACAATCTCTCGCTATGCTGAGTAAACCAATGTTTACACTCTTGACACATAATCGAATGTCTAGTTATTAACAATGGTTGTAATCGGTTACGCAAACGTTTTCGATGTTTCTTCCTTCAGCAAACGTTTCCTAAAGAGTCAATGCGATTGGCTGCACAGCTCGGCTTTGGCGCCATCTATTGTCGAGAGGAGTTCGGCGGCACTGGTCTCGGTCGGGTCGACGCGTCCGTCATCTTTGAGGCACTGGCACATGGTTGTGCTAGTACGACTGCATACATCAGTATACACAAGTACTGCTACTTTATCAGTATACACAAGTACTGCTACTTTATCAGTATACACAAGTACTCCTACTTATTAGTATACATAAGTACTGCTACTTATTAGTATACATGTTCTGCTACTTATCGCCATCGTATTTAGGGGGTGGTTTTGCTGGTTCAAACCCCCCAAATAAGTTTCCTGAAATTTTTTTTATATGCTTTTACATGTGAAATACAAAAAAAACGTAACTTTCGCGACAGTCTTCAATGGAAACTCCCAAAATCTTAAAACCCATCCAAAATATTTTCATGGCTATGCCCATGCTTATCGCTATATGCTTAATTAATCAATCAATCATTTTTATTGATTACGCAATGTAACATATCGAATAGGACAGATTGATGTAAATTTCATGAAAAGAGGACAGTTATAACGGTGCAATGTTTTGCGGACAGTATGTGCGCCTGGATGATCGATACGTTTGGAAACGAGACACAGCGGAAGCAGTGGATTCCAGGCCTTGCATCAATGGAAAACTTCTCCTCCTACTGCCTCACGGAACCAGGTCAGAGTCTGAAGTCATCTCCAGTCTTTGTTCTCATTTGGGTGTCTGTACAATATCAGCTGTATTTAATACAACACAACAGTATTTGATACAATACAACTATATTGCCCTCCTTCAAAAGTTCACAAGTGCACATGCGACCGTAGAACAAAATATCAGTCGAGACGCCACAAGGCTCGTTGCCATCTCGGCAAACTGGAATTGGAGATACTGGACAAGGAAATGACATAACAACAAACATCTGAAAGCCTGTGATGAACTTCTCTTGATGCGGTGCTATATAAATTTGCGACTACAATTGTGAGCTAAGGGAGGGAGTTTAGGGTACAAATAGCAAAGATCAGCTTGGACGCGGGATCGCTTTCCGCTACCCTCCCAAAGGATGGCGATGGTAAAATGAGCAGTAGGATGTGATGGGCGCCTTGCAAGGCTGCCAAAACAGTTAAATTCGACTCCTCTAATAACTTGGAATCATCTGTTCATACTATGAATTGTAATCATACTGCGGTTTGACAGTTTGTAATAATAAACGATTATTATTATTATTTTGATTGAGCTGCTGATGTACAGTTGATTGACTGACTTTCAGGGAGTGGCAGTGATGCAGCCTCGTTGAAGTCATCCGCTGTCCGACAGGGTGACGAATATGTACTGAATGGCACAAAGGTACAGAGAAGATTCATATTATTGTTATTTTTTGCCCATTCGTTCAAATGATCCCTTGGGACTTAAAATGGCTCTGGAAAACTGCTAAGTACTGTGTTATTATTAGTGTTATTATTATGCATTTATTAAGTGCCACTAGCGAATGACAAAGCATCAGTTGATGGGGCTGAGCAACTCTGAGTGAAGTTCTTGCTCAAGGTCCGTACTGAGTAACCATCTCAGCGGAGGAGACTCAAACCTGTACTCTCCATGTTACAAGTCGAGTGCTCTAACCATTCACCTACCCTGTGTCATAAGTTTGAGTCACTTGTATTTCTTGGTGACTGTTTATATGTGTTTAAATTTAGCTGTATGATTCGATACTGCTTCATACTGTTTTATGATAGGTGGGTGCGTGTAGTTTATTCAGGAATACACAGTTCTATGTTCTGTTTGTGTTTCTGTTCTGTTAGTGTTTCACTAAAGTGTTCCTATGTTTCTGTTGTTGTGTTTAGTGTTTCATCAGTGGTGCTGGTGAGAGTGCAGTCTACCTCGTCATGAGTCGAACAGGAGCGCAGGGGCCAAAGGGCATTTCCTGTTTTCTAGTCGAGGCCGACCGCAAAGGAATCGGCTTCGGCCAAAAGGAGCAAAAGGTCAGACTTATCTCGATCAGAGGTCGTGTCTCCGTGTTTAACTCTGAATGACAAAACCGTTCATTCGTTCAGTTATTCAGTGAAATTCTGTGGTACATCCTCAACATTTATTTATTTATTAAGAATATTTTTATTTATTTATATGCATACATACATGCATAAATTCATACATATGTACATGTACTAACATCGGTCTCCTCGGTCCCAGGACCATTCCAGTTTCTCAAGCACCTGAAGTTTGTATTATTCTACAGTAATTCCACTTGTCTCTATATTTTAAATAGATGTGGTGTCTCTGCATGTAGGTAGGATGGACAACTCATCCAGCACGCCAGGTCTTCTTCGAGGATGTACGTGTGCCAGTTACCAATCTGCTCGGTAAGGAGGGGCAGGGATTCCACATCGCCATGAAAGGTCTCAACGGAGGAAGAATCAACGTCGGTAGGGTCACTCGAACTCGCTCCTCTCCCTACTCCTCCTCATTCCTCATTCTGAAGTAGAACCTATATGTGTGACCACTGACCATTTTATTTGGTCCCTTTTGAAGGTCAATATTTGGCCTTTCTTGCCATATTGGGGTTAAGATTCTTGGGGTTAACATATTTGAGGTGAAGATTTCTGATATTTTGCCACTATTTTGAGTTGAATAATTGATGTTTTTGACCATTTAGAGATAATAATAAGTGACTTTTAAAACATTTTGAGGTTAGTAATTGATTTTTTCTCCATTTAAGGGTTATTAAAAGGGACTGTTGCACAGAGTACATTGCTGTAGAACTATTATTTTCCTGCGATGTCTGGTTGATAGCAGTAATAGTAATTGTTTGTAATTGTAATATGACATTTATAAAGCGCCACTTCAAGAAAAAACAGTGGTTGGGAGACCTTTTATACTGAGAAATGTGCTGGGAAGATGTATGTTCAGTGAGGGTTACCCTAAACCTGTGGGGGGATGATTTGCCCTTTCCCTCTACATAAATTGCCATGGTGTCCTGTTGAACAAACTTACCATAGAGATGGATCTGTGTTTTGTTCTCCAGCCTCCGTATCACTTGGCGCTGCGGATGCTGCAATAGAAGCTGTTCGGGAACATCTTGGGACCCGAAAGCAGTTTGGAAAGTATCTCAAAGAATTCCAGGTTGGTTATAATCTAATCTAATCTAGTCTCTACATAAACTGTGGCTCCTTTGCTTATCACCCGTGGTCTTCATGGACTAAGACAGGGGTGTAAAACAGCCGGCCCGGGGACCATTACTGCCCTACCGACAATGTTTTAATGGTCCACAAAGCCTTGCCTAAAGACTGCACAATTGAGAATAAAAGTTAAAATTTGTCATCTTTAAGGCTGACGAGTTTTACGTGATGTTCGTGACTGATAATGAAGATCAAACTTAAGCTATAATGAGTACACTGACCGTACACTGTCGGTGGGAAGATGATACAGCGAGGGAGAGGACGGACTACCTGCCAAGGCTAAGAAAATGAAGTTGCTACCACTTCATACCCATGGCTGCCTCAGGGCTAGCTTAAGGCACTGCTCTTCTTCTACATATGTACATGCATACACACATACATGTGTATGCCCATACATATGTACACTGTGTTTGCTTGCATATGTATACAAACTGTTATTGAAATCACAAATTTATTTAGCGCCGCATTAAGGCTTTGAGATGTCTGCTGTTGTCATTTTCTTGTCCAGTATCTCCAATTCCAGTTTGCTGAGATGGCAACGAGCCTCGTGGCGTCTCGACTGATGGTTCGGAACGCCGCCAGAGCGCTCGAAGACGATGCACCAAACATGGTTGCTCTGTGCTCCATGGCTAAGCTGTTTGCCACTGAACAGTGCACAAAGGTATTGCTCATCATTGAGTTTCTACATTACATATATATGAATGTCTTAGTCAGGGGGGGTCGTACAGAAGATGAGAATTATGCTTGGTGAATGCAGAGGCGTTATGTGAATGGTATAATTATGTCATCTGTCACAAATTCAGACTACACGATAGCCATTTGGTTTGAGTGCTTGCATTGTAATGCAGAGTACGGGTTTGAACCTCCTCCCCTGAGACGGTGTAGAGACCTTGAACAATGTAATATGTTAACACTTTTACTGAAGCTTTCTTTACTAAGCTCAAAACTGTACTCTTTGGCCGTGCTGGAGTCGGGAGCGCCTCTGAGTAGTCCGCTGGAAGGGGCGCTATATAAATTTATGAATGAATGAATGAATATGTTACTGATGTAATATGTTAACTGTTGTGTTTTGACGACAGGATTAGTCTCAATAAACGAATATATGATATGATGATGAACAAGTCCTTCACTCACAAATGCTCGGTGCCATCGACTGATGCTGGGTCGTTAGACAGTGGTGCTTAATAATGGCATTTGTAGAATCGTGGTAGATGATGGAGATGAAGAACGGACTGTTGCTATTCTGTAGGTCTGTGATACGGCAATTCAGATGTTTGGAGGTTATGGCTACCTGAAGGACTATCCAGTCCAGCAATACTATCGTGACATACGGCTTCATCACATCATCGAAGGTCAGTGTTAACACCTACCAGTTGAATTCACACAGCTACGGTCATTATTATGGACACCAAATAATAATAATAAGAGTAATAGTGATTATCATAATAATAACAATAACGATGATAATAATAATAATTCTAGTGAACATCAATGAATTATAAATGTTTTATAAGTGATTTCTCTTAAATAAATCTAGTTTGTGGCTGAGGCAAGTGCATGAATGATCCGTGGTCGATTTATTACATTCAGAAAAGGTTTTAAGTGATGTTTTATGAATTTTCAGAATTACCTATGTGGGTACTCTTGCATTGAAGGCTAGACTAAGTATTGTGGGACATGGTAGCTGATTGGTTAAAGCGTTCGCCTTGTAATGTGTAGAGTACGGGTTCGATCCTCCTCCCCGAGACGGTTACTGTGTAGGGACCTTGAGCAAGGCCTTCACTCATAAATTGCTCAGTGCCATCGATTGATGCTTGGTCACTGGATAGTGGTGCAACATGTGTGATAAATGCTTAATATAAGGGTTTTTGATGTCTCCTTTCAGGTACAAATGAGATCATGAGGATGCTGGTGGCTAGAGATCTGCTCGAGTAACTCGGTTTCGGCAGCTGAGAAAACTTGCATCTCTTCATTTGTCTTTCGCTCGGGTGATTCAGCGCAGAACGATCGAGGTGGTGCAACCACAGCTGGAAACTTTAGTCAATCAACCCACACAATATATTGAAAATGCTGCACGTTAACTGGTTTCTGTTTTGGACGAGGCAAATGTGGTTTTTGGTGTTGCGTAGGTCGTCTTAAACAGATCTGTTATTCTGGGAGTAGGATATATGTTTATGATTTGGGTAAGTTTAATGTATCCATGATGTATTAGTTCTGTTAGGAAATTTATCGTTGTACAGCTGAAGTCAAATGAGGAAGAACCTGCAGGTAGTCAGTCAGCTATGTCTTTGGTGCTATGCTTCTTCCCTGTTTGTGCCCTGTGCTGTACTAAGTACTACCCTGTAGCATGATTATTACAGTACCTACCCATATTATTAGACTCAAATTTCGACATTTCAACACGTTTTTTGTCAAAAAATGTATAACACAGAATGTGAACTATGTTTTCTGTTTTACAGTGCATGCTTATTCATGTCTGGCAGGATGTTGAAATACATGGAGGTAACAAAAAATAAACAACAGTGCCGCCACCTACCGAAAAAATTAAAAATTAGTTAAAAATCTGAAAATTTAGCTTTGAGTCTAATGATATGGGTAGGTACTGTATTATTATGCATTTATTTAGTGCCACTATCTAAAGACCAACATCAGTCGATGGTCGTGAGCTTCTGCGAGGGACTTGCTCAAGGTCCTGACATGGTAGCCATCTCAAGGGAGGCCAGAACCTGTGCTCTTCGTGTTACAAGGTTCAGTGATCCGGCTGCTTTATCGAGTAGCACAGCCATAGCCCGACTGGTTCCATGATTTCAACGGATGCAATCTGCATTTAGATTCAGTATAATTCTCAAATCTGTCTAACTACCGATGCCGTGTCCAGGACCGTTGGATTCGTCCACACCTGATAAAAGTACCAAAGAACAGGGTATGAGCGCCTCTCGCTTACATTCCTCCGTGGCTGGATCTTACCAAGGAAATGTCACAGACTCTCTCTTGTCAGCTCTCACCGCGATTATGCCAACTCTTTGTTTGCACGCATATTCATTCGGGAATTTATATAGCGCCCCTTCAAGGAAACTACTCCGAGGCACATATCAGATCTGTAAGTCAACAGTTGAATATTTACAGTAGAATAATACAGACTTCAGACGCTTACAAAACTATGTTTCGTATGGCTGTGTTTCAAAACCTTTGAGAGGTTGTTTAGGCACTATGTAAATTTTTCAGGAACATCCATACTGTATATACAGACATTGACTGTTGGCAAGTGGCACGATCCTGTTAGAGTTCAAAACTTTGCTTGAACAGCTATTTGGAGTCAGCTGTAAACTATAAAATGCCTGCAGGCATTAGCAAGCTGTAAGCCTTAGTGTGCCTTATGAACGATCAGGGTTTGCAACTGTAGCGATTAGTAAATTATACATGAACTTCAATGTTTCTGTGCTGTAATAATTTCTCACACTTAAATTTTATTGTTTGCTTTGAATATTTTGCAGAAATAATTATTTTCAAACGAACACTGTAGAATCAGACTTTTCGTGGTGATTACGAGTTAAAAATCTGTGTTAACATTAAAGCTGGCTGTGAAGAATCCAGACTGACAATTTTTTTCATATGCTGCAAAGAGAGAGAGAAAACAGGCTTTAGTGAAAATCTCTTTCTAGAAGAGTAGACACAACGAAACTACATGCATTGAAATTTTAGTTTCTCAACACTGTTGAAAACGACACAGTATCAAAGTAACACAGTATCAAAATAATATCGTTGTAATCGATTCAGTTCAACGTTAAGGCCAAATTACTTTAATGTTAAGGCCAAATTACTTTAATGCTAAGGCCAAATTACTTTAAATCTACACCAACAATGCACGCTTTGGTTTTGATAAAGCCACACACAAAATAATCAAAATAAATATCTTATATTCATAGTCATATCTTACACGAAATAGTTTAAAACTCTTGAATAGCTCTTGCAGTACTAAACACTCCAGGAAACGTCATTCAACCTGTGGAGTTGTTGGCAAAATGAGGCGCGACTGATGTGTTGACCAAATGCCTTTATCCAACTTGCCACTAAACACAAAACATCCAAACCGATCTCAATTTTTTATTCTGATATTAAAAATTGTAATTGTAATGAGCAACTTCTATTGCGCCGGTGTCTAATGCACAAGGCATCAACCGATGGCACACCAAAACCAAGCCCTAATCAGGTCAACATCCAAAAGATCAGTACATAAGAGACAGAGACACAGCCTACGGTGGATAAGCAATTTGAAAGAGGTATACTTTAATTCACTCAAAACTTAGAAATGGCTTAGAGGTGGCTTATTTCAGAGATTTAAATCTCGGGCTATCACAGTCTGTGCACGGGGACCATAAAAATGGCGTGGCAACCATTCAAACGGGGAAGTGCTTCAGAACTGTTGCTTCGAGTCATCTACTGCCAAAGAATTATGACACTCAAATCTCTACTATTAAATATGTTAGGTAATTTATGTTCATAAGTTTCTTCCGGATGATACTCGGTGAGAATTCCAGAAAAGCAGGTCTGTGAGGCAGCAATGAGAACAGCAGGACAGATGGGCGCCTTGCAGGCTGCCATACAGTTAAATTCGACTCCTGTTAAACCTATTATCATATGTTACCACTATATCTTACTGCATACTTGTCAGTTTGAATTAATAAACAAATCTTATAGCATACTCTTGATTAAAAGACTAGACGAGAATAATTCCACAATCTGAAACCAACCCGTAGACCTCCTCCGGCTGGTGTGTGGGTCGCTTTAATGTTTTTTGCTTCGGCCTGGCGCTGGAGCTGTCGAACATGGTCCGGATTTTGAACGCCTCTTGCCTGTTGCTCCTGCAAGCGTCTATCGGCCGCTGCTGCTGCCGTCTGTCTTTTCTGCTCCTACAGCAAAAAAATTGTAATTGTAATTTAGCGTCTTCGTGAGGTTCGTGTAAGACCTCCCTCCAGAGCTATGCCTGTTCCCTAGATGATGCACTGATATGTTTTATGGCCATTTTAAAACTTACCTTTTTGCCTAAGCTGGGGTTGGGAGCACCTCTGAGTAGTTACCTTGAAGTGGCGCTATATAAATATTTGAATGAATAAAGGCGCTATGTAAATGGCCATATATATATATATATATATATATATATATATATATATATATATATATATATATATATATATATATATATATATATATATATATATACATATATACATACATAGGTTGAAAGGCGCTATATAAATACAATTGTAAATTAATACAAAGATTATTCAAGAGAAACTAATTGGAGGTCTCTCTACACTAGCTAGAGTTTGTTAAACAAACAGCTCATCAGTATGCAAACACTGCTATCTTTTCTGCTCCTGTAATGCAAAGTGATTTCGATATAGTGCTCGCTACTATACATGTAGACTGCAATCCTTTGGTTACCCAAAGTCCTACCTGCCAACTTCACTGTAATAAAAATGGTAATAATGCCTCAATGGAAAATTAGAATTATCCTTAGTACGATTGAACCATGGGACCATTTCTATATTTTGAAGGCTCTTGAACCTGGCTGCACTGGATCTTGAAGAAAGTGTATATAGCAGGCAAAAGTGAAAGGCTACACAAATTCTGAGGCCCGCCAAGTAGAATATTGGGCGAACATTTAGTATCGGGGTGCGTAAGTTTACGGGCGTCGGACGGCATCTTTTGGCATGCTGCGCGTAAGGTACGATATTTTCTAAAGACGACACTAACCCTAACCCTGACCCTAACCGACCCTCAAGACACGTAACCTTACCCTAACCGACTCTCACGACGCCTAAAACGACGACGGGAGAAAATACACGCACCCCGATAATAAATGCTTGCCGAATACTGCTACTATATGATTTAAAACTGGTTATTACAGGAATGGCTGTCCATACTTCGAATGTTTTACTCTACTAATATAATAAAAGTACTAATAAACTACTCACGGCGCTAGGAGTAGCAACCGGTTCATAATCCTCGGCGCTCATACAGGGCAAACAACAACCCATTTTTAACGGCCCTTCCTTGTCTTAAATAATCCAATAAATCTAGAATTTCGTTTTAAATAATCAAATAATTGCGCACCAGAATAAAACGAAAACAACTTTATTTATAAACTAACATAGATTTAAATTCAGAATAACTCTAAAATATACCAAGTTAAAAGTAAGTAAGTCGTCAGTAAACTACGTAACGCTACATAATATCGTGCATCTTTTAATTATTGACCGGATTTGTTCGGCGTCTAATTAAGCTAAATCGTGAGAATAACATTATTAACAAACGTTTCGTCAAAATTAAAATCGGTGAGGCAGGTTTGGTTAGGTTCGGTGCCAAGTCCATACTCCGAACTTACTTACTTATAATTATCCTGACGTCTTGGTATCTCTCGCTAGGTCTTTCTCACAGGGCGACAATAACTTTTTCATGGACGTTTAATAATGTTTCACTCAAAATTGAAAACACAGCTCCTTCACTAATCATATCCTGAGCCATCCTCTACCATTTGCTTCTCTCGCAGATTCAATAATCTAAACACCATCCACCGTAGCCTTCTGACTGTTCTGTCTTACCCTTTGGACCTAGGCCTAGACCAGAGACTGAACAAGGTTTTTAAAAAACAGATTTGAAACGAAATTCACTTAAATAGTGCAGTTTATGTCTGATGCTTAAGGAAAAAGAGTCAAATTTTATAGCGGTGTCACTGTATAGTCAGTCAAGGATTAATTTCGACGCTAAGGCAAAGACAGACCTATCAGCAGGGGCTTCTATCCCTATACAGGGCGGGCGCAAGTTGAGCCCAGTGAAAAACAGGGGGAAGTATTTCCTTTCATTTTCATCACACTTTCTACAAGTTACAGAGTCTTTACTCACAGCCCTCTGAAAGACCCACTTTATAGGGACATAATTTTATGCAAATATTTCTATTTCACATAACATAAATATCAATAAACACTGAAAGTACTGGAATTAAATTAAAGTATCTAAATAAATTTAATAAATTTAAAAAAAATTAAATTAACTACATTATTTTTTAATAGCTGAAAAAAGGTTCCAGAACACAGCCCGGACCGCTTCAGCTGAAAAAAGCACTAGCTAAAACTCACATCGATCGGCAATATGGGATCTGGGAGAGAGTGGGGCCGGCCCGGGAGGGGAAAGGAGAGATTGAGCCCAGTTGTTTAGGGGGGATAGAAGCCACTGCCTATCAGTACATTTGTCAGTGGCGCAGTTTTAAAAGTTTCATGATAGAATTATGTAAAAGTTGTTAAATGTTGATGTCGATATGCCAAATGCCTCAGACGAGTCAGAATGCAATCCACTCTTACACTGTGTCCACGATAAAGTAGACCCCTAGACTTTGTTAAATATCTTGGTCAATTGTACTACTATAGGTACTAAATTTGGTGCACATGAACTTCAGTCTATTCTATCTAAACCCTGCAAATTTTATTACAATTGATGCAACGGTTACGATGATATACCCTTATGAAATTGGGTGGTTCAGGAACCAAGTTACCAACACGTAAAACGCATCGACAGATGCGTGCGCGGCTGATCATCCTGACTCAGCACCTGGTCCAGTTCTCCGACAGCATTGATATTTGTTTGCGTCCATGGTTTTGTTTGCGTCTCGTGGTTTCCTTGCAACTGATCCGGTTGTGGCAATCTTTTTTAACAGCTTGCTGACACCAGCTAGGGACCAATTTTTCATTGGAAATTCTGTAATGAGTCTCCTACGCCATACCCCTTCGTCTCTCTCAACTCCTTGATTAAAATCTTGTCCTCTGCACTGAAAACCATTTCTTTACAACCAACTACTGTTACTGTTACTGTTACTGTTACTGTTACGTAAAACAGGTCTCGTAGTGTAATTGTTTCCGAAAATGACGCTTATAAACAACAGCCTATCCCTGCGGTAGCCAGAAAAATGACGTAATTCTATGCGTTTTACGTGTTGGTAACTTGGTTCCTGAACCACCCAATTTCATAAGGGTATATCATCGTAACCGTTGCATCAATTGTAATAAAATTTGCAGGGTTTAGATAGAATAGACTGAAGTTCATGTGCACCAAATTTAGTACCTATAGTAGTACAATTGACCAAGATATTTAACAAAGTCTAGGGGTCTACTTTATCGTGGACACAGTGTAGTTTAGCGACTGAAGCGCCACCGCCTAGATAGGCGCTATAAAATTATCGCTTACTCTGGGAAGGCACGAAAGTCAGCATGAGTTTGTTATTTGAAGATTTTAACATTTATTTGTCATCTCGAGCGGTCGATGAAGACGAAGATTATGAAGGAGATGAAACAATAACAGAAGTTATCAGGTCGAATATTTTGTTGTTATTTTAATGTTCAATTTAACATTTTTTAATTGAATTAATTCTATCGCTGTGCAGATTGCTTGGGCTCTAGTGTAGTAAGTAAGTAAGAATGAATATTTCTATATTGTGTAAAACGGCGAATTTTTATGTAAAATATGGTAATTATTTTAGTTCAGTTTTCTTTAATATACTTGCAATGAATGGAATCGATTTCGTTGGCTGCAGAGCACAACGATCTCCGACCGAGCGGTATTGATAATGATGTAATAATATCGATAATTTTGTATTGATTATGATGTATTGTAGGGCTTCTGAATTTTGACAATTTATAATTTTTTATCACTTTTTAATTGAACAGTAGTTGGAATTGCATTACATTTAAATGCATACAAGTGAATTTTATTGATGTTGTGTGAACTGTAGTGCTCCTGTTGTAAGATGGTCTGCCAAGGCCAGAAGAGAAATGGAGAGCTCAGGCGGTCACATCCAATGTTCATCCCTTCTGGTTGCCATAGGAACAGCTGCAACAGGTTGTTACCAAAGTGACTGGTTTACCATCTATTACTTTAGCCTAATTCTTTGCACTTTAGCAGTTACCTAAGTTGCAAACCTGTGCCTTGATTTACCTGTTCATTTCAGCTGTTTTTATTTGCTTTCTTTTGCCATACCTTAACATCATCATTCAAATACTTGGGATTTGTAGAGAAGTGGTCTCCCATTGCTTTCCTCTCGGTGTTTTTAGCAAAACATCTCATAGCGTTGATGTTCTCCATCAGCCTTGTCACTCACATATACCGGTGAGGACTAGGTCAATCACCTCACACTTTGTTCAAAAATGAGGGACGACGTGAAGGTGGACATTTGAACGGCCGAGGCATTTTGCAGATGCTTCTTGTCCCATTTTCTTCTTTCCCCCAAACGAGGAGGTACTGAAAAGGGCTGTGGATGAAAGCTCTTTGATAGCTACACTAAAGAGCTACACTAAAGAGGAAATGGATTGGCCGTGTCCAGAGAGGGGATCATTCTTGAGGACTGGCGCAGAGTGGAGGGGAGGAGGGTAAGAGGAAGACCCTGACAGATGCTGCTGGACTGGACGATGACAGATGTGGCAGAGGAAGCTCAGCGCCAAGAGGAGTGGCGTCATCGGAAGTTTGAACCTGCTGAGGCCTGAGAACCCGAAGAAGGACAAGAAGAAGCCTTATCTTACTTCGGGCACCTTAATTGGTTTACCTAACCTTTTGTCTTTACCTAAACCGTGCTCGTGAAATTACCATATCATACTTAATGCAGGTTTACCTCACCTTTTGTAGTTTAGGCACTTTACCTAAGCTGTGCTCGTGAAATTACCGTATGCAAGTTGTCGGAGATATGTTCCTCGTGAAATTTAAGAAATTCTAGACGCTGTCTTTTGTATCGTTAGGATTTCTCGATGTTCACGTGTTATCGACCCAGCCATCAGAGGTCATCGCAGCCGTCTGCTGTGGAATGGGAGACCATGAGGTGAACACGCTGTCACAGCAAGCGTACACTGACCACACCTGCTTCATACATCGTCTCGTCAATCATCCAGGTGTTATTGCTGTCCAGTGCAAGGTGGATGTGGCCACTGAACAACTGTTTTCATGGACCGAACAGGTCTGGAACTTTCTCTGCATTTCCTTTGTTATCTTCTGTTGTAAGGGGTGCTCGATAGTGTAGTGGTTAGCGTGCTGGACTGTCAATCGAGAGGTCGGGGGTGCTTTTGAGCCATGCTGGGGTCAGGAGCGCTCCTGAGTAGTAGCCTCCAGCGGTGCTATATAAATCTTCATAATGATTGAATTAATGATGGATATTTATTTGTACATATATTTTCCAGACTGTGTGTGACTTCGATGACTGAATGGGTGCGATATAGTTGCATCTGTGACAACTTGGTTATTCAGAATAAACGAATATTGATTGATTGATTATATAAATCTTCATTATGAATGAATGAATTAACTAATGGTGGATTTTCTATTTATTTGTGCAGATATTTTCCAGACTCTGTTCGCCTTCGACGACTGTCACCGTCCTTTCCACGAGCTCCATCACAGAGTTTCGGAGTCCTTTGCCATCGAATGACCTTCCTCTAAACTTCCTTCGATCTCTGAAGACCTGTGCGGCTCAAGACTCAGTGGCCGTTCCTCCATTGGAACAGCCCAACATAGTCTCTGGCCTCCCTGCTCAAAGTCAGTCTCACATTTATTCAGTGTAATTAACATGTCAGGTTTTATTTCAGTTTCAGTTGATAGAAATAGCCTAATTTCAGTTTTCATCCAATTTCTATTTAAGTTTTTGATGTTGTTAAGCAAACTTGTGAGCTAATGCGTGACATGAATCTGTTCCAGTATGAAACTTCTTATGAAAACTGCTATTTATGTACATATTCATAATTTTATATGAACACAGAACCTTTCATCTTGAAATGGAATAGCATCAGCTACTGAATAGTCAGGAATGAAAAAGATGTAGTTCTACAGCTCAGTCAAAAAGCTTTGCCTAAGTTCTACCGACCAGCTGGAATTGCCTTTCTCGAGAGCTACGGCTCAAGCTCCTCAGTTTGTCCCTTCTACAGTTTGCAAGCTCTTGAAGTCTGAATTATTTGACAGTAATTTCACTGGTTCAAGTCAGGACTGCCGCTGATGAGTTTTTTTTGAAGTGGTGCTTTATAAATGTCAGATTACAATTAAAATTACAACACAGTTTTTGCTGTTTTGTGTGTTTAGTTGTGACTTACTGTCAAGTTCATCAGTTTCCCTGTGTCCTGTATATCTGCTACACTGACCTTTCTTGCCTTCGATCGGAGACGATGAAATCGTTTCTACGGCTTATGTGCAGCTCTTCATTCAAAGGATTCATTTTGGTAAGATTGCTGAGCTGTATACCACTTGCTAAACGCTTGTCCATCACTGATACTAAACGCTTGTCCATCACTGATACTAAACGCTTGTCCATCACTGATACGTTGAGTTATCTGTTCCATTAGTCCAGCACCAAACTTCTGAGGGCAGTTGCTGTTATAACCTCATCTTACGTTTTCCATACCCAGCAGCAGTATTTGAATTGTAGAAAAATAACTGGGGGGGTTAGACGTTGATTCATGGTTTGGGTTTGGGTGTGAAATGTAGACTTTACTATGGGATCGTAAGAAGGACTGGGGGGTTTGAACCCACCAAACCCCCCTTACAATTCTCCCCCTGCCCAGCAGCGTAAGGTCATATTTGGGGCTGCCTAGAAGTAAATATAAACTACTTTTGCTATACAGTACAATACAACTGTAGTTTGATATTACCCTCCTTTGAAAATTCAGAAGTGCACACACGACTTGACGACAGAAATTTGATGACGATGAGCAATTGTGAGTGAAGGACTTGCTCAAGGTCCCAACACAGTAACCTCCTGAGTGGAGGCTCGAACCCGTACTCCACAGTACAGGCCAAGCGTTCCAGCCAATTGGCCACCGTGCCCTTATATGTATGTATGTATGTATGTATGTATGTATGTATGTATGTATGTATGTATGTATGTATGTATGTATGTATGTATGTATGTATGTATGTATGTATGTATGTATGTATGTATGTATGTATGTATGTATGTATGTATGTATGTATGTATGTATGTATGTATGTATGTATGTATGTATGTATGTATGTATGTATGTATGTATGTATGTATGTATGTATGTATGTATGTATGTATGTATGTATGTATGTATGTATGTATGTATGTATGTATGTATGTATGTATGTATGTATGTATGTATGTATGTATGTATGTATGTATGTATGTATGTATGTATGTATGTATGTATGTATGTATGTATGTATGTATGTATGTATGAGCACTGTTATAGCGCCCCTTCAAGATTTCTACTCAGAGGCGCTCCCGACTACAGCGCGGACACTGAATCGGAGTTTCACGCCCGAAGCGCATGAGCAATTGTGAGTGAAGAACTTGAGGTGGATTCGAACCCGCAACCCTCCGGCTGCATGGCACCGAGCATACCCCTCCACCACCGTGCCCCACACTTATAGTGACCGTGTGGCCTTGACCCTGCTCATTTTTCAGTGAATTGATTAGGTGAAATCCTTCACCAAGATCTCTCAATGCTGTGTTTTCATCTCAATGTTGCAGAGTAATCCAAATGCAGACAAAGAAATGACCAAACTGTGTGATGCTCATGGCAAGCACACAATGCTGTACACCTGATCGGAGAAGAGGATGAACGCGTTGCTTAAACAGCAAATGGACAAATAAACAGTGGATTTTCTGGGCCTGGTCTGGCGGCGGTATTAGTCGGGACCATCTTTCCCCTGCAAGTTAACTGTTTTTATTGACTTTGAAACCAACTTTCTGGCACATCTCTGAATAGATTTCAGTTTAATAAACATCTGTTTGTTTTTCAGTTGATTACTTAATTTCAAAGCTGTGGATGAGATTTATACATTGTCGTAATTAAAGTCGTGTTGATGGCGATTTCTGATACGAGTGTTTGATGAATGAATCTGGCCAAACTTTCCGTTCATGGTTAGTTACTGTTTAACAACACTGTGTCATAACAAAGATGATTAGCATCGCCCTCCCCTTTCTCCAGGATTGGGACTGGCAGTTTCAGAGAATCTTGGTGCTTCACCTCTAATAACTGACTGATCCAGAGCAACTATTGGACCATGCCCAGATGCATATTGCCATGACATCAGTAGTTATGAATATTCATTAGTTGGCAACTGGCCAATGAGAAGCTGCCTAAGCCTGTGCTGCCTGGTATGGACTAAAATCTGAGATAGCATGCCAATGTGCTCCCAGGTTCCTCAGCTGGTAGCCTTGCAAGGCTTCATCCACTAAAGAAAAATATCTCTGGGGTCAACCACAAAGGACATTTGCAAAAAAGATGACCCCTTCTTATCCCCTCTGAGGACTCCTTAATTGACGACCCCTTACTGCCATGACCACCACTCTGTACCAACCCTTTAATACCTTAATTTTACTGTGGATAATGTTGGTGGAACAAATCGGCATTTACTTTCACCTTCAACGAGCCTTCAACTTCAATGAACCTTAATGAGCACTTGCATTACCTTTTCTTTGAAAGTGCTTGTGGACAGTGGCGGCGCCAGCATGGGGCTAAGGTGGGCTGAAGCCCTCCCCCTATCGGCAGCTCAGCCCCCCCAAACAAAAGTGGGAAATCACTGCCAATGCCAGAGAGGAGGGGAGAAAGGGAAGGAATTGGGGTTTTAGCCCCCCAAACCTGAAATCTTGGCGCCGCTACTGCTTTTACCTTCATAAGAGCGTTCAACTTCAATGAAACTTAATGAGCACTTGCATTAGCTTTTCTTTGAAAGTGCTTGTGGAACAAATGACCATTCTGTGACACGGTCCAATTCATCTGTACGTTCAACCTGGAACATGCTGATAGAATACTTACCTTACCACACCTTTACCTTGATGGATGTTGCGTAATGTTTGTCGCTGAGCGCCGGAAGATGCAAAGGGGGAAACTCGGGAAAGACAAAATCGGGAGAGGGTGGAGGCGGCGGTGCAGGGGTGCCAGCCAAATTCTCATCGTCATCATCATCGAACATCAGAAGATGGTGGTGCCCCCTTGCGGTGTTTCTATCCAGCCCCGTTACGGATCGACCGACTAGGACGAAACGGTCCATCACCTGCGGCGGCAGCGGCCTCTCAGCCTTCGACGAGGGGGACATGAAACCCCGATGGGTATCTATTCTCCGCGGAGTCGGTTTTTCGTGTCGCGAATTAAGTCCGCTGAAGGTTTTCGATTTGGAAAGAGTTAATCTGGCGCTGTTGAAGTTGCTGATGGTGGTGGTTGTTCGTTGGATACATTCCGTAGCGAGTGATGATGATGTTGTGGAGTCTTCCTTTTCCAGTGTGTCTGCAGCGTTCTTTGAAGAATGTCGACAAGCTCTTGATGGAACTTCTGCGTTCCTGTGATGATGAGTTCACCCTCGGTCGCCCTTCGTGAGGGTTTATCGACGGGGTTTCGTCGTGACGCTGTCGATCCTCGGTTGGTTCTCGTGTTGGCGAAATCTGCGGATGTACCTTGAATGTGGGTTCCTGTTTGTGGTGTTCTTCCGCGTTTCCCTCTTGTCCTTTACTCCTGGATTTGGTTGTGTAGAGTACAGTCTGGTTCGGCTGCGTCGACTCCCCAGCTCTGAAGGAGAATGTCAGTTCTCGCAGGAAGACGAGGGGCGGCAGGGTGAAGTCCACTTCGGATCGGACCTCATCGACGGATTGATCCAGGGAAGGAGCAGCTGCGAAGAGGAGTGGTGGCTCCACATGAAGATCCGGCGATGGATCATTTCGACGCCGGATCATCGCAGTCGGATACATCAGAGAGCTGCACTTCCTGTAAACGTAATTGTAAACATGGATTTGTATAGCAACTTTTAAATGAAAATAATCGGCTAATGATCGCCTAAATGATGTTCCAGTTATCAATCAATCAGCCAATCAATCAATCAATATAAAATTGATATAGTGCCCGTTCAAGATAGCTACTCAGAGGCGCTCTCGGCCCAGCTGCTGCTGAAAAGAACGGTTAATTAATTATCAGTGGAGGCGCAAGGATTTCAGGTTTGGAGAGGCTAAAGCTCCAAGCCCTTCCCTTTTGTCCCCTCCTCCCAGTGATTTGCAGTGATTTCCCACTTTTTTGGGGGGCTGAGCCGCAGTTAGGGGGAGCTAAGCCCCCTATCCCCCTCTGGCGCCGCCACTGTTAATTATCAGACAATGTTGATACAATATAACTTTATCCTTCTGTTGTCATACTGAAACTAACATTATTGTTCTTGGTGAATGAGCTGGGCCTAGCCTTGCATTTGATGCGCCATTAACGACACCTTGTGCGAGAGAAGTTACCAGTTACAAAACGAGACAGCACCGACAACTTACCTGGAAAAATAAATTAGCAACAATAATTCTACTTTCAGTAAAGCTTGAGTAAAACATTTAAGTCATCGAATCTTTCTGTGAACATACGCCGAACTATTTCAGCCTGAACATACGCTGAACTATTTCAGCCTGAACATACGCCGAACTATTTCAGCCTGAACATACGCCGAACTATTTCAGCCTGAACATACGCTGAACTATTTCAGCCTGAACATACGCCGAACTATTTCAGCCTGAACATACGCCGAACTATTTCAGCCTGAACATACGCCGAACTATTTCAGCCTGAACATACGCTGAACTATTTCAGCCTGAACATACGCCGAACTATTTCAGCCTGAACATACGCCGAACTATTTCAGCCTGAACATACGCTGAACTATTTCAGCCTGAACATACGCCGAACTATTTCAGCCTGAACATACGCCGAACTATTTCAGCCTGAACATACGCTGAACTATTTCAGCCTGAACATACGCCGAACTATTTCAGCCTGAACATACGCCGAACTATTTCAGCCTGAACATACGCTGAACTATTTCAGCCTGAACATACGCCGAACTATTTCAGCCTGAACATACGCCGAACTATTTCAGCCTGAACATACGCTGAACTATTTCAGCCTGAACATACGCCGAACTATTTCAGCCTGAACATACGCTGAACTATTTCAGCCTGAACATACGCCGAACTATTTCAGCCTGAACATACGCTGAACTATTTCAGCCTGAACATACGCCGAACTATTTCAGCCTGAACATACGCTGAACTATTTCAGCCTGAACATACGCCGAACTATTTCAGCCTGAACATACGCTGAACTATTTCAGCCTGAACATACGCCGAACTATTTCAGCCTGAACATACGCCGAACTATTTCAGCCTGAACATACACCTACCTATTTCAGCATGCAAAGTGCCCATTGCTGCCAACAGTAGGCCTATGGTAGACCTAAGTGCTGTCGACTAACAACGTCTTTGGTCCCCTTATGTTCGTTTTTACGACCATCGAGTGGAGCCCGTGTTATCGCTTGTTGTTGCAAGTGTTTAACTGAAGTGGTATAGCGACGATAAATCAACGAAGTGGAGAACACACTTTGAAGACTCGATGGCGTAGCACCTGTTTGATTGGCAGCGCCTACCTGTTGAAGCAGTCAAGAACGCCGCTTCAGACGACAAAGAGGGCGTCACTACAAGTCTTTCTGCCTCTTCAGGTACACTTGAGTTGGTCGTTTCAACGTCCATTCATTCGTCCATGCACTGCCGTCTTAAGAGCATTGTAGGCTCTGGGCAAAGCAATGCACTGGGGCCCATTACATAACATAACACAACAGGGGTATGTTCGGTGCCTTGCTGCCGAAGGGTTGCGGGTTCGAATCCACCTCAACCAGTCTCATAGGGACCGTGGGCAAGTCCTTCACTCGCAATTGCTCATGCGCTTCGGCGTGAAACTCCGATTCAGTGTCCGCGCTGTAGTCGGGAGCGCCTCTGAGTAGAAATCTTGAAGGGGCGCTATAACAAGTGCTCATACCTACATACATAACATAACATGACAAGGGTTTTAAGCAGTGCTTAAAGTGTAAAAAAAGAAGTGCCTGGACGCCACTTACCTTTCCCTTCCCTCCTCCCACCTATCCCTTTTTCCCACCCCCTCTCCCCAACTTTCCCTCCTTACTCCCATCCCCTTCCCCGTCCCTCTCCTCAACCCCTCTCCCTCCAATCAGAGGTGCAAATATCAGAAGTGTCTGGGGTGCTCGTATTGCAAGCGCCGAAGGCGCGAAGCCGCCAAGCCGCGAGTGCTGAAGGCACGAAGCCTCTATAGGCCTAACGACTACGGGGTCTGAGGGAACGTCGTAAGCTCCCTCAGCGAGGTCTGGGGCAGAACCCCAGAAGCCAGCGCATTTTGTAGCAGTTGATATCAAATGGAACACGTTTTAGGCCCTTATTTTCCAGCTGTTTCTGAATGACAAAGCCGTGAAAACTTCAAGGTTTTTCAGATTCCCAGACAGCACACCAAGTTCAGAGTTTTATTTTAAAAGAAACAGATTTCGTCTTTTCCTTTCTCCTTTCGGCTCTTTCAGAAGTGTCTAAGTTTTTAGGTAATTTTTGCAGTCAGAATCCATTTCAGAAATAATATTTTTCGGTTTCTATAAATTGGCTATGCATTTTGTCCAGTACGTGATATAGCCGATCGATGCTGCTACCTTAATTGTTAGGAGACATTCTCAGTAGGCCTAGGCTTTGCAATCCTGTGGCAGACATAGTTTTCCTCAGGTGACTTCTTCTGAGACGAAAAGCCTTGAAAATGCTCCTTCTGCAGAACAAGCTGTGACTGGTAGGGAAAGGGTATCGTCATGCAGAGCTGGGCGGAATTTTGTATAACGAAACAATTCACTTTATTCCAATCGACAATTTTCAGAGGATCGATCAGAACGCAACCCTGTAGGCTAGGGGCCTATAACTGTGAAACTTTATCTCGTATGTTAGGGTATTTCTCAACTCCTATTAAGCCATTACTTCCTTCTGTTCTATTTTCTTGCTTTGTTTCTCCTTGTTCACCTACAGCGTCTCAATCAACGAATATAATTATGATCATGAAGTCTATAGCTAGCGATTGCTAGGCTGAGTGGAGTGGAAGTGTAGCGGAAATCGATCACGCTTCCTATTGCCTCCTACTGTTCTTTTCAATTCATTTTATTATTATTGTTAATAATATTTATTCTTGAATGAAGCGCCTGACAAACGCACTGCGCTGTAGGCTACATGTTATGGCGATTAAACAATTCATTAGAACACAAATTACAGAAGACATGAATCAACAAAGTTGCATACATGCAAGGCGCGAGCTCATTGTACATTTTAGGAATTAGGGTTGCCAGGTTGTCTTCAGGAAATTACCGGACAGTTGCGAGCGCGTTACAAGAGTCTGGGGCGGTGTCCCCAGAGTGGCCCAGGGGTGTTGAAAACTCCTGGTCACTGCAGCTTATAACTATAACTGTAACTATAACTAAAATAAGAAACCATTAACCATAACTGTAACTAAAATAAAATCTGTAAGGAAATCACACTGCGTTAAAATGGCATGGGCTGTGTGTCTCTACTTCAACACATAAGCCTCTTAAAATGGATCTGATTTTCGGCTTTTTGGGGGCGCCATCGGCTTATGCCTTCTGCTTCAAACGCAACGACAACATAAGTCACTAAGTAATAATTAATAGTCAATTACACTACTATTATTACATGACCTTTAATATTCGATCTTATGTGGGGTAGGCCTATCCCCCGACGTTTTTATGCATAATTTTTTTCCATATGGAATATAATTTTTGCATTTTAGGTAGCTGTAGCAGATTCATTGGCGCACATTTTGAGGTAAACATCATGGTGGTAGCCCACGCCATTCAAAAGTTATACCTGATATACCCGAGGCACCAGGGGGGGGGTGGATACCACCCCCCCTAGTTTTTCGACTATAGCTTATTGACTATTCTTCCTAGAAGAGAAACAATTATACCATTCTTTAGAGGGAATGCAGGGCTTCATTTGCATACCTACATCTTTGTCTTATGAAAACCGGAAGTGATCAAAATAAATAATAATACGCGTAATATGCATGAAAAATGGCTGAATGGAAGCACTCCCCCTTAGTTTTCTGTCTGTAGCATATTCATTTGTCTTCCTGGAAGAGAAACAAAGATACCATTCTGTAGAGGGAATGTAGGGCTTCATTTGCATACCTACATCTTTGTCTTTTGAATACCGGAAGTGATCAAAATAAATAATAATACGCGTAATCTGTGTGAAAATGGCTGAATACAGCATTACAACGTAAACCGGCCGATATATATGTATGGATATATCAATCAATCAATCAATCAATCAAATCTCTTTTATTGAAGCCAAATGAAAAAAACACATAACATTTCAACATAAAGTATCAGGATTGGCCGCAAGAGGAGTCCCAAAAGGGATCAAGATCCCGCTAACTAGGGACACCTAGAACAACATTTCAGAAATATGAATGAGCTAAATCCTTGATAAACAGTGCAATATCAAGTTTCGTACAGCAATGCAAACATATATGTAGTATATATATGTATGGATGTACATTTATACTATATAAACATGTGTAGGGATGATTGTGTGTATCTTTTATACATAGATTAGTTTCAAAACACACATAATCTTATATTTGTTTATCCAAAAAGTACAAAATGTACGCAATAATATATAAAATATTGCTAATTAATGGGTTCCGTTGTTAAAAGTGATGTAATTTCGAGGTGCATTCACATAATGTACAACTAAATATACCATTCTGTGCAGAAATGAATGCTGAATCCATTGCTATATTACAAGTTATGATATGTGAAACCAAACACGAAATCCAGGGGGGGTGGTAACCACCCCCCTTGGTAGCCAGTGTTACAAAAAAGCTTGGTAGCCCTAGGGTTAATATTCGATCTTATGTGACGTAGGCCTAACATGACGTAATCTATAAACTTATTATTACGTCATCTCGAAAATAGTTGCAATGCGCATGCCTCACTGCAAGTTGCCATAGCGCGTCAAACGGTCGAACGAGTCTTACAAGAATATTCTCGAATTTTAATTTTATAATTTATAAGGCTACGATTCTTTCGAATTTCTTTGACTTCGAGCGCTATTTATTCGATTTATACAATTGAAGACTGCTAACGAAACGATATTTGACAGAATAGTTCGTCATTGACGGTAAATTTTAATTGTTTAAAGCTTAAATCTGAACCTTATGTCCGCCTTATTTCTCTAGATTTCTCCAAGG
The DNA here is from genome assembly GCA_020284085.1 of Aporrectodea caliginosa. NCBI lineage: Eukaryota > Metazoa > Annelida > Clitellata > Crassiclitellata > Lumbricidae > Aporrectodea > Aporrectodea caliginosa. The sequence continues at coordinate 124,977 of JACEVL010001252.1, read as the reverse complement.
CCTTTGATACAGTTAGGCACTCTTACTTGGCCGATCAACTGGCCTCTCTATCTATACCTGTTAATATCTTCAACTGGATTCTCTCCCTCTTGAGCAATCGTAGTCATTGCACCAAGTTCCGCGGCGTGATCTCTTCCTTGGCTCACATCAATGCTAGTATAATACAGGGTTCTCGCATGGGCCCAGCAAACTTCTTAGTGGCCATCTCTGGTCTAAAACCTCTCCACAGCTTCAATTATATCTTCAAATACGCTGATGATTGCTATCTTTTGATCTTGGCTTCAAATATCTCCACCACGGAAGCAGAATTAGATCACATTAGTGCCTGGGCTCGCAAATGCAATCTCCACCTAAACCATTCTAAATCTAACGAAATTATTTTGACCAGACCAAATGTGAATCTTGAACAAGGTCCTCCAATTATACGTGGTATAAAAAGGGTCACATCCCTGAATATATTGGGTATCGAGATTTCCGCAAAGTTCGGTTTTTCCTCCCATATCCAAAAGATTTGTGTACGGGCCAAGCAATCTCTCCACGCCCATCGTATTTTAATCTCGCATGGGCTCTTGGGAGTCAGGCTTTATGATGTGGTCCGGTCCACCACTGTCAACCAAATGCTTTATTTTTCCCAAGTGTGGTGGGGCTTCGCCAGCAAACAGGAACGTGACTCTCTAAGTGCTGTGGTCCGCAAGCTAGTACGCTTTGGCTTCCTACCCAAATCTTTCCCTACTTTTGAGGAACTCTGTAAAAAAGCCGACCAAGACCTTTTTAGAAATATCTTAAATAATCCTGGACATATCCTTCATTACCTACTACCCTCTGTCCTATATAGTATATAGGCTACTGGTCATGATCTGCGCCCACGCTCACATAACCGTGTTCTTTCTAGATTTGATTCCCTCACCAGGCGCGGTTTCCTGGCTAGGATGTTGTACAGCTAGGCCATAGTGTTTTTCAGTTTACTATTAACTAACTTTTCCGCTACTATTTGATAACTTTGTATAACTTTGTATGTACAGCGCCGTGCGTTTGCCAGCGTTTAATAAAGAACACACTTACTTACTTACTTTTTTCATCAGAGTTCTTGACAATCTCTGGATCGAAAATTTCAGCGCTTAGGCCTAAGCTGCTGGAAGCCTGGAACCAGTCGATAGAAGGAGAAGATGAATCTCGCACGCAAGTCGAACAGATAACAAAGAATTTAAACTGAAATAAGAAGTTGGCCCAATCGTTACTTCAATCTTTCGGTTACTCCGTTTCGCCCAATAGTTAATCTTTGCATAAAGACTTAGTTTTAGACCTAGACCAGTGTTTCTTAACCATGTGTTCGACCGAACCTCTGGGGTTCGGTGAGCCAGTTCCAGAGGTTCGGCAGAGGTCCTCTGAAATATATACGCTAAAAGCAACTATTACCCTTTTCTTATATATTTATACCACATTTTGTTACAATGTTATATTTTCTTTTGTTCCCATTAGTTAAAAAATTATTGTTCAAACTTGAGGGGTTCGGTGAGTGGTCATGGATATCTCTTGGGGTTCGGCTCCCTTGAAAAGGTTAAGAACCACTGACTTAGACTTAGGCGCAGCCTTTGAGAAGTCTAGTACTACATGTAAAGTTAGATAAAATTGGACAAGGCAAGGTGAGAGACAACAAATTAGAGGTGAAGATATGTAAGTCAAGATGAGGTACAGAGCTAGCGCTATAGGATTTTACTTAATGATCGAAGGAACCAATGGAAGTAAGTAAGTAAGTTAGTGTAGGCTTAAACATAAGTGTTACCTTAAATCTCTGGATGCCGCAGAATCACATTGGTCTTTTCTTATTTACCTATCTGAGGCTATTTCAAAGCAAGCAGGCACTGTCTTTGCAGATTTGGAAGACTGTTCTGGAGCAGTCTTCCATTAAAAAGTGTGAAACATTTTAAAACTATCCTGCATGTTTGTAGATATAGACCCTATGTTAGATAGTTACGTTTAGCGCCCTTTTGCAATTATTTAAAGGTGTCATGCAAATAGACGATTATACGTACATATGTACATATGTACATGCATGCATGCATGCATACATACATACATAAATACATACAGGGCCGGATTAACCACGGTGCTGATTGTGCTGCAACAAAGCCGTAATCCAACACGATCTCGTAAAATTGCCTGTGATATATTCCAGATATGCATCCTACGCCACAATCCCAGGTCCGAAACTCATCTACGTACAGCACAAGCAAGCCGAGACCGAATAAAGCGCAACTGCAGCCGCTGATCCAGTCCCAAGAGCTCGTCACACATCGATGACCATCCACCCCCAACTCAAATAAAACGCAACAAACTCACGAAAAAAACCCGCAACAAATCACTCGTAATCCAATAGGAAAAACTGTGCGCCTTGATCTCAACTCCCGAACCGCCGCCGTGATGAAACACCAACCCAGAGCATTCAGAAGAGAGGGAGCTGAAGGTCCGAAGAATCCAATCGAAGGGGAAAAGGACCAACTGGACAGATACATCTTCCGTTCGAAAGATATGCACAGCTCCAGAATGAAATGAAGACTCACCGCCGTCATCCCTGCAGAATAGAAGACTCGCATGCTGAAAAGGTGACAGAGGTGAGGTAAGAAGCGTTTGATAATAATTTTAGCGTTTGATAACTTTTATAGTACCATTATCATAACAGCGAAGAGTTCAGTCTATGGTCGATTACCTATGTGCCTGCCTTCTTGCCTTCCTGCCTGCCTGCCTATCTGTCCGCGTCTCTGTCTGTCTATTGTATTTCCCGGTTGATGATTGCATATAGCATTAACTGAGCAGGTGAGAATTACACGCCACGCGGTGGTTCTCAACTGGATCCTTTGATAACATATTGCCCAACCACATAGTTTATTATTATTTTAAAGTTGATAGAGGCCGATCTCAGCAGTTTCAGAATCCACCTCTCTGAGGGCTGTTCTTAATAGATATGTCTAATATATTAGTTACTTCCTCAGCCATAATAGATTTACTGACCGTAAATTGTCAGTGGGAAGATCAGACGGCGAGAGAAAGGAATGACTACAGGATCTCGCATAGGCCTATATGCCCGCGAACATGTCTCAGTGACGGACAGTCGGCTTTTCATTTCCCTTGTGATGACGTTTGTGATAAGGCTTGGCGTTGTAATTGTAGATGTGACTGAACATTTATATAGCGCCGCTAACAGAGCGAAACATGAGGGACGCTCTTTTCGCTAGCCTATGTGATGATAGATGTCATTAAGGCCTACACTTTTACATCTGTTAAATAGCAGAACAATTGTACTGTATTGTATTTATAAATTTATGAAGCGCCTCTCACAGTGAACACCAATCAGAGGCGCTCCCAGTGTGAGAGACACCGAGCGAAACACTGTAACACGAACAATGCACAGTAAAGTAGAAGGTTCATCAGGGGCAATCCGATGCGCACAAGTGGAATCAAATAACGGATTCTCATCAACAATACACTAGATTACACTATGTGTCGCATAATATAGCGCCTTTTGAGTCTGCTACTTCACATGACTATTTAGCTCGTCTAATTGTTTAAGTCCGTTTTAAGATAATTTGAAAGTGTTTGCTGAAGAGAATTAAATGCAACAGCACGTACATACAGCGGAAGAGTGTTTCAAGAGGAAGATCCGAGACATGAGGCACGAGACATGAGTCGGCTCAAGTTGATGGACGGAAGCGCTGCACCTGCATGGCTTCACGAGCAGCTGAGCGCAACGATCGCTGACCTGCTTGACCTTACATATATTATGTAGGCTATGTCAGGGCGTGCCGACAAAGCCTTAATAGTGCACTAGTGCATCTATTATATGTAGCTTAATCCCTTTTATAATGACAAGCTGTAATAAATATCGCTAGGTGACGGTAACGTAAAGTGTCCATTTATATTGCATGAATATTAAAAAATCAATCAACGTCCTTGCGACAAAAGGAAACCAAACAAGGCTCCATCGCAGGGGAATCTTGTACTTTATTCTTTTCTGTAATGATACTGCAATCTGTCATAACGTGTAATAATATTAATCTTCGTGGATTTCCTGTGTTTCTTTAGGTACCGGTGAGGCGACGGAGGCGATATGGGATGGGTGTGACGAGATTGAGGCGAGAAGGCATGGGTGTGACGAGATTGAGGCGAGAAGGCATGGGTGTGACGAGATTGAGGCGAGAAGGAATGGGTGTGACGAGATTGAGGCGAGAAGGAATGGGTGTGACGAGACTGAGGCGAGATTGTGATGGGTGTGGCGGTTGCCCTAGGCTCTGTCGTGTGTTTTGTTATGTATTAGGGGTTTATTTGTTGTAGTCCTGGCGGGCCGCTGGCGTGGTGTTAAAACCCGTAAGCTCATTATGGCAGGAGGGCCCCTGGCGTGGCATTAAACCCCGCAAGCCCCGTATTATTACTTTTGAATTTGTTTTTTATTTTCTTAATTTTGTATTGTCTTGTCGATGAGCCTAGGGATGAGAATGAGGATGAGAGGGAAGAGGGTAGGAGAAGAAAGAAGGGGCAGAGGGATGAGAATGAGGATGGGAGGGACTGGGTTAGAAGGAAGAAGGGGCAGAGGGATGAGATTGAGGATGAGAGGGACTAGGTTAGAAAAAAGAAGAGGCAGAGGTTGAATCGAGGCAGGGCAACTACAGTAGAATCCGACAGAATTCTACTTAAAGACGATAAAGATCACCCGAAGGTACAGTATATCGGAAGTTTAATGTATGCAAGAGCTGATGAGATCAAATGCTAATTATTTTATTATTCTAGTCTAGTAGGTATACACTGATATGGACTTTGAGATGGACTCATACGAAATGCTCTGTCTCTCTCTGTGTGTCTGTCTGTCTGTCTGTCTTGTCTAATTAAAGTAATAGTAAGCCATTTTTTATTTTGACAGAGCATCAAATACCATAAGATCACAGTACAAATTCAAGAAAAAAAACAATTCCAGTCACATATCAAAAGGTGCCTCTAATTTTTCTGGATAAGTAGTTGACGTCTAGCACAAATCAAGAGTATGGTACACAAATGACGTCTAACGCTAATCTAATATTATTCATTCATTCATTTATTCTATGTCTCCCTGTCTGACTCTGTCACTGTCTCTCCCAGTCTCTGTCTTCTGTATCTCTGTCTCTATCTTTCTCTCGACATACATGTAAGGCTGAGACACGTGTAACCGTGGTCACTGGTCCATTTTGCAAGGCTATACGAGACGGTCTTTTGGTTGGTCTGCAGTCCATTTAATACTGTTCGGTAGAGGAGTGAGGGGAGAGGGAGAAACAGGAATGAAGAGAGGATTTCTTCAGAAGGCACATGTTTTGTCACATTAGGGCGCAGATGTTCTGCGAGTAATAGGTTAGTTTGCAACAAAGAGGAATGTGTCATTTGACTAACTTCTAAACTTTTTGCAGAGTTCTGCAACGAAAAGAAGATGACGAATATCAGACAAGTGCAATCATCCAATCGAGATGTGACGCAAAGGAAAACAGACGATATTCTGCTCTGAGTAATTCTTGAACGAGAGGACTTTTGAGATGGTTTTGGGAACGATTATCCTGACTGGAATTTTCGAATCTTAACTCGATTATAAAAACAATTCGACTACGTGGTGCAGGCTATCTACGAATCAACGTTCTTTGCCTAAAAATATCAACCAATATTCGAATTGCTGTGTTGTTCGTTGTAAATTTACAGTCGCTTTCCTAAATTTCACAGGTTGATATCAGCCGTTATATATCCAGCAGAAAGAGCGGTACCTTCTTGGCTGCACTCCATCCTCCTTGTCTGATCTATTTCGACCTGTCTCCAGTGTTGTATCGATTACATTGCAAATGTAATTCAATTATAATTGCAATTACATGCTTGTAAATGTAATTGAATTACAATTACAATTACTTGATTGTGAAAGTAATTGAATTATAATTACATTTTAACTGTAATTCAATTACCAATTACTTTTCAATAGTTCCTTTAAAATTGGCAAATGATTTATAATTTTTTCAATCATTTTTAATGTACTCTATTTTTAAACTAAAACAGTCGATGTGCCAAAGGCCTGTAAATTGTAATCTATATATTAAATTGTATTATAAGTTTGTCAAGTATCCAAAATACGATTTACAATTATGATCGATTAAAACAAGTTAGGGTTTATTTGAATTTAGGAGTAGAAGTGTTTCAAAATGAGTCTGTTAGAGAACTTAGTTGATTGCGCATTTGTCCAGCAGTGCTAAGAGACGCTCAACTAGAGCTGATGATAGAAGCTCTGTTTTCTGTAGGCAACTGCAGTAAGCTAGCTGAGAATCAGTGCATGACTGCTTGGATATAGTCTGATAATAATGGTCAGTCCTTGCCCTTGGGGTGTATCAAAGTGTGCTGTAAGATTGTAACAGCGGTGTAAGGATAGGATAATGTTGACAATTATGCTGCCATGCAATTATAATGCAGAGCCTACTTGGGCCTGATCTCTGAAGCCCATTAACCAACCTTTGCGACATACGACTTTTGAATGGGCGATAAGCGGGCTCGTGGGCTTGGGCTGCCCGCATCGAACCCATCTAGGATTGAGGTCAGAAGCCCATTAACCGACATTTCAATGTCTGACTTTAAGGTGGGCGATTAGTGGGCTGGTGGGCTTGGGCTGCAAACATCGAACCCGCTTGGGCCTGATGTCTGAAGTCCATTAACTAACGCTTGCGACATCCGACTTTTGAATGGGCTAGAAGCGGGCTCGTGGGCTTGGGCTGCCCACATCGAACCCATCTAGGATTGAGGTCAGAAGCCCATTATCCAACATCTGCGACAACCGACTTATGAATGGGTGATGAGCGGGTTGGTGGGTTTGGGCTGCCCACATCGAGCCCACTTGGGCCTGATGTCAGAAGCTTATTAGCCAACATTTGCTATCTTGGTCATGGGCGATTTCGACTGGGCTGTTTTGACGGGGATATTTTGACTGGGTGCCCTTTTGCAGACACTCAAATGTCCAACTTTTGAATGGGCGACACGCATGCTCATGGGCTTCGGCTGCCCACGTCGAACCCACGTGGGCTTAACATTTGGTGCTTATAAACTTAAAGCGATATTTGCGACATTCAACTTCTGGTAACCACATGAAACCACTTGGACTAGATATCAGACGACCTTTTGCAGATAATCGGATGTCGCAAATGTCGGTTAATGGGCTTCTAACATCAGGCCCAAATGGGCTCAATGTGGGCAGCCCAAGCCCACGCCCCTACTTGTCGCCCATCCAAATATCGGACGTCGAAAATGTCTGGTAATGGGCTTCCGACATCAAACCCAAGTTGGTACAATGTTGGCAGCCCATCATCACGAGCTCACTTATCGCCCGCCCAAACAAATATCGGACTTCGCAAATGTCTCGTAATGGGCTTCTGTCATCAGACCGATATGGGAACAATGTGGGCAGCCCAGCATCACGAGCCCACTGATCGCCCATACAAATATCGGATTTCGCAAATGTTGGTTAATGGGCTTGAGACATCAGGCTCGAGGTGGGCAGCCCAAGCCCACGAGCCCACTTGTCGCCCACCTTAAAGTTGGACATTGGAAATGTCGGTTAATGGGCTTCTGACCTCAGTCCTAGATGGGTTCGATGTGGGCAACCCAAGCCCATGAGCCCACTTGTCTCCAATATACAATTTTGATCTGTTAATGGGCTCCTAATCTCGTGCCCAGATGGGGCTGATATGGGCTAGCCCAAGCCCACAAGCCCATATAAATTTTATATGGGCTCGATATGGACATGCTGGCAGGGTAGTTGTCTCTCAACGGTTTATGGGTCTTGCTGGTTAAGTACGCAAATCTGGGAACGTGGGATTTTTTAAGTCTATGTGAAATCGTATTGTATTGCATCAATGCGTTGCTTTGAAGTCATTCAACTTGCTAAGTTGATTCAGTTATGAAACAGTCAAGACAAGACTCACAGTGGATGTGAGTCATAGACATCCATTACACACATACTTAAGTAAGGAATGAGTTGGAGAAACAAGTTACACTTGCACGGTAGAACACATTAAGAGATCACAAAAGACAATACGAAGTTTGATTGGAATCTTAAAATTCAATGCTGTTGATAATAACGCAGAGGAACTGTTCCATGGACGCTGCATTGACGGCGTCCAGGCTGTGCTGGCCTAAGAAGTAGCAGGACGGCGTCCAGCCTTGAAAATAAGTGCCTGGACGCCGTCCATGACCGTCCATTCACACTTTAAGCCCTGGTTTTAAGTGGTTCAGAAGCCATGCACTGTGGACCATGCACATAGTAATTTGTTCTTGTCTTTTTAATCTGGGGTCCCCTAGAATCATGGGGCCCCTGGCGACTGCCCAGCGTGCCCTTGCCTTAAGACGGCACTGCATTCGTCCCTCAGTTCGTCTGTTCGACTTCCCATCGTCCGTCTCTCTTTAGGACCTTCCATCCGTCCATCCATCCCTGATTCCGCCCGTAACGTAGCTCTGACTGTATATATTATTCGTTTAATAATGAGTCACTAGGTTGACACACCGCAACCCATTAAAGACAAGCCCCGCGAGTTGGCCGCACCAGTCGAATCCATTTAGCCGCAATAGAGACTGTTGCACTGAATAGCCTCTATTCCAATAACAGTTAAAATCGACGGAGGATTGAATCTATTTGGCTAGCGATTGAAACCAATCTCTTTGACTGTGCTCTTGTGTTTTCCTCTGGAGCAATTTTGAGAGACGGGTTTCTCGCAAAGACGCCATATAAATGCACAATTATAATCACGATATAATGTCTCTATCACCAAGGAGAATATAATTTGGTAGCTGTGTAAGCTGGGAAGTAAAATAATGGCAAGTCTTGCGGCGACATCACTGGTCCCGTTTCTAGGCCTTTGGATTCACCCATTGACGACTCGAGAGCTTATAAGCGGGACACGAGTGTTTCCAGAATATCGCCGTGGCAATATATACATAGTATTACATTGCGTAATCAGTGGACTCAAGAGAAGGAGAAACAAGATGAGAACAAGAGGAAGAAGGAGGAAGAAGAAAGGGAAGACATCGATTTGCCATCGATTGATGCCTTATCTGTTGATGATATCTCCTGCTCCTCCTCTCCTCCTCCTCACTTCCTCCTCCTGCTCCTCCTCCTGCTCCTTCTGCTCCTCCTCCTCCCTCTCTATATCTTTCTCTTTCTCTCTGTATTTCACTCTCTGTCGCATCGTTTGTTGGCTTGTATAAGAAGACGTATGACTTCATGGCTCCCGGCTGCAGGATCGGCAGCAGCAGTAGCAGGGTCTGTCCGATGGGTTTGGGATGAGTCCCGTGTAGGCGCTTAGGGTCCCCCTCTCACAGCCAGTCAGACATGTCTTCTACGTCACCAGCCAACGACGCAGATTTATATTGACAAGAAGAAAGTATACGAAGAGAAGGAGGAAGAAGAAGAGGAAGAGGAGGAGGAAGAAGAAGAACAGAGAGGAGGAGGAGGAGATGGAGGAAGAGGAGGAAGAGGTGGATACCGAAGGAAGTGGGAGGAGGAGGACGGGACGACAGAAGAACATGGAGCAGGAGGAATGGGAGAAGGAGGAAAAGAAGGAGGATTTACCAAAGATCGAAAGAACAGAGAAGAGAAGGAGGAAGAGGAGGAGATAGATGATTATCAAGAATAAGACGATGTAAAAGGATTCTAATCAGAAAACGAGAGAACAGGAGGAGGAGGAAGAACAGTAGTCGAACGAGAGGACGGAGGAAGAGGAGAGGGAGGAATTAGAGGAAGTCAATGACGTCTGGTATACCCTCAGTAGGCTGAACAGGATGACTACTTAAAGACCCACTCACTGAGACAATCAATTCATGTCGTGATTTTCAGACAAGGGAACACAGACGACACGAACGAAGGAAGAGGAACAAGTAGAAGGAACGAGACAAGGAAAGAAAGGAAGAACGACAAAAGGAAGGAATGAAGGAAGGAACAATAGGAACCTAAACGACAAACAGCTTTGTCCATTCTGCTTCTCTCAAATCTTTCCCTTCCTCAGAACACATCGGGGCCAAGAACCAAGAACAGCAGGAGAAATCGGTGAGGTATTTTATTTATCTTTTTCATTATTTTTGATAGTTTTGTATATTTTTAATTAATTAGTTAATAACTCATTTGCCCTGCCAGGTAGATCTAAGTGTAATTATTAGTGCTGGTACTGATTAAAATAATTTTAATAGATTAATCTCGAAAATTTAATCGAGATTAATCGATTAAATTCGATTAATTTGGTCCATATTACATAAAGGGTGGAAAACTGCTTAGACTGTATACTGCAAAAATCCTTCAATCATTCGACAAGCTAAAGTTCAAATTGTCAAACTGAGAAAATTAATATAGTCAGTAGGAATTTCGCCATTTTCGACTTTTCCCTCAGCATTTAGCCTACCGGTACCTTAAATGCAAAATGATTGTTTAATTTTCCACTCAAAGGTTTCACATTTATTACTGTTCGCCATATTTTTATTCCGGAAATAGGTTGGTTGACTCATAAAACAAGTAAGAAAATTAATCGAACAAGCCGAAATTAATCGATTAAAAATTGTAACGATTAATCGATTAATTAATCGTTAAAATCCGCAGCCCTAGTAATTATTGATGAGGCTAGAAAAGTACAAGGAGACTTCGTCTTCTTTATGTTCCTGTTGATTCCTGCTACCACCACAACCACCACCATCACCACCATCATCACCAACACCACCACCACCATCACCACCACCACCACTGCTACTGCTACTTCCAACACTGCTACCACCACAACCACTGCTACCATTTGTGGGTCCCATATCAGAACACTGGTCCACTGTGTATTATTATATAGGTTTGCTGGCAGGAGTATTGCTGCCGTTATGTGTTCACCTCAGTTCCTTCGACTTGAATTAAGTGTATATTTCAGTGTATGATTATTCTGCCTTGTATTTGGATATTTACCGTGTTTTGGATATTTGTCGCTATTTGGATATTTACCGTTGTCTGGATATTTACCGTTGTCTGGATATTTACCGCTGTTTGGATATTTACCGTTGTCTGGATATTTACCGCTGTTTGGATATTTACCGCTGTTTGGATATATTTACCGCTGTTTGGATATCTACCGCTGTTTGGATATTTATCCCACGTTTGGATATTTACCGTGTTTTGGATATTTACCGTGTTTTGGATATTTACCGTGTTTTTGATATTTACCGTGTTTTGGATATCTACCGCTGTTTGGATATTTATCCCACGTTTGGATATTTACCGCAGTTTGGATATTTACCCCACGTTTGGATATTGACCGTTGTCTGGATATTTACCGCAGTTTGGATATTTACCCCACGTTTGGATATTTACTGTTGTCTGGATATTTACCGCTGTTTGGATATTTACCCCACGTTTGGATATTTACCGTTGTCTGGATATTTACCGTTGTTTGGATATTTAATTCGTTTGGATATTTATCCCACGTTTGAATATTTACCGTTGTTTTTATTTTTAAAATCTAAGGTCATTCGAATCCACTTCGCCTACAATACAACACGCACCGTTGGAGGTATACTGACATCCAAGATAGTATCTCCATCCTCTGCATCACAACAAGCGGAATCATTGTCAACAACCTCTCCATCTTCCCCCATCACCACCAGCAGCGTGACGCGCTACACAACAATGACTACGATAATGATGACTCTGATGACGATGACGATACTGTCATCGCCAGCACTTTCCTCAGCAACCGGTCGATTTCATCCGTCGAATGGGGAGGACAACTTCCAACCGGACATCCGGAAACGTGCGGTTCCGGCCAACTTGGAACTCCATGTCCTGCGGCAATACCTTCACGAATTAGCGAAGGAGCATAAGAATAGAGAGATTGAAAAGGCCGTAGACTTCCTGATTATGATTGGGAAGAGGAACGGAATGGAGACAGAAGAGTCGATCGATGCCACTTCTTCCGAATCCCATGCCAAAAGATATTTCTAAAAATCGTTTCAGGGATTCGATCAGTGCATATTTTAACGGATTTTGACTACTGGGACCAGTGGGTGGCGTAAGTAGTTACTGTAGGGTTCATGCTTTGTACCATGCCGCACCAGGCAAGTGCCCAACATACTCGAAAAGTTGACCGGGGGGTAGCGGTCCAACATACTCGAAAAGTTGACGACCGGGGGGGGTAGCCGCCTCGTATCTATATAGTTTTTCCATAAATTTTTCCAGGGAGCTAGTAATTACAGTTCTTGCTTTTCCACCAAAATTCCAATGTTATGAAATTAGAGTATTACCTAGGACAAATCACCAAAACTACTGGGACATATCCTAAAACTGCTGGGACATATCCTAAAACTACTGGGACATTTGTCCCAGTAGTTAAACAGTTAAAATATGCACTGGATTCGATGATAGCCCTACTCAAGAGAGACTCCCTGAAAATCAAGGAGGGTGTTATATAAAATTTGACGATACTCAATGGTATTGTATTTAGTTTCAGTTTAACGACACTGTATGATTAGAAAGATCATTAGCGTCGCCCTCCTCCTTTATCCAGGCTTTTGACTGGCACTGTCAGAGTGCAAACAGTGGCGGAGTTATTGCTTTGTTAGAAGAACTAAATCCTGCTTTCCAGAAAGGAAACGGAGGGCACCCGGCTCGGTTTCATATCTTCACTCCAACATTGTTCATCCATCTCATTGTCATGCAATTCAATTTTGGAGTTTGGGATGCGCGATAATAGAGTGGTTAGCGTGCTGGACTGTCAGTCGAGAGGTCGAAGTTCAAATCCCTGCCAGGGCAGACACTTGGTTCGAGATTTCTGCTCCACCTGCGCTTCCTATAATGAGTACACTGACCGTACACTGTCTGTGGTAAGTGGAGACGACCCGCCCTCATATGCAAAGGCTAAGAAAATGAAGTCGCTAACACTTCATATCCATGGTTTCCTCAGGCCTAGCTTAAGGAACATCTTTTTTCTTCCTCGATGCTGGAATTTACCATGTGACCCCAAGTGGCCTTTGAACCCGATGCACCGAACAGGCTGTTGCTATTATGGTGCCCTAAACGGTCACTTGCACAGGTTCACTGAACCGCTTGAACTTTAGAGGCTCCATAGGCAAACAAGTGCAAGTAACTGTATTTAGGCCTATACTGGATAGTTGCTGTTTAACGACACTGTGTCTGACAGTGTGTCATAACAAAGACGATTAACGTCGCCCTCCTCCTCCTTTTCTCCTTGGGGCTGGCACTGCTGGAGTATGCCTAAGCGCATCTGTATGTATCGATCATATCAGTTTGAGCACCAGACGTCAATCATGTACTCTACAGGCAAATGCATATCGTGTGCTTTTGCAAATAGTAGTAACTTACTAGGGCTAAAGCACCATTTTTATTGATTAATCATGTAAGCGCTGAAGATTATCAGTTTTTCGTCTAAAATTGATGTAGACTGATGGCTTGAAGCTATTATGTAAGAGATAAATACACATGCAGGTGCATTCGTAAACCTTGGCAAGCCTACGATATCGTGTCACACACATCACAACATATAATCAAGCATCGTGTATATATCTATATATACACACATATATATGTAATATATATATATATATGTAATATATATATATATATACATATAATATATATATATATAAAGAAGTATGGATCTGTAGGCTTAATGCATCATCCAGAAAACCATCTACATTTAATTGTTTTTCATTCCTATGCATTATATATATAAACATTTATGCAGCCTATTGAACTATTATATATACTTAAGCATACAACTTACACAAGCCTATATATAGTCACTTTGCGCAACTGTGCGTTATGTCTGTTCCTTGTTTTGCTGAAGTTCGCTTCAAAGAGTAGATCTGACTCTTAGCCGACAGCAGCTGGTCCAGTCGAACAGCTACAGTAAGTTCCTGAAGAACTAATCTAAACGCTGTACAAATTAGTACGATATAGCTTAATTCGTCTGGTGTACGATATGTTAATACAGTGACCGATTCATGCCTATACAGGGGTGCAAAAAACCAAACTTTTTTCAAAATGAAAAGTTTTTATTTTTTATTTTTGGTTTCTATGGGGTTTTGGTTTTTGGTTTTGGAGATTTTTCTATTTCGGATCATAAAACTAATTAAAATGGCATAATGCCGTTCAAATTAATCAGATGCATATAAATGAAATTAACTAGAACAGTAGAACCGTAGATTGTCATAAAACGAAGTTAACAAAGACCATACAACAATTGCCAAGAGAGTTGAAGAGACGCCATTTTTGGCATTTAAAATGTTAGTATTTGTAACAAACCAAAAAACCAAAATTTACGTTTTTTTTGTTCGTTTTGGTTTAAAAAAACCCAAAACCAAGCCTTTAACAGCCCTGTGCCTATATGAATTACTATTATTTTTTAATTGCCCAAGGTAAGAGCAATCCCTCAGGCTCTAAGAAACTGTACGAAGAGCTTTGTCGTTCGGGAGTTAACGGCCATCTTCACAGGTCGATTGAGTAAAAGTACATCGAAAAGCAACATTTACTACTAGGGTGAGTGATGGGTAAGTGGGACACTTAAGGGAATGACGTGCAGTCGTGGAGTCGATATATTAAAACAGACCAAACTAAATGCATATACAGACAGTTTAGACTGTGTCTGATTCCAGGAGCTGCTAAAGTGGGACAAAATAGCTATTAAAGTGGTCCATAACTTGATTTTGCTTAGGAAGGCACGACAATCTATATTTTCTTCAGAAAACGGTAAAGTGGTCCACTATTGCTACTAAAGTGGTCCAACACTGATAGGCTCTATGAGCATCAAAACTTAAAGGCCTATAGGCCTAGTTAACATACAAAAAGATAGTCAATGATAACTTAAGGCTAGAAGGTAAGTTGTTGCGCACAGAGAGCACACAAAAATCATCATCATCTAAAATTCCATTTATCTCCCCACATGGCTCGTGGCACCACAGAAAACAGCGGCTGCATTGTATCCAAGACTGTGCGAGTTTCTTGTAGGCTTTACTGTTCTCAACAACACTACACTCGTAGCAAGTGGAGGGCTCATTTGTAGGCCTATAGTCGGTCCCAGATTTCTTTTTTGCTTTCTTGTTTTTCGGCTTAGCTGTCACTTCATATTCCAGGATCGGGAAATTTGCCGAAGACTTAACTTCCCTTCATGAAATTCATTTATGGCCTTCTCTATGCGAACAGGATCCCAATTGTTCAATTTGCGCTTCTGATTCTTCTTACTTGGGTTACTTCTAGAGTCATGCCTTTTATCAAGCACTCTTCCCATCTAAAACAATCAACGTAATCGTAATCGAGGATTTATATAGGCTTATATTATTCAACAGGCCTATCAACACGTAGGCTATGCTTAGTTCAGCTGGAATAGGCTGTCCCACTTTAGCAGCAGATCGCTGTCCCACTTTGACAACACAGCTGTCGCTAAAGTGGGACACCTATACACCAGCAGGCTTCGTAAATGCATGTTGACATTTGGTGATAAAAACCGTTGCTGGTAGTTCATTTCGTCAGTATATTTCAACATAAATTGCATTCAATATAATTATTTATCGTTAGTGTCGACAAGGGCCTTAGCAAGTTAATGTTATAAAAATTATGAATACCGCAAATTCACTAACTTTCGAAAATCGAATGTTACACGCACAACCAAAGGCCATTAAACACTTGCAATAAAACGTGTGTACGCACATATTAATGACGTCGCGTATATTGCCATAGACTATGTATTTTTAGATTTTGGATGTATTGGACATAATACGCATGTAAGCCTCACTAGCTTAGCTGTCCCACTATAGTGGCCTGTCCCACTTTCCCATCACCCACCCTACAAGAACAACAAGAACAACAAGAACAACAAGAACAACAACAACACCAACTACCACTACTACTACTACTACTACTACTACTACTACTACTACTACTACTACTACTACTACTACTACTGCTACTACCACTACTACTACTACTACTACTACTACTACTACTACTACTACTACTACTACTACTACTACTACTGCCGCCGCCACCACCGCCACCACCACCACCACCACCACCACCACCACTGCTCCTACCACTACTCCTCCTAACCATCACCAACACCACTACTACTACTGCTACTACCACTACTACAAGTCTACAACTACTACCACTGCTGCCCCCACAACCACTTGTGGGCCCTATATCGGAACGCTGGTTCCCGGTGTATTATTATATATATATAGGTTTGCTGGCAAGAGTGTTGCTGTCGTTAGGTGTGCAATTCAGTTCCTTCGACCTGAATTAAGTGTTTATTTCAGTGTAAGATGATTCTGTCTGTTTGCAGTGGCGTAACGAGGGGGCAGAGGGGCGGCCACCCTCGGGCGCAGGACGGGGGGGGCGCAAAATTAGGCTTTCGACAATGGTTTTGTGAAAGAAATCGGGCCATGAATAGATAAAATACACCATGATTATACACGATTCTTGTATGGGGGGGCGCAAAATGACAAAATGAGGGGCGCTTCTTGACGATTTTAACAATTTTCTGTGGAAAAAGATGGAAAAGCAAAAAAAAAGGTCATCAGAAATTTTGGCGGAAGTAAGAAAAAATTTTGTCCCGAAAATTCTTGCCCCCGGGCGCCGGACCCCTAGTTACGCCACTGGTCGTTTGTTTGGATATTTGACGTTGTTTAGATATTTATACCGTTGTTTGTATATTATTTACCATTGTTGGGATATTTACCCGTCTTTTTTGTTTTTAACTCTAAGGTCATTCAAATCCACGTCACCTCCAACAAAGCACGCCACTTGGACGTATACTGACATCAGCAGTATCTCCATCTTCACCATCAACAGCATGACGCGCTACACAACGATGGCTACGATGATGATGACGATGACGGCAATGACGATGCTGTCATCGCCAGCACTTTCCTCAGCAATCGGTCAGCTTCAACCGTCGGACGGGGAGGAGAACTTCCAGCAGGACATCCAGAAACGTCAGTTGTCGTATGACACGGAACTCCATGTCCTTGGGCGACACCTTTACAAAATAGCGGTGGAGTATAAGAATAAAAAGATACAAGATGCCAGAGATCTCCTGGCTGGGTACGGCAAGAGGAACGGGAAACAGACCGAAGAATCGATCGACATAAGATCTCCTTCCGAATCCAAGGCCTGATGATATTTCTAAAAAATCGTTGCACGAATGCGATGATACTCCCTGAAAATCACGGCGCTATATAAAATTTGACGATACTCAAGGTTGTTGTTACAAGATTATAATTTTCATCATTATCTACTCTTCCAGTAAGGAAATTGAGGGCACGGCTGAGTTTCATATCGCCACTCCAACTTCCCTTTCATTTTCATGCAGTTCAATTTTCTGGAGTTTGTGGGTGCACTCCTGGTAATAATAGTAGTAAGCGATGTGCTGGACTGCCAACTGAGAGGTCGTGGGTTCAAATCCCTGCCTGGGCTGAAACTTGGTTCTAGATTTCTGTTTCACCTGCGTCCTTAACCAACTCAGATCATTCATTCATTCATTACAGAAATGTATATAGCGCCCCTTAAAGATTATCTACTCAGAAGCGCTCCCGACCCAACCCCGGCTATTGAGAACAGTCTTGAGGTTAGAGAAGAGCGTCGCCGCAAGGGCTCTATGCATTAGGCGTATATCCACAGGGAGCCCATTCCAGATTGCAGGGCCAGCAACAGAAAAGGCACGGCGCTGCTGTTAGAAATTCTGCCGTAAAATTACGGTCAAATGCCTGGCAGGAATGAACACAGGAAATTACCGTAAAATAATAGCGGACCGTAATTTATGTTAGACCGTAAATTTACGTTCGTATTACCGTAAAGGTTTACAATAAATGACCGTATTTTAAATGTATTTCACTGTCATTTCTACGGTCATTTCTCGTACTTTTAATGTTTTCGAATGTATTTCACCGTAATTTCTACGGTCATTTCTCGTATTTTTAATGTTTTCGAATGTATTTCACCGTGATTTCTACGGTCATTTCTCGTATTTTTTTAATGTTTTCGAATGTGTTTCACCGTAATTTCTACGGTCGTTTCTCGTATTTTTAATGTTCTCGAATGTATTTCACCGTAATTTCTACGGTCATTTCTCGTATTTTTAATGTTCTCGAATGTATTTCGCCGTGATTTCTACGGTCATTTCTCGTATTTTTAATGTTCTCGAATGTATTTCACCGTGATTTCTACAGTCATTTCTCGTATTTTTAATGTTTTCGAATGTAATTCACCGTAATTTCTACAGTCATGTCTCGTGTTTTAAATGTTCTGGAATGTGTTTCACCGTAATTTCTATGTCTCGTAGTTTTTGTTTTGGAATGCATTTCACCAAAATTTCCATTCTCACATTGGGAAACATGGCTCAAAATTCCGTTGGTTAGTGGTTCAAATCTTCTAGAAGCTGCCATACATCTCTTCCATGCTTTGACTTGACATTACAAAAGCATTCACCTGCAAACTGGTCCTCAAATATACTAGAATAGCAGGGATCTTGAATAACAAAGAACAAATCATTATTGAAGGCAATAGTCTTTTATATTTGACCTAAAACAAACTCCTAAAAATTCTGAAATGGATTCATTATCCAGTTTTGAAAAACTTTTAATTTTCAAAACAACATCTTAGAGTAAATGATCACAATAGGGGCCTACAGAAACACAAAACAGAAAATTTTAAACTCTCAAGTCATACAGTTTATAAAAAACCATAATATTATACCCAATTTGAAGGTATACAAAACCTCTGAAAACACACTCTTCTGTAAATAGACTACAGAAAGCACTGTAAAAATCCCAATGACTGTAAGAAAATTTAATAAACAAGTTTCAAAACTTTAAATTAAAAAACGGCTTTTTAAAATAAACAATCACGTTTAAAATCACAGACAAACTGCACAACAGTTGCAAACAATCCCAAAGCACAGAACAGAAAATTATAAACTCTAAAGTGATACTGTTTTAAAAGAAAACAGCTTTAAAAGTAAAAAATGTTTCAAAACTCAATCTTCTGTAAATAAACTGTACATGAAGCACTATAAAAATCTCAATTACTGAATGCAAATTTAATAATAATAATAATGCAGCTTTAATAAAATTTTAATTTACAAAATCATCATTTCTAAAATAAACAATCACTTTAAAATCCTATGATAAACTGCACAAACACTTGTGAGAACAATTCCCAAGCACAAAACACAATATTCTAAGCTCTCAAGTAATCATACTATTTCAAACACAACATTAACATACACAACTTTAAAAGTGAACCAAAACCTTCCAAAACTCAAATCTTCTGTTAATAAACTACAGCAGCCAGCTTAAAAATCAATTACTGACAAAAATTTAATAATAGTAATAGTCACAATAATAATAATAATGACAGAAACTATTTGAGCACACTGACATCAAAACACAACAAGTTAACGACAATGCCATCCAAGGCACTGGTTCTTGACGAATTCTAGCTGTCCCAGAAACGTTTGTATTTTTAATGGTTAATAGATAACTTGAGGCAAAATAATAATAATACTCATTATACTATTTAAAATTTAACTCACAAAACAGAAACACCTTAAACAGTAAATAGCACACACAGCACAAATCCACTCTGTTACACATACACTACAACATACCCTTACAGTAAATATATTAATCCACACATTCAGAATGTGCTATATTTTAAAAAGTGTCAATTCTTTTGAGTTGAAAGTGTACATCTTTTGTCTATCAACTTTATGAAACCCTTATGCCTTGGTCAGGGTTTATTCGATAGAAGCATCTGAAAATAACAAAATAAATACATTCGTGTAAGAGAATATTTAGCATCTTTATTTTGACAAAAATGTAACTGTAATTACAAGTTTATATGTATATCACCAATTTTAGAGACTCTTCAGAGGCAACCCCGCACAACACAATTATAGGGTAACTCAGATATACAGAGGCGCCCCCAACCCAAGTCAGTGCTGTCAAATAAGATAGTCTTCAAGAGTTTCCGAAACAGAGGAAGAGAAAGGCTGAGGAGCTCAAGACGCAGTTCATGCAAAATATGGTTTTAACTAAAGGGGCCGACATCAGCAAAGCTTCTGGATTGAGCAGTTGCACCACCCATGTGGGGGACCATCAGACGGCCTATGAGGACGAGCGGAGAGACCAGGAGTGTAGAGACCGAGGTAAATAAGGTATGAAGAAGCTACCTCGAGAGTTGCACATAAGTGTTAGAATTTTGAAATGAATGTGCTGGGGCACAGGAAGCCCATGGGAAGTTTCCCGAATGAAGGCAAATATGTGAGCATAGACTGGTCCACAAAATTAAAAGTTGGAAATACATTGCTCCACAAGGCTGCCCTTGTTACACATGAAAACATGAGTCTGTATGCAAAATTTTGGAAAGATTTGATTATGTTTAGAGGTTGCTATGTTTTTTGACATTTTGCCATAATCATATTATAGTATGAACTTGTCAAAAAACATGTATAATTTTGCTTTTTTTCAAATCGGTTATCAATTATTTTCAAGTCAGTTATTATTTTGAAAAATAAACAGCCCAATTTAGAAATATATACTGCAGTGTTACTGCTTAGTCAGG
The DNA here is from genome assembly GCA_020284085.1 of Aporrectodea caliginosa. Classification (NCBI taxonomy): domain Eukaryota; kingdom Metazoa; phylum Annelida; class Clitellata; order Crassiclitellata; family Lumbricidae; genus Aporrectodea; species Aporrectodea caliginosa. The sequence continues at coordinate 104,336 of JACEVL010001252.1, read as the reverse complement.
TTGCATTACGTTTGTAATAAAATATAATTTTGGATAATTAAAGAAGTAATCCAGTCTGCATAAATCCCGTCATTGAAGTGCTGGAAAACCCGCAACCTACTATTATTTCATTTTGCCTTTGTTGGAACAGAAAATTTTGTTCGATGACTGGAGACAAGTTCTCAGCAAGTATTGTTTCTGTGACTCATCCTTAGTATATCATTGTAAGAATGGATCAGAGCCACTCCACGTTCTGCGCAGTCATTGACGACCATCAACAGTTTGACATTTGCCTTCATCGACTGGGAAGTAGGGTCCAGTGGTCAGGGAGTAAAGGACTTTGGTAGAAAGGCTGTGGGTTGTTCTTGACCCTGGATGGTAAAAAGATCAAGCAGTTTTAAAGATCTCCTTGTGACATACTCTTCCAGTGGAGTCTGGTGGTCGAAGGATTTCTTGTCCAGACGCTACATGGATAGCGGATTAGGTGGATAAATAAGATTGTATTACCAGAGCAGCCTCGTTGTCTTCAGTGACACGCTTCGAGGAAATAGCGGAGATGATGACTGAAAGAGTTAATTAAATCGAACTGAAACTGTAACTCCTTGAATCAGCACAAATTTGTGTTCATACAACTTCCACAGTTTGCAAACACCTGAATCCACACACTGTGCAGGGATTCTAGCCTCCTCCCGAATTACCAACGCAGCGACTATTGTTGCTTTCGTGGCCTCACCAAATGCTATAGTCTATTCTGGTAATGAAATATGAAATTCCTCAGGATTGCCCAATTTTTGGGAGTCCAGACCCAAGAAAGTGTTTGTCAGGCATCCCTAACAGACAACATTGTGAGGAACTCCTTGTTGATGCCAGTTTCACCATAGCTGCCGTTTTGTAACGTACGAGCTTTTATTGCAGAAAGTGAAAAAACATGTGCTGTAAGCTTATTTCATATTCAAGGCTGGCTTCACAGACGAAAAAGTACTCGAATCACGCTAAATTAGCAGCATACAGAGCAATATTGAACAATACAATTGTAGGATATGAAACGAATTGTGATGAAAAGGTGGCATGCAAAATTTAAAAATTAGTTATAAGCCCACAGCCGTTTATCTATCAGAAAGAACTTGAAATAAGTGTTTTATTTGTAAATAAGCTTATTATTCTTTTAGTTCCTTAAATACAGTTGGCATGTTGATCATGATTTAGAAAGATGGTGCTTGGTGTTCATGGGTGCTTATTTTAATTCATAATGAAGCTATTAACGCGTCAGATGCGCAATTTTTGCAATTTCTACAAAAAGTGTCAAAACCTAGCGACCTCTAAACATGCTCAGATCTCTTCAATTTTTTCAACACAGAGTCTTCTAGTGAAGTGTAACAGGGGCAGCCTTGTGGAGCAGCATATTTTGAAAAAAATATATTTCCCCATGTAAGTTTGGACCAGTCTAATGTGAGCATACTCGGGAGACCACCAATAAGAATGGGGTTTTATCTGAATTAAGGCGGAGACGGTTAGAAGACATCCAGAGGTCCAGCACCGTGATGGCCTCAAGACACTCGCGACCAGTGAAGCAGGTGCGCTGGCTGGGCATGGGCAAAGGCTTGGGTGTCATCGGCATACTGATGAGCTGAGACCCTTGATAGTATGTTTGATATGTCAGCGGTACAGTATGCAAAGGAGTGATGCCAGAACCGAACTTTGAGGTAAGCCACATAGAATAAAGGTCCACGCAGAGCGGGTGGACCCAAAGACGACTGAGAGAGAGAGAGAGCGGTCAGAGACCAGGATAAGTGCTCCAGTAGGATAGCATGGTCCACAGTTCCAAAGGCGGAACTGACATCGAACAATGCGAGAAGAATGACATAACCTTGGTCGACTGCATTAAACACATCAGCAAAGCTTCTGGATTGAGCAGTTGCACCACCCATGCGGAGGACAACAATCAGACGGCCTATGGGGACGAGCGGAGAGACCAGGAGTGTAGAGACCAAGGTACATTCGATATGAAGGAGTTACCTCGAGAGTTGCACATAAGGCCAAAAAAATTATGTTGTGTTTCCGGTAACCCGACCGAGTGACTTTTTTGCCGCGACTCGGAAACTTAAAAAAAATTATTGGACTTCACATACATTAAGCCTTTGCGTGCCGGAGATGCAGAATCGCATTATAGCTGCATTCACTAAAGCAGAGACGTTCGGAAACTAGCGGTCTTTCAATGGAAATAAAGGTACCGTAAATTACAGCAATAAAAGGGATAAAGTGGGGAGGTTGGGAGGGGGTAATAGACCCGAAAGTCGTACATTTTCTCACGGTAACTTGACAGGGTGATTTCACAAATCTGACCGCCATATTCATTGTATCAGAAATACCTATTATCGTACGTGCCATTGTAAAAGTAAAGCCTCCTTAGCAACCACCCTCAAGGTAAGTGAGTTTGCTGGTAGTCAGATACAGAATATGCTCACTTACCTACTTAACCTAAAAACTACAATAGCAATCAGCCTACTTAACAACCTCTAGCATTCTACCTTCTTAACAACCAACCTTTGTAGCAAGAATCCTCCACGTCAGCCTCATTAGCAACCAGTTTCAAAGTCAGACTCAGCCCCTTTAGCAATCGCCTTCCTTCGCAACAATCCTCCTTACGAACCGCTGTCCTTGGCAAACATTCTCCTTAGCAGCAGCACTAGCAACCGCCTTCTTAGCAACAGTTATCCTTAGAAACCATCCTCCTTAGCAATCGCCTTCCTTAGCAATTAGTCTCCTTAGCAGCAACACTTTCTAACAACTATCCTCCTTGGCTGGCAACCATCCTCAACTTAGCAACCATTCTCCATAGCAACCGCTGTCCTTAGCAACCATTCTATTTTTTCTAGCGTCTTCCTAGCAACATGTATCCTTTAGCAACAACGCTCCAGCAACTAGTTTCTTAGCAACCGCTCTCCATAGCAACCAATCTTTTTAGCAACCGCCTTCCCTAGTTACAGGTATCTTAGCAGCGGCACTGAAATTATTTTCCTTAGCAACCAAACTCCTTAGCAACCATCCTCCTTAGCAACCACTTATTATTATTATTATTATTAAATAAATTTGTAACGCGCACAAGGTCACACCGAAATGTGAATCTGAGGCGCGGATAGTCAGCCGCCAGGTGAAGATGCACTTAGATTTCTAAATTCTTGAAAGCCAAAGAGAAATAGTGAGTTTTGAGTCGCTTTTGAAGAAAGGAAGTGAAGTTGAGCTACGAAGAGAAAGTGGTAGTCGATTCCATTCCTTTGGAGAAGAGGAGTGGAATGCACGAGAGCCCATAACTGTTCTGCATCGTGGCTCAGCTAAAAAACCTGTACTTTATGATCGCAGGCAACGAGGAGGGATGTAAGAAGTTAGTAGTTCATGAATATAGGTTGGTGTGCTGGTGCTGAGGGCTTTGTAGGTCAAGCAGGCCAATTTAAATTTTATTCTGAATTCAACAGGAAGCCAATGCAGCTCGTGGAGTAGGACTGAGGAGCATGTTCGTAGTGGGACACGCATCACTACACGAGCTAAGGAGTTTTGGATTCGTTGCAGCCTTTTGAGTTCAAGGTTTGAGACACCCACAAAAAGGGAATTAGCATAATCAAGACGAGAGGATACAAGTGAACAGGCTATAGTTTGACACATATTCTTAGTTAGAGCCGACCTGATGTGATGTATTGCCCTGATGTGATAGAAACTAGATTTACAAAGGTTTGTTATGTGTGGTCGGAATGTGAGCTTACTGTCCAGGGTTACCCCAAGTGTTTTGACAGTATCTAAGAACATGTGGCACAGCAGTGTCCGCGAGGTCGACACTAGAAAGTGAAGGGAAAGAACGCAGGCGTTGGCATGAACCGAACAGAATTGCCTCAGACTTGTTTGGGTTTATGGCCAAACCATTGAAACAGAACCATGCATACATAGATGAGAGGCACTCTTCAAGTTTTAGTTTACCAGACTGGTCAGTGTGTGACAGAGCAATATGTAGCTGAGTATCATCCGCGTACTGTTGTAATTGAATTCCAAAGTGCTTAGCTATATGACTGATTGGGGAAGTAAATACTGTAAATAATAAAGGGCCGAGGACAGATCCCTGTGGTACTCCAGCAGTACAAGGTGTGGGCTCCTTAGCAACCGCGCTCTTTGGCAACCGTTCTCCTTAGCAACGACACCCCTGCAACTAGTCTCCTTTGCATCTACCTTCCCTAGCAACAGCTCTTCTTAGCAACCACTCTCCTTAGCAACCATTCTCCTTAGCAACCATTCTCCTTAGCAACCGCGCACTTTAGCAACCGTTCTCCTTAGCAACTACACGCCAGCAACTAGTCCACTTAGCAACTACCTTCCCTAGCAATCGTCCTTAGCAACCGCTCTCCTTAGCAACTGTCTTCCATAACATATATCCATTTTAGCAATCGCACTCCAGCAACTAGTGTCCTTATCAACAATCCTCCTTAGCAACCACACTCCTTAGCAACCATTCTCCTTAGCAACCGCCTTCCCTAGCTACAGGTATCTTTTAGCAACGGCACCCCAGCAACTAGTCCCCTTGGCAACTATCTTACCTAGCAACCATCCTCCTTAGCAACCGGACTCCTTAGAAACCGGACTCCTTAGAAACCGCTGCCCTTAGCAACCGTCTTCCATAACATATATCTATTTTAGAAGACATCCAGAGGTCCAGCACCGTGGTGGTCTGAAGACCCTCGCGACCAGTGAAGCAGTGAAGCACATAGAATAAAGGTCCATGCAGTCTCGCAGAGCGTGTCGACTCAAAGACGACTCAAAGAGAGAGACTGAGAGAGAGAGAGAGAGAGAGAGAGAGAGAGAGAGAGAGAGAGAGAGAGAGAGAGAGGATAAGTGCTCCAGTAGGATATGCATGGTCCACAGTTCCAAAGGCGGAACTGACATCGAACAATTCGAGAAGAATGACATAACCTTGGTCGACTGCATTAAACACGTCGGCAAGTAAGGAGAGTGATGAGTGATGACATGCTAGTCTCTGTAATGCGATTCTGTGGAGTGGTACTTCCTGAAGCCAGACTCGAGAGAGGGAGGGCATTAGTGAGTTGGTGTCAAGGTAGTCAACCAGATGGAGTGATATGCATTTTGCTACTGCGAGACTGCATGGACCTTTATTCTATGTGGCTTACCTCAAGGTTCGGTTCTGGCATCACTCCTTTACATACTGTACCGCTGACATAAAAAATACTATCAAGGGGTCTCAGCTCATCAGTATGCCGATGACACCCAAGCCTTTGTCCATGCCCAGCCAGCGCACCTGCTTCACTGGTCGCGAGGGTCTTCAGAGGGTCTTTAGGCGCCCTTGTAACGGCATGGCTGTGTTACGGCGCCATATAAATCGTCACTGTTATTATTATTATTATTTGCTAAGAGTTTGGGAAGGAAAGGTTGGAGATGGGGCGATAGTTGGAAGGAGTGCCTGGGTCTAGGTCCAGCGTTTAAACCACGATAGGAGAAAATGATCTACAAGTGCTTGCGGAAAAGAGACAGAAGCGAGGAGCTCATGTCACAAATAATTAGGCAAATTATTTCACGAGAATGAGCCGACCACAGCAAAACTTCTATGCTAGTGAAAACTGGGCTGGTAAAAAACAGTCACCCTACCTAGCAGAGCACAGAGATCATTGACCAGAAATGGAATTTCCTGAGACACAAATCTCCTTGAGATAACATGAAGCATAGCCTGCTAAATAATTATGCACAAGCATTAAGATCTTAAACTCAATGCCATTTTGTATATTAAGTGATGAATGCTGCTCCGTCCACATGAACTGTACATGTTCAAATCAAAGTATGCCACGGATCAGTTGAGCCTACAGTATCAAAACTGCAGGAATAAATTAGGCCTGCACAAATGGCATTACCACTGTCAACACTCAAGCATATGAATGCATGCACCAGAGGTTGTTGGGCTTCAATTGTAAGCGAACAGCACATAGTGCGAATCTGATGCTGATGTAAAGCACATTTGACATAAGTACTTGTACATTCTTCACATGCTCACCACAAATTGTCCTACTGCACCTCAGCTCTGGAATGATCTTTACCCCAAGTTCTGGAAATTTTCAGTTCTCACACCAATACTGCTGTTCAATCATTCACTCTGTCTCAGACCCATCTAATTATCACCTAATAGGTTTCCACTCAAAATTGAAGTCCCACATCTTCAAGAATTTCTACCATAATCCATCCGATCTTTCACCCTCAAAGCTTTCTCATCCTCAATGAAACCTGCCTAAGCAGATCCTCTGCATCCTCAGTCTGGACTCACTGGCAACCAGATTAGAATCAAAACATAATATGGATCGTCAATAAGCTGATGCCCTGTGAACAGCTTTTGAGTAGCACTTTAAACATTTGGAATATATAATTATGATGGAACAAATACCAACATCAACTTTTGTGAAGAGAGTCCAGCTGGCAACATAATGTTTTCGGGATCCGGTATCTCCCTAACATCTTCAAGGATGTCCAGAATAGCTTCCTACAAAGAGCAGAGCATTTTCATATGTCAAAATCATATCGAAAGAATAATTAAATATTCTGGAAGCAATGATCAGTTTTCATTGAGAAGTGTATGGTGTAATAAGTTCAGATGTTGATTCAGAATTGTTTGGGAATACTATTTCACTTAGTGCAATTTTTGGCTTAAATGCTTAGGGGCCATCCATTTAGTACGTAGGCACAGAGGGGGGTAACCCAAATGCATCTACTTGCGTATGCTTGCGTATGGGTCTATTGGGGGAGGTAAAATATTTTGCCTATATTGGCCTTCCTTCAAGTGTGTCACAGTTCAGCTATCAGGCAATTACTCTTGGAAGAAACGTTGTGGGAGAGGCTTAGACTGCAGGCTGCCTTTGGCCCAAGCTTAATGCCACTGCCGGGGTGATTGTTCCTGCTGTGGCTGTCTGTCTGTACGACCATGGAGCTCATATATATATATATATATATATATATATATATATATACATAAATAATAATATTTTTATTGAAACAATCCGGTTGACAAACCGCAACCGGTTAGTGTACAGTTATGCAATTGAAACAATTCACAAGAACACAAATGACAGAAGACATAAATCTTAACTACTAACAGAACAGACATCCTGCAATACACGGCGCTAATAGCAGCCTACAAAGCATGTCCGCCTACGGATCTCGAACTCGGTACAACTCGCTCTTCATGCCAGTGTGTTATCCAATGCGCTATCTGGCCCCCCATATATATATTATATATATCTCCCTCCGTTCAGTTGAACATGGTCTTCTCTCTGTCCCTTTTGCTCGCACCTCCACCAAGCTGAGCCGTGCGTTCTCTGTGGTTGGCCCCTCTACCTGGAATGGCCTCCCTCTGGTCCTTCGCTCCCTTCCTAGAACCCCTTCTCAGACATTCCTCTCTCAACTTAAAATGGTCCTATTCGGCCGCGCTGGGGTTGGGAGCGCCTCTGAGTAGTTCCCTTGAGGAGGCGCTATATAAATTCAAGCAATGAATGAATGAATATATATATTATACATATATATATATATATATATAGGGAGAGAGACCAAGTGTATAGCTCTGAAGGAAATGCTTCCCTCAACAAGACCAGTTAGAGTGATTGACCATTCTATGGTACGTTCGCAAGTGGAGGGGAGGTTGCAAAAAGGACGCCTGCGTACAGGGGTGGAGGGGGGTCAAAATTCTCTAGATTTCTGCGTACGCACTAAATGCATGGCCCCTTATTATGAATATAAAAAATTTGGACAAGACCTTACAGTGTAGCACAGCTAGTAAAAGCTAAAGAACAGCTTTTGTACATCAGTAATGTTTTGCCAGTTTGAAAAGTAAACAATTATCCCATAACAATGTAACATGAACAGTATAACACTTCTTGGATATTTAATTTTCAATGTCCTACTGTAATGGACAGGATATTACTTATTAATTTTCATTCCTTAATTCATTTTAGAGAATTATATAGCACCACTTCAAGACTATCTACTCAGGAGCACTCCCGACCCAAACCCCAGCTAAAGAGAACAGGCCTGAGGTTATAATAGAACGTGGCTGCAAGGGCACTAGGCATTAGGCTTAGTGTTAAAGGGAGCCTATTCGAGATTGCAGGGCCAGCAACAGAAAAGCATGGCACTGCATAAAAGAAGTCCACAACCAGATAACAAGAAATTCAGCCTGCCCAGAACAGCAGATAGAACCACGGCGCTGGACGCTCAGGGTGGAGCAGCAGAGCTCCTGTAAGCAAACAGGGACACACCCGCGAGGCTGCGCCAAACCAAGGCAAGTGATGAAAGTTTTATGCATCAAATCATAGTCGGAATGACTTTGAATACTGGCTTGTAATTTTTGACATTTTATTCACCTTCAAAACAATGGTGATTGAAAAGACCAAAGAGACACCAAGAAGTAGGCCTACCAACAATAGTCAACATCCAAGGAGAACGCACTGAGCAAGTAGAACAATTCGTCTACCTAGGAGGGCTAACAAACGAAAGCAAGGCAATATCATCCATAATTATACATGATGCAACCCAGCCTGGACTTGCTAATTCAGCAACCTAGATTTGCTGCTCTGACATCCACACTGAACATATTAACAAAAACCTTATACAATGAAGACAACAAAGAACTCCCCTTCCACACACCGCTCCTAACAGCAAATGACTTAGACATACTGCCGTTCCAATGCACTGCAACCGATAGTTTATTATACCAATTCACCAGAATATCGACCACCCACATTGGGCAGCCAGAGCTTAGGAGGCTGGAATACAGCTTATAATGATTAACACTGCCATATGCCTTGGTAATATCCAGAGCTGCTGTGAACACAGTGCTGCCCCTATCAAGAAAAAAGCCATTTGATGAGCGAATTAAGTAAGTAAGTAAGTAAGTACGTGCTTTATTGAACCGCCTGCAAACGCACTGCATTAAATAATGCATTAGCACATCCCACTCCTTGTATTGAACCCAAACTGCAACTCAACAGACTGAAAACATTCTGCATATATCTTTAAATAATGCATTAAAATAGTTTGGAAATAACCAGAATAAGAGTGAAGGCTCTATAGTTATCAATAGAACTCAAATCAGCCATTTGTTTTTGACAAATGGAATCATAATGCTATTACCAAAAGCTTCCGGCACAAAACCATGAAACACTATGCCGCTAACGTTGCAGAGTGCAGAAATCTTTGACCACAGATTGAAGAGCCTGAGACACACAGCTCTTTGACATAAGATAAAAGCACAGCCTGCTAGACAATTATGCCCAAGCATCAAGATCATAAACTCAATGCCCTTTTGTATACGTGATGAGCGCAGATTCACCCACATGAACTGTATATTAGGATGGATTTAGGAAGTTTTTTAAAGAATGTTTCAATAGTTTCCAATAGTTGACTCTTATACTTCTTAGTTACTAGGTTTAATTTGAGACGCATATGGTAAAAGCACATTCGACATACTTGTATAATCTTCACGTGCTCGGTGAAAGTCAATCCATGGTCCAAGGTCAACCCAGTTCACACACAGTAGTTAAAAAGTCACAAGGGAAGCAATACCGTAGATTAAGTAAGAGGAGCTTGGAAATATGTCCACAGCTTAGGAGATCAACTGAGTTTTCCCAGAGTTCAGCCAGAGACATCTGGATGACATCCAGGTAACCTGTGACTCAGATCCTTGAATCATTTTATTCACTAATGAGATCAACTGTGCAGAGGGGACATGGAGATAAGTCTGGATGTTATCATCAAATTGATGAGCTGCACAAGAGAAGAAAGATTTAGGGTCAAGTCAATGGTATACTGTACATGCATGGTGGTGCCAACCAAAGGGGAAGTTGATACCATATAGAAGGGCCAGTGTAAACAAAGGTGCGGGACTGAGCCATGACCGTTCTCACACAAGAAACAAAAAGATAAAGACCGTCAGAAGAGCGGATTGGGCAAAGGGAAGTGGCTGATGTGGGCAGTGTATGGAATTGCATAGGTATTTAGAGGCAATACCCAGATAAGTTCGGTAAACAAGGAAAACAATCTTAGTTGATGAGGGCAGTAAGAGGGAGTCAAAGTAGATGTTCAAACATGAATGTGGAGATGTGGAAGAATCGTGGGAGACGGGCAATAAGACTGGCAGCTGTACTGAGAACCAATTGCTGAGGGGAGAGGTGCACTTTAGGTAAGCCAACAAAGAGGGAATTACAATAGTGTATGTGACAGCAAATAAAGAAATGAACTATGAAGGTAAAGACCAAAAAAGAAACATGATCCACTGGAGACCTCATACTTTTTTCAGCGGCTTTTGGTGGCTGATCAATGGGGAACGCCATATGTCTCTCCTGGACATTGCCACTACCCTCTGGGCTCTGCTGAAATAAAGCTTCATACAATAATAACAATATGAGAAAACCCTTGACAGACTTGTCTCTCTCCAGTTCCTACCCTACCTAGAACAATTCGTCCTCTGAACCAATCTCGATTTAGGGGCCATCATTCCACAGAAACCGCCCTCCTTTGTCTTCTATCTGAAATCTATACGGCTATTGATAAGTCACATACAACACTTTTGGCACTTTTGATGTCTCCTCTGCTTCTGATATAGCTGACCATGATATCCTGCTACAAAATCTACAGCTATCGTATGGCCTTAGTGGACCTTTGTGCATAGCCCTCCCTAAGAGCAACTGGCTCTTGCAAGATCTATCTATCTATGAAATTTATATAGCGCCCCTTCCAGACTACTACTTAGAGGCGCTCCCGACCCAGGCCAAACAAGACCAAAGGAAAGTCTTAAGTAGTTTATGAAAAGAGCCAGAGAAATCATGTGGAAGAGAACGCAGGTCAGAGGGGAGGCTGTTCGAAAGAGAAGGACTCACAATCAAGAAAGCCCGACGCTGTCTAGTGGCAGAGCAAGCATGCGGAACCATAAAGTCACCTCTAGAGGCCGAGCGCAGAGATCAGCGACCAGAGCAGGCCGAAGTCAAAGTAGAGAGCTCCCAGAGATAGGTAGGTGCTCTGCCCAGAACACAGCGCCAGGCAATAGAGGAGACCCAGTTGATCTGCTTTGGTAATAAACAACAGCTATTCAAACTTGGCTTTCCATTACTTTCAGCAAAGTATCCTACCTTTACTTTCTTGTCTAGTGTCCTTGATTAAGGTCTCACACTGGACAGCAAATTAACATTCTCTGAACATCTTCTGAACTTAATGTGTTCTTGCTAAGTACCAGTTGAGGCGCACGAGTGTTATTAGAAGATCTGTCTACTCTTTTTTCACAGTAGTATATGCCTTCAATGCCCTTCATCTGTTGTTGCATTGATTACTGTAATTCGTTACTAGCTAGTCTTCCAAAGGTACGACTATCCACCCTTAAGTCGGTCCTGAACTCAGCAGCTAGGCTCATTGCCCGCCATCCTCGATTATCTCACATTTCAACTTATGAGATTGATGAACTGCATTGGTTTCCCATTGCTTCTCAAATACGATACGAGCTCTTTCTCATGCATGGTCTCCAGAACTCAGCAAGGATGGGCTTCCAAGTAACTTTGTAATCTGATGTGCAAGCCCACCTTTGGTGTTTCTCTTCGTCCCCTCCACTCTCTAGACCAGTGGTCACCAACCCGCGGCTCGCGAGCCGCATGCGGCTCTCGAAAAGTTCTGTGGCGGCTCTCCAGAGCCTTCCAGAAAATAACATTTTCTATGTGACGATATAAAATTGCGTAAGTAAAATGGAATGTTTCCGTGTTGCTTGAGCTCAAAATAACAAATACACTCGGTGATTAATGTCGTTATGAAAACCGTTAATTCCATTTGGGTAAGAGCCCTAAATCACAGACAATTTCATCTTCCTCCAGTGGAAATGGAGGCAGAATATGGAGACCTTATACTTCATAGTGATGTGAAAAGGAAAGATTTTGAATCGTTTCTCTTCATGGCTGCCCCACATTAAAGAGTAAACTCGCTTCATTTTTTGGGTCAACGTATCTATGCGAACAAACCTTTTCAGTAACTAGTGAACAACTGAACATTCTGAAATCAAAGTTAAGGAACAGGATAACAACCGAAAATCTCCTGCGTCAACTAAGAACTTCAATTTCTAGTTATGAACCACGATTATGCATCTTTAGTTTGCAACATGAAGAACCAGGTTTCTCACTAGACATAAAGACGAGTAAATGAGTAAGTCTACGAATTGTTTTATTTTCTTAGATATACTATATCAAGATATTATAATTATATAGTAATTAACGCTAGCGGTTAATGGTGCTAGCCTCTAGTATGGTGTGCTCCTAAACCCATGGCGGCTCCCAAAAGTTGCTAAACTTGGTAATGCGGCTCCTCACCGATAAAAGGTTGGTGACCACTGCTCTAGACCGTCTTGATCTCTTTGTCCCTCGGGCAAGAACTGCTTTGGCCCAATATCAGACCTTTGTCATTGTGGGTTCTTCCTCTTGGAATGACCTTCCTTTTGTACACTCATGTACTCATTATTTCTCCTTGGCTTTCAAGGAATTTGAAATCTAAGTGCATCGTCACCTGGCGGCTGACTATCAGCGCCCCAGATTCACATTTCGATGTGACCTTGTGCATGTTATAAATTTATTTAATAACAATAATAAATACACTCTAAGATTCTGGCTGGGGTCCGTCCCTCATCTGCCCGCTGCTTGAAGATTTTTTATTCCCTCTGGGGTTGTCTGGGATTTCACGCTGACAGGGCCTTTAAATAGCTTATACTGTAAGAGATGCTTTACAAATTTCATATATGATACGATAATAATATCAATGAATGTGATGATATTTACAATAAACCTAATAGCATGACATCCAGCAAGAGTTGAACAAACAAAATTATGTAGCCTAATTTTACCAGAAATAATAACAAAATATAATGGAAAAAGAGGTACTTACAACGTGAGTCCAATATGTACGTGCAGGTGTTTTTGACTGCACCATACATTGTATGTCCGACAGTAGAGCAACGTGCCATGCCCTTCTCCAATGCCAGCATTTGAACAAACTGCATTGACTCCTAAATAACAAACAATTCCATTGTAACAATTGCAGCTAGAGCTTCTATAGTGCCATGGTAATGGGCATTTCTATAGTGTGTTTCAATTACAATGCACGGGACTGCACACATTAAGTTGGTTATTGTAACTGTACGTGTAATTACAATTTTGTATAGCATTACTCTGAGAGAATCTAAGCACTCGCTTTATGTACTAGAATAAATGCTTTTAGATGTCAATATGTAATACAGTGCAAAAACTTAAGTTCCTCATAAAAGCGCTGTAAACCACAAGTATTACAATTATCAGAACAGATATTACAATTATCAACCCATTTAATAACTAACTGTCAGAGCTTAGACAACTTTTCCTATCTGTTACCTGTAACAAGTTGCGACCTGTCAGCTTGGTGTTGTGAATAAACGAAATTGATTGATTGATTGATTGATTGAGAACATTCATCAGTTAGTAAACATTGCTCAGATAACTAGTAGAGCCACCACATCAATCACATTGTATCATATCTGGACATAAATTTATAAAGCGCCTCTTGCAGTATGGACTATTCAGGGGCGCTGTGAGTGCAGAAGCCCTGGGGAAACAGAAATGCCTTCAGAGAACGAGTAGAACAGGATGAGATCCTAGACATTAGTTTAGCCTGCAGAGGAGGGGAAGGTCATTCTAAGCAGAAGGGCCAACAACAGCCAGCAAATGCCCGACGTTGGGCTAGAGCAGTCCTGGTCCAAGGAAAAAAGATCCAATTGGTCCGTACAGCACAAATGGAAAATCCTGTGCTGTGCTGCTCTGTGTCCAGTAGACTACCTTGCGAATCGTCCATTGCCAGCTCAAGGGCACCAGACATACCAAGTGAAGGCTGCTAGGAGTCCATGGAGAATTACAATAATACAGATAGACAGCAAATAGCATTTTAAAGGAAGAACCAACCGGTTGTAATGTTTGTGCGACTACAAGGTTTATGTGCATTGGATCTGACAAAGTCGGAAACGGCTCAAATGGTGTCCAATCGGTTTTCACCTCTCCAACGACACCGCTTGTCTGGTTGCTCTTCCATCTGACGAAGAAATATGAATCTGAATTAGAATTACCTAACTGTTGTATCTGTTTTCAGCATAACTTTTCTGTCTACATTACAATGCTCCTATTAACATCATCCAGATAGCCATGTTTGCATTGCCGTAAAAGGTTGTGAGAAACGGTAACTGGTTAGAGCATTCACTTTGTAGCACAAAGAGTACAGGTTCAAGTCAAGCCTTATCATATGACCGCTTGAGCATCAACCGATGATGTTGAGCAATTGTGAGTGTAGGACTTACTCAAGTTTTACTCAAAATTAGCTACTCAAGGTCTCTGCACCTGTAACCATCTCGAGGAGGCTTCTACTATAGAGTAAGCTTTCTGAGATGATTACTGTGTCCTTCACTTACAAGTTCTCAAAATCATCTGCTTAATAGCTTCATAATTACAATAATAATTGCTGAATACTACCTACACTCTGACACAGCCATGTGTGTGTATAGTGTAACTGACCATTTGTGTCATAAAGAGGATAATTAGCATTGCCCTCCTCCTTTGTTCATGATTGGGACTGGCAACAGCCAAAAAATGGCAGTGAAGGAGTTAACAAACATGCTCATAGGCCCCAAGCTGCGCCCACATCAGTTGCCACCTCTGGTTCAATGTCGGCCAACTGAGCACCCAACTGATTTATGTGTTAAGTGTATTCATGCCATGATACCGTGAACTCTTAATAAGAAATTATACTCTGCTAACGTGAGCTCACATAAATAAAAATAACAGAAACCAATAATGGTGCCGTACATGCCGTAGCAAGAGCACGCCAAAACATCGCTCTTCTTCACAGACGTTATTATTTTTACTCGATTTGTGACCGACTTCACGAATATTATCGCCTTACTTGTTTAAATTCCTTCACCTAATATCACTCGCTTCAGCCTATTCAGGACGCACTACACGCTTTATTTCTCTAATTTTAATTCTCAAACCTAACACCTCTTGCATCGGATTTATTATACTAACCCCCTCGATTAATCTAAACAACGCTGCTTAACCAAATTAAAATTTTAAAACAAAAATGTATCAATTACCTGCAACACGAGGTCCGCTTCGCTCAAACGGAACTTGGCCTCGTAATCTTTTTATGCTAAATAAGTAAGCAAGCAAGCAAGCAAAATAAATTCAGGAATAAAGTCGTCTGTACTGTTTCTTATCAAAGTGGCTAGTAATAATATTTCCTTAAACACTTAAATAACCTATTTAGAGCTCAGGTTAATTTCTAACGAAGCTAATCTCCTCACTGGCCATTAACCACAAGCACAGGGCATCGGAGTTAAACCAAACAGCCAAGTCATTCAAACTGAAGCAATAACAAAATTTACACAGTGCGAATATGTTTAAACACAGGCCTATTCTCACTGTATATGGACAAAGCATCGTCAATCGATTAATCCAGATGCAATAGTAGGCCTACATGTTTGTAAAGTTCAGTTTTAAGTCGGGTTTGAAACACATGGGAAACGGAAACTCATTCGTCATCTTCAGAACTGTCAGCGAAAGCAGAAATACATGTAAATATTAGTCGAGGACGAACAGTAACTTGCAACGATTGCAGAAGTTGTAACATAATGTGGAGCATGTTAGCCTAAATGAAATTATATTATAGGCTACATGAGCGTGAAACAAGTAGGCTAGACATGCGTTCTTAACCTGAAACGAGAAGGGACTACAATTCTGTCACTATTAAAACAGGAAATATTCACATTTTATTGTAAACGGAAATCAGTACGCAAATAACCGCCTAGGAAAACAGTAACATATTAGCCTAACTACTATTAGCCTACCAAATATTATAAAGCCTTTTTAATGCTAAAAGTTTGTTGTTTGTTTAAATAAAATTAAAAGTTTTCTTTTTCGGGGTTTGAACCCGGATCGTTGGCGAACAGATCAGACGTCTTATCCAATGCACCACGGACAACATCTGTAGGACAAAGGTTATACTGAAACAAATAATTATATAATCCGCAACAGTAATTTTCCACGTTTATTTTAACTTGTAGGCCCCTAAAAAATTGATATTAGACAAAATAATGATTATCGAAGTGACTAGCGGACCGTCCGCCAGGCGGCCGCAAGTGTCTAATACTAGCGTGCCGCCAGTCACGTGTCAGATCATTTAATAATAATAATAATAATAATAATAATAATAATAATAATAATAATATTATAATAAATGCTAATATCTTTTCTTTAATTTAGCGCCTGACAAACGCACTGGGCTGTACATTTACATGTTATGCAATTGAAACAATCTTAACTAGTTAACTACTAACAGAACAGACAGCCTGTAATACACGGCGCTAATAGCAGCCTACAAAGCAAATCCGCCCTAACGGGGCTCGAACTCGGTACCTCTCGCACTCTTCGCCAGATGTTATCCAACGCGCCACCGGATAGAAGTTATTTTTTTAGTTTTAACGAGTTAGAAACTTTGAAGAAAGTGTAGGGCCTATGAAACAACTAATTTAAGTAATCTAACAATGCCTGATGCAATGACGTTTGAATATATGAAAAAATATGCGGTGAAGAAAGTTGCACATGCAGAATTAGCTTCAGTATTATTTATTACGATTGTGAGGTGTTCCGTAGTCTAGTGGTTAGCGTGATGGAATATGATTTCAACGGTTTGAGGTTCGAAACCCGCCAGGGCGGAAATATTTTTTATATTATGCGTCGTTACGTTTATGGACTTTTGAAATCTTACCTATTTGCCAGGGTCTGGAGTTGTGAGTCCTTATGAGAAGTTAGGCCTACCTGGTGGTCCTCTAGTCACAGCCAATGTTTATTGCATTTAATAGCCTAATTATTTTATATATCTTATAGTTGGTAATTATCATTGTTGTAGGAGAACTACATAATTTTATTCCATGCATTCAATTTCCAAACAACGCATAAATAGTGAAGACTAGACTGCCGTAATTAGTAGGCGGTCGATGACTCGATTCAGAAGCACTTGACCTTTTGAATAAGCGCCACGCTATTTACGATTCCCGTGCGCGGCAAGAACGCCCGAGATTTAAATCTCTGAAATAAGCCACCTTCGGGAAGCGAACCGCGAACCGCATGCTCTCTCTCACCGAGGCGCATGAGACGCGCCTACGCTCTTGCAATGTAGCTAACTGCCATTGAGCCGCATTCTTTCACCTGCTAAACAATCTTGGATTCACCAAAGCGATCACGCAAATTCATCCACTTTTCACTTATAAATCTCATAGAAATTCCGATTAATAATAACTTCTTAATTTCAACAATTAAAAAAAAATTCCCGGTCGGGAATCGAACCTGAGTAGCCTAGGTCATGTTTCCCGTCGAATTGCCTAAATACCAAGCATACTAACCACTTGAGCTAAACAGAACAACTTCACAACACAGTCATTAACAGTCTAATTAACTGTTTACTTGTCTCAAAGCGGTGTCTACCTAGTAGGCCTATATTTTACGTATTTAATCATGTCTGTTTGATTCTGTCAGATTCTATGCCTGTATTTGTGTTCGTCTCGCCGCATGCGATATATGTCATAACAAAGATGATAAGCGTCGCCCTTTGCCTTTCTCCAGGCTTGGGACTGGCACTACCGATTGCCACCGTAGCACCATGCTGTAATTCTCGGATTGACCTCCACAGATTGTGACCTGGCGGCTATTGCAGACTTGATTTGCTATAGACCCAGTAATAAGCTGGTGCTTGTGTGGCGCTGAGAAATTTCGAAGATTTACATTAGGCCTACATTACAAGGGCAATGGCTGAATGAAGGTCAGAACTGAAAGTCCATCTGTATTAAACAACACTTCCCAAGCTTGCAAAATGCTTAATTACTTTCTGTAGGCCTAATCATCTTTGCAATATTAGGCTATAACAGTTACTGTTGTTTTTTTATCAATATTAGCAGTTAATGTTACGTTTAAGAAGTCTGTTTAAGAGCAAAGTTTAATAATATCATGCTAATTGACGTCAACAATAATTACATCATTGCAGATTTGATAAAAAAAGTAAACATGATCAGGAATCGAACCTGTGTTACTTGCATTCACGAAATACTTAGGCTAACACGCTAACCACTGAGCTAAACGCGACAGCTGTAGCGAATGGTTATTAGCAGTCTAGCCTAATTAACGCTTTACTTGTCTCAAAACGGCGGTAACCTTGCATTATTACGCATCTAAATGTCTTTCTACCTAAGAGTGATTCTATAGCTAGGCCTACTTGTCTCATTATGACTCGTTGCCTGTCTTCGAAATCGGATTCGGACATCCTTTGACTGCCCTTTCGAAAACCCTAACACTTGAAGCCGCGCTCGTGAATAAGCTGGTGCTTTGCGTTTGGCTTTCGGATGGCGCTTTAGAAGTTGGGAAATTACGATTAAGATTATGATATCTGAGTGACTGGCATGCTGAAAGACGGCACCGCAATGCTATACTAGGCTTGTTCTGCAATTTCAATCAGAGATTTTTACACAATGTAACTTTTACGGTGAAAGACCTTCGGTTTGGCAAACAAAGAACGTGAGGGCAAAATTAGCGTTATTCACGGTAAAATGACCGTGAAAAACTTCTACGTGGAAAAACCTTCAAAATCTACGGTCAAAATACATTCAATTTACGGTAATTAAGCAAAGATGAGCCTTAACGTCGCCAAAGCCTCTTTCTTCAAACCATCTCCCCATGCTTGTTGGATAGTTGCTGTTTAACGACCATGTGTCTGCTATAACAAAGATGATTAACGTCGCCCACTGGCTCTGCTAGTGCCCAAGTGCATGTATGAATCTATCAATATCAGTTTTACGAAACAAACGTCGTATGCATAATGAAAACAGAGGTAACTTGTCTCACTAGGACTAAAGCACCTGTTATTGACGAATCATCTAAGCGTAACTGAATACTGATAGTTATCAGTTTTCCGTCGAAAACTGAGATAGACTCATGCAGGTGCGTGGTGCTATTATGTAAGAGATGAATTGACATTCAAATGCATTCGTTTACCTTGGCAATCATCGTGTCATGTATATATACACTGTGTCCTGGAAAAGAGGGACCCCTTCTGGTATCTTGAAAATAAAGTAGTAAATATTCATCGATTTGTAAAATTACAAAACCGTTTTAAGCCTGACATAATTAGGTAATATTGGTTAAAATAAAATACTTCCTGTAATCCAATAATTACGTCATAATTACGTCATTTGCATCAAAATTCAAGTCTTAAGGACGGCACAAAAATCATCTAAAACTTTCAATATTATTTTTAAATGTCATTTATCAATTATAAA
This sequence comes from Aporrectodea caliginosa, assembly GCA_020284085.1. NCBI lineage: Eukaryota > Metazoa > Annelida > Clitellata > Crassiclitellata > Lumbricidae > Aporrectodea > Aporrectodea caliginosa. The sequence continues at coordinate 84,952 of JACEVL010001252.1, read as the reverse complement.
TTTTAGTTTGATTTGATTTTTATATTTGAATAATATCAGACTGCAAGGTGTGTTCAAAGTGTCCACCTTCAGCCTCAGCGCAAGCTTCAAGTCGCGCGCGCCATTGACCAATAGCAGCATCAATAACCAGCTGATCAAATTCCTCTGAGGCATTAACGATTCGCTCACGAGGTCCTTCACTGTCTCTGTTCTTTGTTCTGTACACCTTTTCTTGCATTAGTCCCCGTATCTTGTTATCAACCCGATTTAAGTCCGGCCTGTTTGGCGGTCAAAGATTAGGAGATATAAAATCCAGAGTCTCCTTTGTCGGCAGTTCGTTTCAAGAGCTCGGTGAGCTGGAGCGCCATCTTGAAATGTGTAATAATACGAATATTCCCGGATATCATGCAATAATTTTTCCGACAGCAAACAATCTCGGAAATAAGCTCCATTCAGTTTCGCACCTGGTTCTGTGAAATGGATTTCCTTTTTACCAAGAGCCGTTGTACCAATTTTTTGTCATCCTTAACACTTAAATGTTGACAGAAATGACGTCATTATGACGTCATTATTGTATAGCATGAACTTGTATAGCTAATTATGTCAGGATTAAAACGGTTTTGGAATTTAAAAATCGATGAACATTTAACAACATAACATAACATAACAAGGCTTAAAGTGGTTCAGAAGACTAAAAATCTGTGTGAGAACCACCACTGATACATGAATTAATATCCAATCTGCCCGAGCTTGTTCTTGAAATTGTTGAGTGTCTCCACTGAAACTGCCTCCTCACTCAGCTCGTTCCAGGCATTTATCACTCTGCTACTAAAAAATCTTTGCTTAATAGCGCCTTCGGACTTCCTGAATATCTTATATTTGTGTCCCCTTAATCCTTCTCTCTCAGCCAACTGAAAGAATCTTGAGTATGGCGTTACTTCTTTGTTAGTCATCAACTTGTATGTCTCTATTAAATCTCCTCTGCATCTTCTCTTCTCTAGTGTTGTCAGTCCACATTTACTAGTTTATTTTCATATTACCATAAGGTGTCCCTTTTTTCCGGACACAGTGTATATACACATATAGGCCTATATACATGTATATATATAAACATTTATATATATGTATTATATCATATATACGAAGAAGTATGGATCTGTAGGCCTAATGCTTGATCCGGAAAATCAGCTGCATTGCATTGGTTTTAATTCCTATGCATTATATATATTTGTATATAATTACATATATATATATATATATAAGCATTATTTTATATAGCCTATTGAACTATATATATACTTAAGCATACAACTTACACAAGCCTATTATAGTCACTTTGCGCAACTGTGCGTTATGTCAGTTCCTTGTTTTGCTGAAGAAAGCTATTGTAGTTCGCTTCAAAGAGTAGATCTGACTCTTAGCCAACTGCAGTGTCACCAGTCGAACAGCTACCGTTGTTCCTGAAGAACTAATCTAAGCGCTATATAAATTAATACAATACAGCTTAAAGCGTCGGGTGTACGATATGTTAATACAGTGACCGGTGCAGGTCTATGAATAATAATTATTTTTAATCGATCGAGAAATGGCTAATGGATGATGGACTGTTGTGGAACCAGTGTGATTCTCCTTCACAGATTTTATTTTAGTTATAGTTACAGTTATAGTTAATGATTTTTTATTTTAGTTATAGTTATAGTTAGTATTATTTTGTAGTTATAGTTATAGTTATAGTTAATGGATTTTTGATTTTAGTTAACTACATGAGTTGCAATAATTAAGGCTATAAGCAAAATTTGGAGATGCGTGTTAACACGCTGTTTCACAATTTGCTCGGATCTTTGAAAGCCTTTGAAGCATGGGTGCATTCAGCTTCATGAATACACGAGTTTCACAAGTAACTGACAAATTGCATAATTAAAATATCGCATTTTTCGTTCTCATTTATGTCGAATCGTCCATATTGCACTTCCTATTTTTATTTTTGTATTAACGAAAATAAAGATGAATTTTCGTTATTGTTATTTTCGTTATAGTTATAGTTAATGATATTTTTTAGTTATAGTTATAGTTATCGTTAACGAAATCATTTTATTTTCGTTAACGAACATTTTCGTTATCGTTATCGTTAACGAGAATCATGGACTGTTGTGGAACCTGACTGATGTATTCGCGCAATTTCGCGGTCTCTTGTTCTTAAGAGTAATTCCTCCATACACCGCAGACTGAGGCTGGTCCTCTCTGTCCGTGTCCACATTATATGGTAAGGCCCATAAGAAACTGTCCAAGAGCTTGTTGTTTTGGAGTTAACGGTCATCTTCCGGTCTATTGTGTAAAAGTGCATCGAAAAGTTACTGCATTTACTACTACTGCTACTGCTGCTGCTGCTGTTGTTGTTGTTGTTGCTACTACTACTGCTACTACTACTGCTACTACTACTACTACTACTACTACTACTACTACTACTACTACTACTACTACTACTACTACTACTACTACTACTACTACTACTACTACTACTACTACTACTACTACTACTACTACTACTACTACTACTACTACTACTACTACTACTACTACTACTACTACTACTACTACTACTACTACTACTACTACTACTACTACTACTACTACTACTACTACTACTACTACTACTACTACTACTACTCTACTACTACTACTACTACTACTACTACTACTACTACTACTACTACTACTACTACTACTACTACTACTACTACTACTACTACTACTACTACTACTACTACTACTACTACTACTACTACTACTACTACTACTACTACGACCACCACCACCATCACTATCGTCACCAGTCACCACCACCACTATTGCTCTACTGCTCCTACAACCATTACTACCACTATTGTCACCACCACCACTGCTACCATTTGTGGGCCCCATATCAGAACGCTGGACCCCGGTGTACCTTATATGGGTTTTACTGGCAGGAGCATTGTGTCGACGTTGTGTGCACTGCAGTCAAAAAGCGCATTGGATAACATCTGGCGTAGAGAGCGAGAGGTACCGAGTTGGAGTCCCGTAGGGCGGATATGCTTTGTAGGCTGCTATTAGCGCCGGTTATTGCAGGCGGTCTGTTCTGTTACTATAGTTAAGATTTATGTCTTCTGTCATTTGTGTTCTTGTGAATTGTTTCAATTGCATAATTGTACACTGTAACCGGTTGCGGTTTGTCAACCGGATTGTTTGAATAAACGAAAATATTATTATTATTATTATCACTATCATGTACAATAGCACCCCACCAACAGCGTGACGCGCTACACAACAATGGCTACGATGATGACGATGACTCTGATGACAATAGCGATGCTCTCATCGCCAACACTTTCCTCAGCAACCGGTCAGCTTCATCCGTCGGATGAGGAGGAGAACTTCCAACAGAACATCCAGAAACGTGAATGGTCGTTCGAACAGGATAGCTCGGCCCTTGGGGAACTCCTTCGCGAAGCAGCGATGGAGCGTAACAAGGCAAAGCTACGAGCTATGATGGAAAAGGCTGGCAAGAGGAACGGGATGGAGACAGAAGAATAGATCGATGCCACTTCTTCCGAATCCAAGGCCAAAAGATATTTCTAAAAACGTTCCACGAATGCGATGACACTCGAGAGAGATTCCCTGAAAATCAGGGAGCTATATAAAATGTGACGATACTCAAGGTCGTTGCTTTGTTACAAGAACTAAATCTTGCTTTCCATAAAGGTAACTGAGGGCACCCGGCTCGGTTTCATGTCGCCACTCCAAGAATGCTGGAAAATACATTGATATGGGGGTTCAAGTCCCCGCCAGGGTAGAAATTTGATAGGAGATTTCTACTCCACCTGCGCCCCCTAGCCAACTCAGCTATAATGAGTACACGGACTGTACATCGTCGGTGGGAAGATGAGACGGCGAGGGAGAGGACTGACCACCCGCCCTCATATGCCGAGGCTAAGAAGATGAAGTCGCTTCATACCCATGGTTGCCTCAAGGGAGTCAAGGCTAGCTTGAGGGACCGCTCTTCTACAATTGTTTAATACTCCATCTTCTTCTTCTTCGATGCTGGAATTTACCACGTGACTCTAAGTGGCCTTTGAACCCGATGCACCGAACAGGCTGTTGCTATGCTGGTGCCCTAGTAGGTCACGTGCCCAGGTTCACTGAGCCACTTGAACTTGAGGTCCCCATAGCTGGTCATGAGCTCAGGTTAATTCAAAGAGCTGAAAAGGCTGTTGATGTGTTGGGGTTCCCGGTTCTTTAAACTTGTTGAACCAGCTATTGCTACAGTGGAGTTCTAGAGATAGCTGCTGGGGACGACCACGATTCGTGGAGCCTGTTGAACCGGCTATTGCTACGCTGGCTCCTATTGATGGTGGGAACCACGGTTCATTGAACCTATTGAACCTATAATAGCTATGTTGAAGGCCAACAGAATGATGATGATGATGATAGTGAATATGACTACGACGATTTCTACAGTGCAGCCGTAACACAGCACATGCCGTTACAGAGGTGCTTAACAAACTCAAGGACTCACTCAAGGTAAGCAATCTTGAAATAATGAGTCTTGAGTCTCGTCTTGAAAGTGTCAACCAGTTTTTAGATGAGCGTATTGAAGGTGGAGTACTATTCCAACACCTGGACCCCGGCCACAGGGAAGACACAGTCACCGAAACAGGTTCTTGACTTTTGCACTCGGACTGCAGATCCCGTCAACGAAATAGATATTGAGGGGCTCTTGAATAGCGCTATAAAAATGTTCACTTGCACCTCATTATCCGGTGGCCAACGTTCTCCTTCAGTCCAAAGACTGATACATGAATTCATACATTGGTACATACATTGATACATAATTCATACATTGATACACGAATAGGCCTACATATATTTATAATTGATACATGAATTATACATTGATACTTGGATACATACATTGATACTTGGATACATACCTTACACGATCAATGAATTCATACATTGATGCTTGGAGATACATGAATCCATACATTGATGCATGAAAAAATACACTCATACATATATATATATATACATTGATATATGTGGACATATATATTCATACATGACTACACTGACAAATGATCATCTGATGGCTAATGGATGTACTCTTGCGAAGTCTGACTGATGTATTCGCGGTCTCTCGTCATTAAGACTAATCCTCCATACGCTGCAGACTGAGGCTGGTCCTCTCTGTCCGTGTCCACATTCGTTGCAAGGCCCATAAGTTATCGTTAGATGCGACATCTGGAAATGTATGGACTGTTAACGTCTAAAGCAGAGGACATGGACTTTGAAAACGGGACAAATAATCCTCTCAAGGGGAATCGATGAGGCTGTCAGGACTTATAGGGGACCACGTCAATTAGCTCCCCTACACACCCACACTCCTACAAGCACAAACACGCACCTACACACACACACTTAAGCACACACACATACACCCATCTACACACCCACACCTACACACATACACCCATGCACGCCCACACGCACCTACACACACCTACACACACATACACAAACATACACCCGCCTACACACGCACACGCACGTACATACATACATAAAAATATGCATGCATGCCTTATTCATTATTATTTACTATATTACTATTAAAATATGGGTATTATTATTCTCTTTTATTATTATTATTATTATTATTATTATTATTATTATTATTATTATTAATTATTATTTTATCATTATTATTATTATTATTATTATTATTATTATTATTATTATTATTATTATTATTATTATTATTATTATTATTATTATTATTATAGAAGTTGCTAATTTACAACTGACTGACCGACTGACCGAATAACTGCTTGTTTCCGTGTTATCTTCGCGGAGGTCTTTACATCTGTGGTTCTCCATTCAGTGGCGCAATCTAGCGAATGCAATTCGTAATTTCGTAAACGATAGGACGCCATCTCCTTCTGAATTGGATCTGCCTCCATTCCATCGACGATCAGTACCTTAAGCTAGGACTTATGCAGCCATGGGTATGAAGTGTAAGCGACTTCAATTTCTTAGCCTCGGCATATGAGGGCAGATGGTCTGTTCTCTCTCTCTCGGAGTTTCGTCTTACCGATCCTTATGAACTAGGGTTTATAGGCTGCAGATCGAGTGGTATAACGACCAACCCTCTCAGCTCAAGGAACTGATCATGCATAACCTATCTCTTAATCCTTTAAGCACTGGGTTTTACCATCACTACTAACCATTTAGGCCTATATATAGTATCGTCAGTAGCAAGTTACCATTTGTTTAACTCCGCCACTGCCCGTACATTAGTAGTGCCAGTCCCAAGCATGGAGAAAGTAGGGGGACGGCGTTGTCTTTATTACACAGGTCGTTAAATAGTAACTTTAGACCACTGTAGCCTACATGACTTAGGTGCGTTCAACTGTTAAATAGTAACTAATATCCATCTAGTATATAATGTGTACCTTTTTATAGACCACTGTAGCCTAACATGACTTAGGTGCATTAGTTCAACTGAGGGCTTACTTGATTAGTAAAACAACCAGTTAACAAAGAACTGCTGGAACCAACAACTAGGAAACTTTTATTACAATAACGTTAAAATAGACTGAGCGTAAAACAATAAGTTCAACTGCTACGATTGAGAATGAATAAATTCGGCACTTCGTTAGACGTCTATTTTTCTAAGAGTTGAGCTCAACTTCACTCTTTTCTCCAGTTCTTCTTTGTTTTCGTCGGATAAAGATACAGATCGGCCGGATGAAGAAAGAAACACATTTATACTAGACACTTTCAACATTCACCCGACGATGAGAAAATCTCCTCAAGTCGTTAAATCAGTATGATCTTTGGTCTAAAATAGCCTATCCGAAATCACTTTGTGCACGAATAAGGATTATGTCGCTTATTAACAGCTGGCGATATATCTTTTTTGCTGGAATAATGAAAAATCCACTCAAATGAAGATAGCTTGTGCTGGAAAGTTGAAGGGAGATCACTTGCACAGAAGAACTGAAGATTTTCGTGCTGGAAAGTTGAACTTCCCTTATGCAGATATATAAAGATTCCTATTCCGCAACATGGAAGATTTCCTGTTCGGGAACAGTGAAGGTCTCTTTTGCAGCAAGTTGTGCTGGAAGAATCTGTTGAAGAATTTAACATACCTATGATCCACCTTCAATAAAACTTGACTTCTGCAGCGTTGTAGCCTGAACTGGCCAGTTGAAAGTAGGCCCGTACTGAGGGGAAACAATGTACAATTCTTGTACCGAAAAAATGCAGATATCGTGTAATCGGAAGAATGAAGATCTTATGTACATGGAATTTGAATATCTTTCGTGATGGAGGAGTGAAGACGTTTGTACGATCATCTCTTAATTGTGCAAACCAATCGAGATCTCTTTTGCAGGATAATTAAGCTTTCAACGTCTGTAGAAATTTAGAAAACAATCGAATGTTCCTATTGTCCATTCTCTATGGCCTCACGGCGAACCCATTGTTCTGAGATAGCTTTTGTAAAATCCACTTTTCCTGCATAGTTGTAACTCTGCCTATATGAAAACTTTGCAAATCTCGAAATATTTAAATTAACGGAAGATGTGTCGGAATGTAAATAAGAACAGCAACAGTAACTTCCTGTTGACGTACGGCGACGTTTTGTCTAATGTATAGACCACGAACTGCCCCTATCGACTCACGGAGACCCAGTGAAAGTCCCGACGCGTAGATTGCTAATTTTCTGAAACAGGATATCCCGATCTCATAGGTCCAAAATGCACTTATTCTCGTGCATTGCATCAACCACCTAATGGTCGGTTCGTCCTGAATGAGCACTTAGAATAATCGGAAACTCTGGAAAAAATTTCCAATCGAGAAACGCGAAAGAACTATATACTGCGTCCGTCCGTTCGTCCGCCGCATGTCGTCCGTGGACTTTTTCGTCCGTCGTCAGCGGCCAGACGCCATGCTGTTGACGACGCCATGAGACACGACCTTGACGACGCCGAAGGGGGAAGAGGACTCCTTAAACTCCGTGATCAGATCTTTATCTGAAAAGATTTTGAAACGACACATTTACTCAATTTCGGACACGGGGGTGGTCGCAGCGTACGGGGCCAGAAAAAATCATTCAAAGTTTCAAAGTTTCACACAAATCATCCAAAGATTTAATTTCGCGTTTAGAAAACAAATAATTAAAAAATCGGCAATTTATTTTGGGAGTTGAACCCGTAACTACCCTAAATACGCCCAGGCATCTGCTAAACTTTCGCTAATTTGCGTTGTTACATTCATCAGAGCACGGTGGTTCAATACTACTACTACAGCTACTGCTGCTGCTGCTGCCGCCACCACCACCACCGCCACCACCACCACAACTACTACTACTACTACTAATAATTATAATAATATATAATAGTCTACTAGCACTAATACTACTACTGCTATGAATCAGGTGGTGCCCTACGCCTATCTTTCAAGCAGCGCTTTAGAAATTTGGATTCTACGATTACGACTACAATATTACAACAACTAGTTACCGAGTATTTTCGTGGATTCGGTGCTGGCCAGTAGGAGTCGCTGTTGCTGGATGTTGATGTTACGAAGCGAGGCCGCGGTGAGCGGCGCCGAGCCCGGGTTGGCCGACGAGGGACCGAGCAGGGACCCGGACCCGGCGCCGTCCCTCTTCCAGCTGTTTCCCTTCGGTCGTACGGCCTCGACGGGCAGGACCCTCTGTCGCGTCTTCGGCAGCTTCGCCCTGGCCTGCGTGTGCGAGTAGAACATGGCGAAGTTGCTGACGATGACGGGCACGGGGAGGGCGATGGTCAGAACCCCGGTGAGGGCACAGATGGACCCGATGAACATCCCGACGTACGTCTTCGGGGTCATGTCACCGTACCCCACCGTCGTCATGGTAACGATGGCCCACCAGAGTCCGACGGGGATGGACGTGAAGTCGTTGGTGGGGTTGTGCTGGATCCGCTCGGCGTAGAAGATCAACGACGCGAAGATGACGATGCCGAGGATGAGGAAGAATTTCCGCCTCCCGACCTTATGACCATTTTAAGGGCGGGAGAGGGGGGAAAACGCCCCTTACCAAGGTTTTAAATATAACCAAACTTTAAATTCCTTTAAGCACTGGGTTTACCATACTATCCATTTGGGCCCTTAAAATTGATGTAGTAAAATTACAGTTTAACCGATCCGTACTTATATCCAGCCCCAAATGGAAAAAATAGGGGCCGGCGTTTTTTAAACAAGCGTTTTTTAAATGGGCAACCCCCTTTTTTTGGGCCAAATGACCCTCAGGGCAAGGTGCTTATTCAAAGGGCCCCCCGATTGAAAAAACCAGTTCAAAGAACTTGGAAAACTGGAAATTTTTTTTAAATAAGTTTGAGGGCGAAAAAACAAGTTCAACTGCACGATTGAAATGAATAATTCGGATTTCTTTAAAAGTTTTTTTTAAAGGTTGGCTCAACCACCACCAGCCTTTTTTTCCGGGTTAAAAAAGGATCCCTTTAAAAAAAAACACAAACTAGAAACTTTATTACACGTAAAATTCGCAAGCTTTAAACAATAATTTTCTGAATAGTATGAAAAAAATTTGGCACTTGGAAGAGCCCTTTTTTAAAGGGGCCCAATTCTTTTTTCCTGTTTCGCTTAAAAAAATTTTTTTGGCGGAAAAGGGAAAGGGAACATTTACAAGAACTAAATTTTTCGGCAAAAGTAAAAACCCCCTTTAATGCGAAATATAAAAAACCCTTTGGAAAAAAGGGAATTTTTACTTTGGGAAAAATAAGGTTTTGTCGCATTTGTTGGAGTTTTAAATACCTTTCCCCCTTAAAAAAAATTACCCCTGGGATATTTGGCTGGAAAGTTGAAAGGGGTACTGACGGAAAAATGTAAATTTTGTCCAAAAAAATTGAATTTCCCCTTAATGGGGAAAAAAAAGATCTTTGACATGGAATTTTCTTTCGGGCGGGGGGTGAGACATTTGTCGAAGATCTTTAATTTCAACCAATAAATTTTTTTTTCAATAAAATTGCTTTGCCTTTTAACGGGGAAATTTTTGGCCTTTAAAAGTTTAGGCCCTCTGGGGGAAATGGCCCCCGGAAACCAAAAAGAGATACTTTGGGAAAATATTTTTGCAGGGAATTTGTAACTTTGTATAGGAAAACTTTGCAAATCTCAAATTTTAAAAACAAAGATTTGGAAGGAAAATTAAGCCAACGTCTTTTTAGGAAACCAATAAATTTGTCTATTATGCCCAAATTCCCTATGGCCTCACGGGACCCAGTGAAAGTGGAAAATTCCTATTTTCAAAAAAGGGAAAACCCGCCTATATAAAATGCCAAATCTGGGATTTTTAACCCCAAATGGTCGGTTTTTAATGAGCACAGAATAATCGGAAACTCAAAAAATTTCCCAATGAAAACCCAAAAGCCCCTACGCTCCGAACCCGTGCCCAACGTCGTGGATTTTCTGTTCAGGAACGCCATCTTGACAGCCATAGACACGCCTTGACAACCCAAGGGGTACGACTACAATATTACAACAACGAGTTACCGAGTATTTTCGTGGATTCGGTGCTGGCCAGTAGGAGTCGCTGTTGCTGGATGTTGATGTTACGAAGCGAGGCCGCAGTGAGCGGCGCAGAGCCCGGGGTGGCCGACGAGGGACCGAGCAGGGACCCGGACCCGGCACCGTCCCTCTTCCAGCTGTTTCCCTTCGGTCGTACGGCCTCGACGGGCAGGACCCTCTGTCGCGTCTTCGGCAGCTTCGCCCTGGCCTGCGTGTGCGAGTAGAACATGGCGAAGTTGCTGACGATGACGGGCACGGGGAGGGCGATGGTCAGGACCCCGGTGAGGGCACAGATGGACCCGATGAACATCCCGACGTACGTCTTCGGGGTCATGTCACCGTACCCCACCGTCGTCATGGTAACGATGGCCCACCAGAGTCCGACGGGGATGGACGTGAAGTCGTTGGTGGGATTGTGCTGGATCCGCTCGGCGTAGAAGATCAACGAGGCGAAGATGACGATGCCGAGGATGAGGAAGAAGACGAGGAGGCTGAGCTCGTGCGCCGAGGCCTTGAAGGTGTGGATGAGGATCTTCAGTCCGGGGGAGTGCCGCGTCAGCTTGAACAGTCTCATGATGCGGATGATGCTGAAGAACTCGAGGACGTCGTTGTCGATGTTCAGCTGGTTAAGGATGCTGTCGAGGACGAAGGACAGCGTGGCGACTATATCGATGATGTTGACGGGCTTCCGGATGAAGACCAGCTTCTGAGGACTGACGACGAAGCGGACGAGGATCTCGAAGGCGAACCAGGCGTTGCAGACGCTTTCCATGTAGAAGAAGGCCCTGTGCGGCTCCGAGGACCCGCGCTCCAGGAACCAGGTCGTTTCGTCGCGACCCACTGGGATAGTGATGTTGTTGACGGTCGGTACTCGAAGGTTTGGATGGGTTTTGAGGCAGAAGGACAGGATGGAAACGACGACGAAGAAAACGGATACGAAGGACAGCACCTGCATTTGGATTAGAAAACAGAGGACTTCTTTATTCATTCATTCCGCTAATTTATATAGCGCCTCTTCGGAGACCTCTTCAGAAGCGCTCCCTGCCCAGCCACGTCCTTATAGCACCAATGTAATTTTGTTCAACGCATCGGTCAATGATATTCATATGAACATTTAGAAAATGTATCAAGGTGTGCGCTTCGGCTTGTAGATGTTTTCGACCGTCTTCATGTTGTTTCTACTCTAGTTCGAGTCGAGCGCTGCTGAGTTTGAGCAGCGCTATATAAATGTTCGATTACATTGCATACATTACATTACATAGATTGATGTAAGTGAAAGTGAATACTTGAATATGAATGCACAATATGAATACATAGATTTATGTAAGTGAATACGTTAAATTAAATGCATAATTATGAATACATAGATTTATGAAAGTGAATACATTAATATAAACATAATATGAATACAGAGATTGATGTATTTAAAATTATTATTGTGACAACAATAGGCGTTCCGACAGGGTCAGAGTGATGAAAGACTACGAAGAAAACAAATTACGACAAAGAAAAGGAGCGAAAGAAGAAAGATGAAGATGAAAGCAGAAAGCAGAAGAAATAATGGAGATCACAAAGACAAAACATGAAGAATTTGATTTAAAAAACAAAATTTACGCGTATCAGGTTTAGGATAACTTACAAAGAAGGAGACTGAAAGACCAGCTAAAAATGGGATACAAAGAAACTGAGAATGAAATAAAAATAGAGATAAAGAGAGCCGACGAAAATAATAGAAGAAACAGGAAATATAAACAGAGACAGAGACAGAGTGAGAGAGACAGACAGACAGACAGACAGCAAGTAAGTAAGTATATTCTCTATTACGAAGCTCTATCACAACTGCTTATACCATACCACATTTAGGATTT
>JACEVL010001252.1:52500-70000 GCA_020284085.1 Aporrectodea caliginosa | reverse complement strand
CTGAAAAAATAGAAGAAAGGCAGGTAGATATGCAAATAGACAAAGTTGATGGACAAACAGGCAGACAAAGAGGCAGAGAGGCAGGCAGACAGGCAGAGAGACAGACAGAGAGGCAGGCAGTCAGAGAGAAAGACAGGTAGACAGAGAGACAGGTAGGCAAAGAGACAGACAGACGGAGAGACAGACAGGTGCATTGCAGCGGTCAATTCATGCAACAGCTAGGATTGATTTTCCTTGTTCAGACTTGTAAAAGCGCCGAGCGGTCGGGGAGGGAGGGAGGGAGGGGAAGGGGAGAGGAGGAGGCAACCATTGTTCCTTCTGAAGGTCAGGCTCCTCTGGATCGATACCTACAGCGCTACAAAAATAATCGTCAATACAAAACCCTAGGTAACACTTGTTACATTACAGCTTCCTCCTTTGCAGGTGTGCATGTATGCAAGCAAGTGTGTATACATGTACGTTCGTATGCATGTGTATGTGCATGTACGTTATATATATATGTAAGTATGTCTGTATGATATATGTATTTATGCATGTATCTATGACTCTATGTATTAATTATATATACATAATTATATATATGTACATATGTATGTATATGTATATATGATGTATGTATGTATGTATGTATGTATTTATGTATGTATGTATGTATGTATGTATCTATGTATGTATGTATGTATGTATGTATGTATGTATGTATGTATGTATGTATGTATGTATGCATGTATGTATGTATGTATGTATGTATGTATGTATGCATGTATGTATGTATGTGTATGTATATATATATGTATGTATCTGTAGACATCATAGCGCTCTATTCTGCTCTATTCTGCTCATCATCTTTAGCCCTATTCTTCCCCCTCTTTTCCTCTCACCAAAACTGCATTTCCTGCAAACTCTGCGAATATCTTTAACTGAAAACACTCCTTTTCCACAAACCCCCATCCCGATTCCTCCCTTTCCCCGCTTACACCTCGTCGCTTCAACTCAAAACACCATCCCATGCACCACACCGTTGCAGCCTGGCTGTCCCTACCTGCCCGACCCATTTGGATCTTGACCCGGAACCGTTTCTCGCCTACACCTGCCTATCGATTGTCTGACTATAGGCGCCTCTTGAAAACTGGTTCCCACGACTTAGCGTGTTCGGGCGCTATAGAAATCTAGAGATTACAGATTATTTTCCTCCTCCTCCTCTCTCCTCCTCCCTCCTCCCTCCTCCTCCTCCTCCTCCTCCTTTCCTCCTCCTCCTCCTCCTCCCTCCTCCTCCTCCTCCTCCTCCTCCTCCTCCTCCTCCTCTCGGTTGTAAGCTAAACTGAATTCATTACATGTTGCTCCTGATTCATCAGTGGTTAAATTGCTCAGCCAAGGGTGACGGATCTCCAAATCTTTACAGTGTTAAACAGTCTATACATGGCGAATCTATATAACCGATAATAATAGTCGCTATTTGCTATTCGGATAAGCATAAAATTTGTGAAACAATGTGCATATGGTCGATTATTATTGTAACAGAAACACATTTAGATGATGGGTCTACTCTTTTAGGCGGCGGATCTCAAGGTTCAGGAGGCGGATCTCAAATCTGAGATGCAGGATCTCAGATCCGGCTCAATTCAACCACTGCGCCTGATATTCCTCTTCCAATTTTTCCCCCTCTTCCCCTCCTCTCCTCTCCCCTTTGACCTTTTCCTATCCCTCTTCTTCCAGCAACTCAACGTCCTACAACCCCTCCTATTCCTCCCTTCCCACCTCCGCTTCTTCATGAACAAACACAGCAACAATCACTGCCAAAGCATGCAACATCGTAAGAATCGCACGCATGCACGCCATCTCACGCAGCTTCACCTTTCCTCCGTACCTCCGTCTCTTTCTCCGTACCCCTCCTTCCGTCCTTAATTCCGTCCGTCCATCACAACCATCCGACCGACAAACCGATAGAGCGAAAGAAGGTTGTAGACCATAACCACCATTTCACCCAAATATTCATGAACTACGTAATTATTCATGAGCACTTTCGCTTGCATCATAGCTATTTTTTTAGATATTTATGTAATTATTCACGAACTACGTAATTATTCATGAAAAATTTCACTTGTATCATAGTTATTTCGATTTTTATGTAATTATTCACGAACTACGTAATTATTCATGAAAAATTTCACTTGTATCATAGTTATTTCGATTTTTATGTAATTATTCACGAACTACGTAATTATTCATGAAAAATTTCACTTGTATCATAGTTATTTCGATTTTTATGTAATTATTCACGATCTACGAAATTATTAATGAACACTTTCACTTGTATAATGTATCATAGATACTTCGATATCTACGTAATCATTCATGAACACTTCACTTGTATCATAGTTACTTCGATATATATATGCAATTATTCATGAACAACATAATTATTCCTGAACACTTTCGCATGCATTATTATTAGCTATTTCGATAACTACGTAATCATTCATGAACACTTGCATCATAGGTACTTCGATAGTTACGTAATTAAGCACCTACGTCATTATTGGTGAACTATGCCATTATTCATGAACACTTTCGCTTTTATCATGGCTTCTTCGAAATGCAACACAAACACAGTTCGTAGGGCCTAATCTTAATCCCATTATCATCTCCTCTTCCTCTTTTACAACACAATATAAACAACACAGCTTCATTTTGATATTGCCCTCCTTCCAAAGTTCAGAAGTGCACACACGACCATACGACAGAACATCGATGGCGCTGAGCAATTGTGAGTGAAGGATTTGCTCTCTGGTACTTGCTTTGATTTTAAAGTCCTTGCTTTGCAATGGTCCTAAAATTCAAACTGGGTCTTGCCCCAAAATATCTCAGGGATCTCATTCGTCCTCCTCTTTCTGCATCTTCTCATCGGCCTCTCCGATCTCTGGACCGGTCAGACTTCTTTGTCCCACGAGCTAGGACCACGATTGCTCAAACTCGATCCTTTGCCATCATTGGGCCCTTTTTATGGAATGCCCTTCCCTTCACTTTGCGTGAGACTTTCCTTTCTGGAGAATTGTCTTCATCTGTCTCTCTCTTAAAGCCTGTTTCTTCTCTCGCTCGCAGTGGGAGCGCTACTGAATGGCCACGGCTGAGCGGCGCTATATAAATTACTAATTACATTACATTACATTGCTCAAGGTCCTTACGCAGTAACTGCCTCGGTCGAGGCTCTTTTCCTCTCCTATTCCTCTCCTATTCCTCTCCTATTCCTATCCCATTCCTATTCCTCTCCTATTCCTCTCCTAGTCCTCCCCTAGTCCTCTTTTCCTGTCCTCTATTTCTCTTCGCTTTTCTTCTCGCCCCGTTCTTCCTTCACGGCGCTAAGCACATTCCAAAGCGCTTTCGAAAGATTTATAAAAGGCGCTGTATGAATATCCCGATGCATACAAAACAACAATAAGAACAACAAGAGAGAAAGAAAGACAGACAGAGCCAGCCATAGGGACAGAGACAGAGAGCGAGACATTTGCTGTTCGCAAGGAGAGTAGAAAAAACAGTCAGCGTAGAAACGGATTCCTCTCAATTCAACCGATGACCGACGGAAACCAATTGCGGTGGAATGCACCCTGGAAAAGCGATGGCTCGACGTAACAGACACTCCAGTGGCACAGCGGATGACAATAATTGTCTAGTAACAAACCATACTTCCTGTGTTCTTAGGTGAATAACAGCAAACGCCGATGTAGCGTAGTCTGTGCGAGAGCAGATGAATGTCTGGACAATCCATGGTGGTAAAGACAGAGGGCAATATAGAGTCTGATAGCTAATATAAAGAATATTATATATATATATAATATAATATATATATATAATATATATATAATTTATATATATATATATATATTTCTGCAAAAATTTTGAGATTACGATTACAATCACGATTCCGATGGTTGGGTAATACGTGTCTGTGGGAGGCTGGGAGCCGACCTGTGGTGACTTTTCCGGTTGTCTTGCCACTGCACTAGGTTTCCGATCGACGTTTTGCTCTCAGTGACCTTAAGCATCGTATAGTCCAACATATAACTATTCTCTCTTGAAGCTGCGATTGTATAAATTCCTGATTACACTTTGAATCACGATTACCGAGCATTTTATGGCTTCATCAATGATCGCCAAATCAACTTTGTTCTTAATGAACTCTGGAGTCGTTTAAGCGAGCGTAGATAGAGTGCGCCTCTGATTAGTCCGTTCTGAAGTGGCGCTTGATAGTTTCTTATTGCAATTATCAGACACTGATCTCAGCTCTAGTTCCGGCCACATTAGTATGGTCTGGTATACGCTAGTAGGTCCTGGAGGCCACGGCAGCGTCCGTGGTTTCGGAATCCCTGAGGACGTATTGAGTTGTCCAGCGTACGAGACGCGGATGCAAATGACCGGCAAGAGCTGGTTGTATATTCCCTGTTTCCCATATAGCGAGGTCCGTATGAACATGGCCCTGCTCCCTTTCTCATGATTTAGGTGGAATGCTCGATACTCCTTCTCCTTCTCTTTAGATTCGTCCCTCTCCTCCTCTTACTTTCATTCGTTTTCTTTCTCCTCCTCCTTTTCCTCCTCTTTTCCTCTTCCTTCCCACCTCCTCCTTCTTCTTCTTCCTTCTCCTCCTTTCCATCCTCCTCATTTTCTTTCCTCTTACTTTCCCTTCTCTTCCTTCTTCTACTCCTTCTCTTCCTCGTCTTTCTCCTACTCTTCCTTCCCATCCTCTTCCTCCTTCTCTTACCTCTCTTCCTGCTCCTCCTCTTTTATCTCCTCTCTTCCTTCCATCCTTTCTCCTTCTTCTTCTCCTCCTCGTCCTTCCATCCTCCTCATTTTCTTTCCTCTTCCTTCTCCTTCTCTTCCTTCTTCTCATCCTCTTCCTCTTCTTTCTCCTACTCTTCTTTCCCATCCACTTTCTCCTCCTACTCCTCCTCCGCTGGTAGGTCTATGTACCTGTAACTCGTACAATAACGCTTTTTAGCTACTTCACAAAAGCTCTGCCTGCTCCAATCTATATGATGCTAACTGCTACTAAGACAGGAATGTCATTAGCAGAGGCAAAACAATCACCAGAAAACTAGTAGCTCCCTTCTCCTCGTATACTCTTTTACTACTACTGCCACCCGAGGTGTCTTCCTCAGGAGATTTAAACAATGTCCGGAGTTTCTTAATGACTTCCGGAATGGGTATACGTCTCATCGAGTCTTGACATGCAGAATAGATGGCGTACTACAGCGATAAGCAACGGTGTTGAAAACGCCGAATTATTAGCGATAGGCGTTGAAAAGGTTTATCTCGCCTCCCAGGAAATACGAGACAGCCTGCATTCCAATTCCACGATAAACGCTGTACTATTAATGGGGCCCAGCGTTTCAAAACAGAAGAGGGGAAAATCGTCTGTTGTCAGGAGTGGGGGCTGTATTTAACATTTTTTTTAACATCATTGTGGCGTCAGCCGTAACTGAAGAAATAAGCTTTTAAACAGCGACACACTCAAAGTCAGGTACTGCCACTACAGCGGTTCAAAAATATATAACATAGAGAGGAAGCGTTTAAAAGGTGTTTTTATAATATTATTACTGGTGCTGTTGTTATTATTATTATTCTAATTATTATTATTGAAATTATTATTATTATTATTATTATTATTATTATTATTATTATTATTATTATTATTATTATTATTATTATTATTATTATTATTATTATTATTATTATCATCGTCGTCGTCGTCATCATCGTCATCGTCATCATCATCATCATCATCATCATCATCATCATCATCATCATCATCATCATCATCATCATCACTCATCATCATCATCATCATCATCATGCGCCCTCATCATCATCATCATCATCATCATCATCATCATCATCATCATCTATCATCATCATCATTTTCATCATCATCATCATCATCATCATCATCATCATCATCATCATCATCATCATCATCATCCTATCATCATCATCATCATCATCATCATCATCATCATCATCATCATGTGGGGCGCGGTGGTGTCCTAGGGGTATACCCTTCGGTGCCTTGCATTCCGGAGGGTTGCGGGTTCGACTATCCACCTGAAGCCGCCGCGTTAAGTAAATAAATAAGTCCTTCACTCGCAATTGCCATATGCGCTTTGGCGTGAAACTCCGATTCAGTGTCCGCGCTGTAGTCGGGAGCGCTCTGAGTAGAAATCTTGAAGGGGCGCTATTCGTTCAAGTGCTCAACAGACATACATACATACCATACCCTACCTCATCATCATCATCATCATCATCATCATCATCATCATCATCATCATATCATCATCATCATCATCATCATCATCATCATCATCATCATCATCATCATCATCATCATCATCATCATCATCATCATCATCATCATCATCATCATCATCATCATCATCATCATCATCATCATCATCATCATCATCATCATATTACGCATGTTCTCATGGTCGGTGTTGACTGGGTCCATCTAGTGAATGACTAGTCAGTTACTTCGCCCTGCCTACTCTATCGTATCATTCCATACTTAGCCATACCATGTCCTAACCTAGCCTACCCGACACTACGCAACCATATCCTAACACACCCAACCCAACCCAACCCTACCCTACCCCTATTCAATGACTGAATGAATGTAGTATATCATATCCCTCCCTACTATAGCCAATCATATGTTACTCAACCGCACCCGACCCGACCAAAACCCGCCTTACTCAATCTTACCATATCTTGCCATTCACACTCATTTATATAGCGGCAGAGTCTGAAACGCTCTTCTGGGTCGATTTGGATCAGATCGAACTGGCCCTGTTCGAATCAATCGGGGGGGGGGGGACCCATGAATCGATTTGATCGTAGTTGATGGCTACGTTTGGTTGAAAGAAGGCTTCTTCTCTGCTTTGTTCGGGCGCAGTTTAATGGCTTTGCGTCGGAGTCCACAGAGACAGAGAATGGCTATGGCTTCGTTTACCTGTCATCGGTTGTAACGTCTCTTTAATGTCTCATTCTGTCTGCTTTATTATGGGTCGAGTAGTCTGCTCCAGGTCGCTTTGAATACACACTGCGGTCTGTATTTGTGAGTGTGAGTGTGTGTGTATTTATGTATTTGTGTGTGCATGCGTGTATGTATGTCTATATGTATGTATGTATAACATCTGGCACAGAGACCGAGAGGTACCGAGTTCGAGTCCCGTAGGGCGGATATGCTTTGTAGGCTGCTATTAATGTATTGCAGGCTGTCTGTTCTGTTAGAAGTTAAGATTTAAATTACATAACATGTAAATGTACAGCGCAGTGCGTTTGTCAGGCGCTTATTAAAGAAAAGATATTATTATTATTATTATTATTATTATTATTATTATTATTATATTATTATTATTATTATTATTAATTTCTTAAATAGTTACTGAATAAAGTACTGCATCAAGTAACGAATAAATGAATGAATGAATGAATAAATAAATAAATAAATAAATAAATTAATTAATTAATTAATTAATTAATTAATTAATTAATTAATTAATTAATTCATTCATTAATTCATTCATTTACTCGTTCATTGATTCATTCATTCATTCATCCATTCATTGATTGAATGAATCCATCCGGAGAAACCAACCGGAAGAAATAAAAAATCGTCTGCTAGTGAGAAGAGCAGAAAAACTCGGATCCATTTGCAACGAATTCCTCCAGCGAGTTATTAGAGCTTCATTTGCGAAGACCACAAAAGTCGCCTCGAGGAAAGAAATAGAGGCAGAGAGATTGATACAGACAGCCAGACACACGCGGAGAGACAGATATGTAGACAGACAGAGAGACAGACGGATAGACAAATAAACACATACAGAAAGAGACATCCAGATAGATAGACACACAGACAGACAGATAGATAGACAGACACACAGGCAGATTCACGCGGACAAATAGATAGAGAAACAGTCAGACAGACAGACAGACAGATAGACACGGACAGACAGACAGACAGACAGACAGACAGAGAGATACACACGGACAGAAAGTGAGACATACAGACAGACGGAGAGATGCACACGAAAAGACAGACATATACACACGGCAGGACAGACAGACAGCCAGCCAGCTGACTACACAGACATCAAGAAAATACGACAGAATAGACAGAACGAAAGATGGACAGACAGTCAGACAGATAGACAGACAGACAGACAGACAGACAGACAGACAGACAGACAGACAGACAGACAGACAGACAGACAGACAGACAGACAGACAGACAGACAGACAGACAGACAGATAGACAGACAGACAGCCGGCTAGACAGATACTCCAACAGACATGCAGACGGACTGTTCTTGGATTTCTAATAGTTCACAGAAACGTCGTTGATTTCCATAGAATTCCATCCGTTTTTCCGCCGGCCCCTATATGAGCAGAAGAAGCGAGCAACGGTATACGTGTCATTCACGGATCAGCTGGTCCGCCTCCGCTTTTACGACCTCGGCAGCCTCTATAACGTCTTCAAGTACTTACCTGCAGCACGGCGCTCTATATACCGCAGCGGTGAAATCCATATCTCCATGACAACGCTTTGCCGTATATATGTCTCTCTCTCTCTCTCTTTCTCTCTCTCTCTCTCTCTCTCTCTCTCTCTCTCTCTCTCTGTCTCTCTCTCTCTCTCTCTCTCTCTCTCTCTCTCTCTCTCTCTCTCTCTGTCTCTCTCTCTCTCTCTCTCTCTCTCTCTCTCTCTCTCTCTCTCTCTCTCTCTCTCTCTCTCTCTCTCTCTCTCTCTCTCTCTCTCTCTCTCTCTCTCTCTCTCTCTCTCTCTCTCTCTCTCTCTCTCTCTCTCTCTCTCTCTCTCTCTCTCTCTCTCTCTCTCTCTCTCTATATTATATATATATATATATATATTTATATATATATATACTCTATATATATATAGTCTATATGTATGTATGTATGTATGTATATGGCCATTTATATAGCGCCTTACAAGAAACCACACGAAGGCGCTATATATATATATAGTCTATATATATATATATACTGTTCGGAAACTAATCAGGACAGCCTTCAACAGCCGATGCTTATGCAGTTAAGTCTCTGACAGGGGCGCATTGGATTAATCGACATGGCTCAACTTTTACACAGATATAGACTTAGCCGACAGTAATTAGATAGCTCCATGCGCAATCCACACGAAGGCCGCACGACACCGCCAGATTTTTACGTCCATAGCGCACGCAATAGACTGGATAATCGTAACGGTATTTTAGTAACAGCTGTTACCGTATTAGTAGTAATAGTTGCAGTAGCAGTAGCAGTAGCAGTGATGGTTGTAGTAGTAGCAGCAGCAACAGCAGTTATTATAGTAGTAGTAGTAGTAGTAGTAGTAGTAGTAGTAGTAGTAGTAGTAGTAGTAGTAGTAGTAGTAGTAGTAGTAGTAGTAGTAGTAGTAGTAGTAGTAGTAGTAGTAGTAGTAGTAGTAGTTGTGGTAGTAGTAGTAGTAGTAGTAGTTTTGGTGGTGGTGGTGGTGGTGGTGGTGGTGGTGGTGGTAGTAGTAGTAGTAGTAGTAGTTATATTTGTAGTTCAACTATTAACGTGCCAGCCATCAGCTCTGGATGAGAATCCGTTGACTGAGCTCTTCGTGTTTGCGGGACCTTGCCAGTGGAGACTCTTCTAGTTATCTGTTACTATTCGAGCTGTGTTCGTTTTTGACTGACTGTCTGGTCATACTGACTTAACATCATTTAGAATAACGCAGGAACGCCTCTGTGCAGGAATCTTGAAGGGGCGCTATGTAAATTTTTTGAATATAAAATTAATAAAATAAAATATAGTCGATGTAGTAATAATTATGTTGTTGTTGTAGTAGTAGTATGGTGTTACTACTGCTATTACTGCCGCTACTATTGCCAGAGTAAGACATTGTCACATTGCCCGTGGAGGTCAAAAAACATTTATTTGATATCAAATACTGTCGTATTGAATTATACTGTATATATCGGAAGGTCGGGGCCTTAGCGTGGGACACGTCTGTTTTGCAATGATGTTTTTCCTTCCTGCAGTCATTCACTACGCAGGGCGTGAACCAGAAGACATAGAGTTCAGTTAACCTTGTCAGACTTCACTTTCCGTATGATGTTGTTTCTTCGCAATGGCTAGAAGCCAGCCAACCAGCAACAGATATCTCCCTTGAAACAACTGTTCGCCTCAGATTTATTCCCTGTTACCGGAATGCATATGTATGCATACACCTCATTTTATTATGGCTTCGTGACCGTCACTGATATGAGTTTATCAATGTAGGTAAAAAGTAACGCTCGCATATCCCATGGGGAACGTAGGGAAGCTCTCATTTCATTGACTTGTGCATAAATACATGCATAAAAACATACATACATACATATATACATGCATACATGTCGACAATTATATACATATTATATGTTACAGGGAATGTGTATAATCTGGGAATATGTATATACCCTAGAGAATATACATATACCTTAGGGAATGTGTATAATCAGGGTATGTGTATATTTCATGCATATCTAACCCTAACCCTAACACTAACCATAACCCTAACCCCTAAAACAAACCCTGACCCCAACAGTAACCCTCTAACCATAACCTAACCCTAACCCTATACTGTAAACCTAACTTTTCAGGGCATATACACATACCCTGTTTATACACATACCCTGAAATTATACCCTGAAAATATACATATTCCCTCATTATACACATTCCCTGTAACATATAGATATATTCACTGAACCATACGTCATACATATATGCACACATACATAGATTCATTAATACATTCAAGAGTACAAACGCACATACATAAATAGACTTATTATGAAGAAATGAATTGCACAGTCAAATGGTTGATGCGCAGGAACTGTTCAACCAACTGAATCCACAGACAAACACACGTGATAGTTCACGCGATGTCTAACCAGCTCAGACACTAATGCAGCCATGCAGCGGCGCACAGCAGTCATAGACAACAATAATTCTACCTCGCTAGGGGTCTCCAGCGGAACGGAAATCATGAATTGTTTTCCTCCGCCTGCATGCCCTGCGGGGAATTGGAAGCCCCGACCCCCGTTGGTCGGCAGAAGAGACTCGATCCCCATAAAGCAGACAGAATGAAACATTAAATAGACGTTACAACCGAAGCCAGGTAAACGACGCCATACATTCTCCCTCTCTCCGTGGACTCCGACGCCCGAGCCATTAAACTGCTCCCGAACAAAGCAGAGTTGAAGCCGTAAAAGCTAATGCTCGGCGGTCGACCCCAGAATTGACCGAATGAGATCGAATGGAGTTGTCCGAAGGTTTGTGAGTTTTTTTAGTGTGTGGATCCCTGGAAAAAGCGACCTATTGATGCGTTATGATTGATGCTCGACACGGCCTTGTAACGCGGAGAGTACGGGTTCGGTCCTCCTCCTCCTCCTCCTCCCCTGAGACGGTTAATGTGTAGGGACCTGGAACAAGTCATTCACGCGTAGTCGCTCAGCGCCATCGATTGATGCTTCGTCATTAGATAGTGGCACTTAATGAATTATAAGAGTAGTAATAGTAGTAGTAGTAGTAGTAGTAGTAGTAGTAGTAGTAGTAGTAGTAGTAGTAGTAGTAGTAGTAGTAGTAGTAGTAGTGGTAGTGGTAGTGGTAGTGGTAGTGGTAGTGGTGGTGGTGGTGGTGGTGGTGGTGGTGGTGGTGGTGGTGGTGGTGGTGGTGGTAGTGGTAGTGGTAGTGCAGGGGTGGCCAACCTTTTTTGGTCTACGGGCCACTATGATTGTTGGTAAGCACGCGGCGGGCCGCAAAATGTTTGTCCTCACAGCCTTGAAAGAGATACAAATGTTTATTTCATATTTTACAAGATGTATAAAAACAGATACGACTACATTATTTTGGTCACTACAACTTACAACACTAAATCTTTTAGTGTTTTAGAGACATCATTATTATGCAGTATTGTAGTCGTCGGACAAGTAAGTAGGTGAAAAATGAGACAAAAATTATTTAGAAAGGGCCGTTCGGGCCGCAAATCAATAGCCCGCGGGCCGCATTTGGCCCGCGGGCCGGGTTGGCCATCCCTGTGGTAGTGGTAGTGGTAGTGGTAGTGGTAGTGGTAGTGGTAGTGGTAGTGGTAGTAGTAGTAGTAGTAGCAGTAGCAGTAGCAGTAGCAGTAGCAGTAGTAGCAGTGATGATGATGATGATGATGATGATGATGATGATAATAATAATAATAATAATAATAATAATATTATTATTATCGCCTGAGGGATTCATTGATACCTCGGGCAAAAATAATAATAATAATAATAATAATAATAATAATAATAATAATAATAATAATAATAATAATAATAATAATAATAATAATAATAATAATAATAATAATAATAATAATAATAATAATAATAATAATAATAATAATAATAATAATAATAATAATAATAATAGTAATAGTAATAATAATAATAATAGCAACATAGCATAACAGAACACGAAAACAACGTCACAAAGCAACAAAACTTAACATAACGCATCATAAACACAGCGTTATTATTATTCGTGCGTAAACGTTTCTCCAGAAATGTAGCGATGTCTTTCAGGATGAGAAATGTTTCCCTGTAGGAGAAAAATCGTCGACCTGTGGTTAAACGGTCGTCAGAGAAGGAGAGGCTGAGAGGCTGTCGTCGTCTGGTTCCAAGGGGAACAGAAGTGATCTGTCTATATTGCCAGACAGTTTTTCGCCTTAACAGAAGTGGACGGATTACAGATGGGCATCATTAATTTGATGGATCGCTTCTGTGTGCGTGGGAGTCTCTCTCTGTATCTCTCTGCCTCTGTCTCTCTTCTATCTCTGTCTCTCTCTCCTCCCTCTATTTCCTCGTCTGTGTCTTTCTCTCTGCTTCTGTCTCTGTCTGTCTGTCTTTTTCTGTCTCTCTCTGTCTTTATCTCTGTCTCTCTGCCTGTCTGTCTCTCCTGTCTCTTTCTTTCTATCTCTGTCTCTCTCCCTCCCTCTATATCTCTGTCTGTCTCTCTCTGCTTATGTTTTCTTGTCTGTCTGTGTTTATTTCCTTTTCTCTGTCTCTGTCTTTGTCTATGCCTCTACTCTGTCTTTGTCTACCCGCCTCTAATTGTGTGCTCTGTCTGTGTCTCTCTATAAATTGTCTACAATACAATACAATACAATCTCTCTCTGTGTCTGTCTAACTCTGTTTTGTGTATCCTCGTGTCTGTCTGTGTTTATTTCCCTTTTCGTCTATTCCGCTTTGTTTCTTTGTCTATGCCTCTACTCATCTCTTTGTCCAACGTTTACACAGTTCCGTCATCCTCTGTTTCTATTAACTCTCTTTTGTATCTATTCACAGTGGTTTCTTAATCAGTTTATATGTATCTCTGCCTCAGTGCCTCTGCCTCTCAGTCTCTCTGTCTGTCTTTGTCTCAGCCTGTCTGTATCTGTCCGTCTGTCTCTGTCCGTCTCCATCCATCTGTCTCTGTTTCTTTGTCTCCATCTTTACGGTGCTCAATCTCAACCCACGACCGTGTCGGAGTGTCCACGACGATTCTCCCCACAGACCTGTCTGTGCGTCATGGACGCATTAGCGTCCACTGTCTGCAGCCACGGCTTTTACGAGTGTCCGTAATTACTCAACTAGTTTCATTTCGTTCCCGTTCGGCGTTCCCTCGCCCTTCGTTCCCTAAACTCGGTCGTCCCCGGTCTTTGTAGTAATGTCCCTCTTTGACCCCTCTTCCCCCAGAGGCCACGAGGGGCTTCGTAGGACCGCAATGAATGGGACCAGCGACCTATGATTGACTTAGCTATTCGTCTTCCGTGATACGACGCGCATAGAAGCAAGCCATGCCTGAAGACTGGATACACTAACGCGTCCGTGGCGGTAGCGGAGCGCCTAATGATATTTGGACACCTCTTTTAAGTTTTCGGATCTCGTTATATATAGGCCGTATCGAATTATAGGGTCTAATTCACTTTGCGTCAAAATTTCAAATACCACTGAAGGTGAGGATACTATTATAGGTCTGGCAATCTGGGTCGTTAAACAGCAACTAGCAACAGCAATTGTATTAACTCTGCCACTGCCTGTACTTTGGTAGTGCCAGTCCCAAGCTTGGATAAAGGAGGAGGGCGACGATAATAGTCTGTGTTATGATAGCGTTTTAAGCAGGAACTACATACACAGATGTATTGTATTGTACGTGTCAGCCTTAATGAACTCGACCTCTGCGTATCATCTTGGCAGTGCCAGTCCCAAGCCAGGATGAGGGAGGAGGGCGACGCTATTACGGCCCAGTCTAGGAGTTTCGCTGTTGCTGGTCCCAATAGCTGGAACCAGTTACCTCAGTCCCTCAGGACTGACGTTTTCTCTATTTCTTTTGACCAGTTCCGTCAGCGCATGAAAACCTCTCTTTACCAATGAAGACACTGGCCCGGGTCGGGAGCGCCTCTGTTTTTGAGTGGCGCTATATAAATGCTCGATTACGATTACGACGCTAATGTTCTTCGTTTTGACGCAGCGTCGTTAAACATACACTAAAGACAATTATTAGGGATCCAAACAACTCTGCAAGACAAAAGTCGTTCAACGAAGACTCCAATGGTTTGGACATGCTGAGAGAGAATGCCAGTTGACCGAATTCCAAATAATGCACTACATGCAAATTTCTGAGGATAAAGAGACAAAGGCAGACGAAGACTGCGCTGGATAGATAATATAAAGGAGAACGTAATATCACTTTGACTAACACTGAGAGGAGCACTGGACATTAAAAATGACCGAGGACAATGGAGAACATTTATTCGTGACC
The DNA here is from genome assembly GCA_020284085.1 of Aporrectodea caliginosa. Lineage (NCBI taxonomy): Eukaryota > Metazoa > Annelida > Clitellata > Crassiclitellata > Lumbricidae > Aporrectodea > Aporrectodea caliginosa. The sequence goes on along the minus strand of JACEVL010001252.1, from coordinate 55,147 downwards.
ATCGCCGCCAAATGGCTGTCATCAGGACCTGATGATGATGATGATGAGGAGGAGGAGGAGGATGATGATGACGAAGATGATGTGATGATGGTCATGTGATGATGATGATGATGATTATGTGTTGATGATAATGATGATGTGAATCATGTGATGATGGTGATGTGGTGGTGGTGGTGATGATGATGATGATGATGATGATGATGATGATGATTATGATGATGATGATGATGATGATGAACCAACCATACCATAGCCTTGATAAATGCAATAATCTGACTTAATGGTCTTTCTGCTAGAGTTTTAAAACGGCTTCGTGTGATCGACTTGGGCGTTGTCGGAAGCCACAAGTTGAACAATGAATTGCCGCTTATACGTCCAAACCTTACAGGTATTATACATGTACCTGTACGCTAATATGGCTAAAACGCTCAAAAGCACCGCGTGGTCGTCTGATAATGCGTAGTCAATGTGGCCAATCTCTGCTCTTAAAAGTGATGTCTAGCAACTGCAGGCAATGATGTAGCAAGGCGGTTCACGGACTTTAAGTGTCTGGAAATAGAGCAAATCACTTAAGCCATCGAGGCTTAATCGGACTTTTTATATTGTTTATTAATTCAAACTGACAAGTACTCAGTAAGCTTACACGATATAGTAGTAACAGATGATAGCAAGTATTAACAGGAGTCGAAATTAACTGTACGACAGCCTGCAAGGCGCCCATCTGTCCTACTGCTCATTTTACAGTCACCCCTAGGGAGTTGAAGGCTGGGTCAACCTCATGGGACTAGCGGGTATCGAACCCGCGTCCTTCTGATCTTCGTGTCAGCGTGTTACCATTCAACCATCTCCACGCCGCGTCTTAAAGGTCTTTCTGCTAGAGTTTTAACTTTTAAAACGTCCTCGCGTGATTGACTTGGGCGGCATCGGAAGCCAAAAGTTGGACCTAGGTTTTGCGATTGACATTGTGCTTTGGAACCGTCGTGACATATTACAATACAACACAATGCAATTGCATTAGATTGATTCTGCCCTCCATCTACAGTTCACAAGTGCACACGCGACCATGGAAGATCTATGGCGCTGCGCAATTGCGAGTGAAGGACATGCTCAAGGTCACTGAACGGTGAACGCATGAGTGGAGGATCGAACCAGTACTTGAATTCATTCATTTCATTCGTTCGATCAATCAATCAATCAATCAATCAATCAATCAATCAATCAATCAATCAGTCAATCAATCAATCAATCAATCAATCAATCAATCAATCAATCAATCAATCAATCAATCAATCAATCAATCAATCAATCAAGCAATCAATCAATCAATCCAATCAGCCAGCCAGCCAATCAATCAATCAATCAATCAATCAATCAATCATTCATTCTCAACCAACCAACCAACATTCATTCCAACCAACCAACCATTCATTCATCCATTCATTCATTCATTCAATCTTTCAATTTTTCCAACCCATTCATTCATTCTTTAATTCATTTGTTCAATCAATCAATCAATCCATCGGTCGATCAATCGATTTCATTCATTCTTTTTTCGTTCATTCATTCACTCATTCATTCATTCTATTTCTCATTCATTTTATATTTTCTCATTAATTAATTAATTCATTTTTAATTTGTCCATTCATTCATTCGTTTGTCCGTTTGTTCATTCATTCATTCATTCCATTTCTCATTCATTCTTTAATTCATTCATTCATTTTTAATTCATTCATTCACTCATTCGTTCATTCATTCATTCATTCATTCATTCACTCATTCATTCATTCATTAAGACCATTTGCATAGCGCCTTTCAGTGTATCTAATCGTAGACGTTTGTGCTTTGACGGCCAGGTCGTCCTGGCCACACGCGACTGTCTGCTCCATCCAGATACTAATGTCGAGGACGCAAGAAATCGAACAGGCGTGACGCAGTTTGGGCGGGCATTCGTTGGGAGGGGGATAGGTTGAATGAGTGATGGGGCGACGTGTTAATTCATATTGCAGCGTTATTTATTCAGCCGACATTTAGAATGAGTATGGGGAGGGGCGGCTGATGGAAGGAGAGGAGGAGAGGGTAAGGGGGAAAAGGAAAGGACAAGGCTAGGAAGAGGAGGAAGAGGAGAAGGTGGAGAGGAGAAAAGTAGAGTAAGAGAAGGGAGGAGGAATAGGAGGAGAAGAAAGAGGAGAAGGTGGAGAGGAGAAATGTAGAGTAGGAGAAGGGAGGAGGAATAGGAGGAGGAGGAGGAAAATGAGGTGAAAGCGGAGGAAAAGGAGAAGGAAGAGGAGGAAGAAAGGTATTAGGAAACGATGCCGCAAGGGAAGAAGTGGAGGAAGAAGTGGAGGAGAAAATGAAGAGAAGGAGGAGCAGGAGTAGGATGAAGGGATGACAAAAATGTGAGGAGGACGAATAAAAAGAAGAATGCTAGAGGAAGAGCAGGAGGAGAGGAGGAGGAGGAGCAGGGAGAAAGGGAGGAGGCTGCAGGAGACATAAAGGAGAGGGAGGAGGAAGACAATGAAGAGGAGCGGAAGAGGAGAGGACGAGGAGGCAGGGAAGATGAACAGGAGGATAAATTGGAAGTTGAGAACGTGAAAGAACAGGAAAAGGAGGAAAAAGAGAAGGATGAATTGGAAGAAGAGGAAGGAAA
>JACEVL010001252.1:17500-50000 GCA_020284085.1 Aporrectodea caliginosa | reverse complement strand
ACACCACCTGCTGCTGCTGCTGCTGCTGCTCCTCCTCCTCCTCTGCTCCTCCTCCTGCTCCTCGCCTCCTCCTCCTCATCTCTCTTCCCCCATTCTCCATCGGGTTCTCTGTCCTCAGGCAGGTTCAATCTTCCAATGACGCCACTCCTCTCGATGCTGACCTTCCTCCTTAAGCCCGATCCACATCCATCCGTCATCCGTAGCTCCTATGAAGTGAACACGATTTCAATTTTCCAGATCGACTGCGCTCATTCCCTTAAACATGTACAACGCGTTTACTTTACTTTCATACGAACACTCACCAGGCGTCAAATCCACTTCAGCGTCTTAGCAATTAGCTTATTTGCTACGCTCCATTGTTAAGCCGTGTCAAATATTTGACGTTTCCAGTGGAGTGTTTTCACTTCTCAAGCCACCGTTTACAAGCCGTGATCGTCACTGTAGACTTACGGTCCATCGGCCTAGGGCTTTTGCTGGGCGAAGCGTTCGATACATCTCACTGGATACACCAATCCATGTGTTGTATCGGTGGATACGGCAAGTGGTTCCCGGTCTTGGAACGTCGTAAACGGATGTTGGTTTGTTCGATTCCTAAAGAACTGCGTGTGAACCGAGGTTTGGCTTCGTTTGCTGAAACTGCGATCAATTTCAACAAATGCTTCCTGTCAACGACTTGCAGTCAATATGGTTACTAGGAGAATCCCGTGGAACTTGTAGAGCGGAGTTTTTGAGCAAACAGGCAAACAGGTGTTTGTGGTTTATACAGAGCTGTATAAGTCATACGAACGGTGAGAACTGCTAAAAATATCTGTCGACGTCAACGGCCTGTGTTGCCATAAGATGTCGTTAAACTCTGGATCCATCCATCCATCCATCCATCCATCCATCCATCCATCCATCCATCCATCCATCCATCCATCCATCCATCCATCCATCCATCCATCCATCCATCCATCCATCCATCGTCCATCCATCCATCCATCCATCCCCATCCATCCAATCGTAAGATTTTGAATAACACTCTGGGTAAAGTCTATACGTCAACTATCCTGGAAGCAATAAGATGTCGCTAAGCACTATAGACTTCAAAATAATAAACGTCAACTTAGCTTACACACCTTTTAAATGGAATCGGAAGACGGTATATATAGTCAACACCAGCCACGCGCAGTTATCTATTGTTGTCGATGTATATATAGCACGTAAAATGGTGAGAACTTTTCGATATAATTACACACCTCTTTTCAGTGTAGTATTCGTCCTATAAGTAAACGCTGCATCGCATTTTATCGTAACATGAATCCCAAAACCGATAATCCTCGATAATATAGTGGCGTCGTTAAATAAACGTTAAACCCCGTGTATATTTTATTATAGACAACTCATAGCCTTGTCTATAAAATTATTTTTGTAATCGCATTGCTTTCTGACAATGTATTGTATTGTATTGTATTGTATTTGAACACTTGTTCTAGCGCCCCTACCAGATTTCCTATTCAGAGGCGCTCCCGACTACTGCGCGAGACTGAATCGGAGTTTCACGCCAGCCACATGAGCAATTGCTATTGAAGGACTTGCCCAGGGTCCCTACGCGGTGAGAACTTTGAGGTGGATTCGAACCCGCAACCCTCCAGCTGCAAGGCACCGAACATACCCCTAAACCACCGCGCCCCAGTTGTATTGTGATGTGTTGTATTGTGTGTTGTATTGTACTCCACGTTTATAATGCGACCGAGCCACCCGCAGTAAAGATCCGTTAAACCCGTGTATGATAATTATTATACCGGGAAGCGAACTCATGGCCCGGCGTGACGAGCGGGCTACCAACCCACTCGGCCACTCAGGATCCTTATGTGTTTAAGAATAAACGAATATTCTATTCTATTATATATAGGCCTACTGGTGCATGAATGCGAATTATCATCGCCGCAAGCGAAAGACACAGGAAAGAACTGAGAGAATTTATCTATTAAAAAAGAAAACGAAAGAAAAATTATACGTGAGACAGGATAAAATTCCAATTCAATCTCAGGTCGCTTCCACCTAAAACAAGTTTCGAGAAAGTCAAGAAAACTCTGAGACAGACTTGTGCACTAGTTTACGCCTAAGTCTCTATCGATACGCACCTAAGTCTTTCCCTCTCTACGCCCACACCCTGCGTCTCTCGACTTAAACCATTCACCATGAAACCAAAGACGCTTTCGGATAGCACAATGCCAAACTCCTATCGACGCGCTAAAAGCCGCTCGTTTAAAAGCCGTCTTTCCCACGCAGGAAAATCCATATCGCGAGATTGCGTTTCAGGGAAAGAACCCACGAAATCCGGGGCAACCAATCCGTCACTGAAAGTAAGAACGTTTTCGTCGCTGTACCCAAGGCAAGACTATTTTCCGGTCACGCAGAACCTGAGCTCACCGCGATTGGAAACGTTGTCAAGTCCAGAGGAAGAGATTAGCTTCGAGGTGAATAAGGACTAACGTTAGCAGCGCATTGGAAATTACGTTAACTGAAAAATCTGTTACTCTAAAAACGTAGAAACAGTGGACGCTGCTTTTTTTCTGGCTGAGCGCAATAGTTGGATGGTATTCTGCATTTACTAAGTAAGTAAGTAAGTAAGTAAGTATATCCTTTATTGAAAAACCAAATGCTAACCGCATTTTGGTGTACAAAGATCATAAATATATAAAGAAAATTAAGTTTAAAGCATCCGTGTGACAAATGTTTTACGAGATAGAGAGTTTGCCTTAGGTATTGTCACGGCCTACCCTCTCACACGTGGCAGGATAGCACTGTGATCTTCAAACCACGACACACGGAAGAGTTTTTCTATACTTTATTACCTACAGCTAAGCGACGTTAAGTGACTACGTTTACTACAGTCTAACTTCGGTATTACATAAGAGAAAAGAACAATGTTTCTGCAGCGTCTGATGCTCAACGTGTCTCTCGGCAATCGGCCAGGTGAAGTTAGCCTCGACTCCGTCGTAACAAGATGTTCTGTAGAGAGAGCCCCGTACCCTCCCGACCCAGCGTTTAAATACCGTTAGTCGTCCCTTTGGGTCGGGCGTGACGAATTCGCGTTGGCGTCCCTTCAAAGGCTTATCGATCCTTTGAAGGTGGGGCGAAAGTGATTCCCTGTGGCGGCGATGGTCGTCAGTCCGTCGACATATGTCCGCCAGATGGCGCCTGCCTCGTTAACGGAGGTCGGCGGTCGCCGCTTAATCAGGGCGAAGGGGTGCACGACGAATTGACCTCTTTCATCCGTATAGCGGTCGCTGCGTCGTTACCCCGAGTTTGACCGTTAGTTCGGGTCACAGAGTGCACTTGTGAATTCCATTGCTGCCCCGTTGAAGGTCGTCGCGTAGGCTGATGGAGCTGACCGCGACAGGTATTATTCTATTGTGGGTTCTGGGGCGTAGCGAGTATGAAACAGTTTTCACGGGAGGCAGTAGTTGATGTAATACATGTGCAGGGTTGCTGATGATGGTAGAAAAGAGGTTAGAGTCAGTGACATCGATGGAGCAACAATCGAAGGCGCTGAGAATTTGTGAGTGAAACACTTGTTCAAGGTTCCGACACAGTTACCGTCACAGGGGAGCAGGTGATCTCAGCGCTACACGGCGCGTGACCCAATCGTATACAATCATCCTTCATCATCTTTTCAAACAGACTTCTTTAGGATTATTCACATTAATCGCCTATCGTCTCCCATCCTTATATAGCATCGGTTGACACCGTTTTAAAGGTGTCTAAATTAACCGCCTCAGAGGAGGAGGATCAATCCTGTAATCTTCGCGTGACAAGCCGAGCGCTCTCACCAAACGCTCTCACCAATCGCATACATCTATTCACCACTTTCTCAAATAGACGAGCTTAGCTTGTTATTTAATCGCCTAGCGTGTCCCATCCTTATATAGCATCTATTAACATCATTTTAAAGGTGTCTAAGTTAACCGTATCAGGGAGGAGGAGGAGGAGGAGGAGGAGGAGGAGGAGGAGGAGGACGAGGAGGACGAGGAGCAGGAGGAGGAGCCCGTAATCTCAAAGTTACAAGGCTAGCGCTCTAACCAAACAGCTACCGTGTTCCACTACTGACTACTCATACATACACCCAATGTGTCACCCATCCAACAATGAAAGAGAAGTGCCTGATAATTGTTAGTTGGTTTGGTTTCCCAGTTTAACGGCAGCTTATGACAACATTGGCCGTTGCCGCCGACAAAGATTTTTTTGGGCATATTACAGCTCAATGTAATTGTTAGTTCATCGTGACCCATCCTTATATAGCATCGGTTGACACCATTTTAAAGGTGTCTAAATTAACCATCTCAGTATAGGAGACTCGAACCCGTACTCTCCACGTAGAAGACGAGCGCTCTAACCAATCACTATAGAGACAGATTATTTATTATTCGCCCATTGTGTCCCCCCCCCTTATAATAGCGTCGATTGACAGCGTTTTAAAGGTGTCTAAATTAACCGTCTTGAATCCGTACTCTCCACGTTACAAAGCGAGAGCTCTAGACAGTAAACAATCGCGTACCGCGCCCTGCAAATGATGCAAGTAAGTAAGTAAGTAAGTAAGTAAGTAAGTAAGTAAGTAAGTATATTCTTTATTAACCAATTGCTAATCGCACTTTGGTGTACAGACGTCTTTATAAACAAAGTTAAAAAGTATAAAGTTTCCTGACAATCTCAGTATAGTAGGAACACAAATTGACTGCTATGTACTGTTTTATTGTGATAATTTGCTATTCTATGCGATAGTGAATCGCAACCGTTCGATTGTTGGTGATGGGTAAAGCTAATTCAGTTTAATTCAGCCAAACCAGAAGTTTTTATTAAACACAAGACAACCTTCAAGAAAATAGTCTGTTCCGGAAAAGCCTGAAGTCCATTTAGTTTGCGGTAGCACTGACGTGTTGGGATAGTCCCCGGAGTCGTTAACAGAAGCGTTAGCGACTGACTTGGAGAGTTAGCGACTGACTTAGCGACTGACTTGACCAAGTCACTTGCCTTATCGACTGACTAAGTCGCTTAGGCTTATCGACTGACTTAACGACTTGATATCGACTTCTCGGGTACCTCTATTTAGTTACCTAACAATAAAATGCATTTTATGGCGTACTGTAAAGTCACGTTTCGCTGCACGACATGGTTTGTGGCCAAATAAAGCGGTGGTACATCTAAATTAATAGCAACTATTGGCCTATACACCAACCAAGTCAAAATTATCAAACCATTATCGCGTTACATTTAAATCAGATAAGAAACCAAAGCATGCAGCATTCAAGTCTGCCTATATTAGTACGCCTATTGTACGGACATGTATATCTCACGGTTCTCACCCAGACCTACCAGTAGTTCGCCAAAATGGACCCAAACACCGGATTTCTCTCGAAAGGGCAAATTTTCCCTAATTTCACAAACATAATTATTATCAATTTTTCCGGCATCATCTTTAGTTGTACTGCGTTTAAAGACACTGAAACCAGCGTATTTTCAACGCAACGCTTAAATTTATCGAAGAGACGCCATTTTCAATTAAAGAAGTGCGCCACGTTAGATAACGTGACAGAAAAATCTGACTGTTGACAGAATCGACATATATTAGGCTTCGATGGTTGATAGTAAGTCTAAATATGGACTCCTTGGCAGTTAGTATATATCTAGTAAAGTAAGTAAGTAGTGCTAGGTAGGCAGTAAGGTAGTAAATAAATAACTGCTGATATCAATCACTCGATAGCAGTCGATGCTTAGCGACTGACTTCGACTAAAGGGCTTAGCGATTGGCGGCGGCGGCGGATGGCGGCGGCGCCGGGGACTATGTTGGGATCGAGCGCCTCTGAATCAATCACTTATAGTGGCGCTCTGCAAGTGTTCGATTACTGTTAGAAGTACAATCACGAGTGGCGCTATACAAATTTGCAATTATCATATATACACGTAAATACGAATAAACATAAGTAGAAATAAAATTCATATAAATATATATATATACATATCAATATATTATATGAAACGAAGGCAGACCAAGACAACGCTGGATAGATAACATAAATGAGGACATAACATCACTTGGACTAACACCAACGGAAACAATGGACCTGACAAATAACCGAAAAACAACGGACATCATTTATTCGTACCCATCGCCGCCAAACGGCTGGCGCCAGGAACCGATGATGAAGACGATATTATATGTAATAACAAATACGGCCTACTGTATGACGCCGCCAAGAGCACTTCAACGGCTCAAGTGGAAGACGACGTTCAGATGAGAAGATGGCGCGTCGCGGCGCGGTCCGCCGCGCGCCCTGGACCCAGTCACCGATGCAAGGCCGCCCGCCCGCCCGCTCACCCCTCCGTCCGTCCGTCTTTCCTTCCGTTGACGCTACCGGCGACGCGTAGGTAAGGCCTGGAGGAAGGAGGACGACACGGCAATCGATATCCTTTAATCTCGTTGCCCAGTCGCCGAGCGCTTCCTCTGGCTTTGATGTGGCGGCGGCGGCCCGTCTTTAATGACGATTAATTAACCAATGCCGAAAGCGAACTAAGAACGGCAATTAGGACAATTAGGAATGCCTTCTCTGCCTCGTCAGACGGATAATGACTTGGCTGCTCCAAGACCGACGCGGCTGCGGAGAGGCAGAAGAGACAGGTGGTTCTCAGTCTAGGAAGGAAGGCAGGTAAATGAGAAGGAATGAGCGTTCGAATGGACTAAGAGAATATAGCACAGATTCATACAGATCAATATTGCATAACATACACACAAGATAGCATGACTCGACTTAAATTAACTCAACTTAAAATAGCACAAATTAACATAATACAATTTAACGCCACATATAACAAAACATAGCATAAAACAACTTAACACGAAACAACATAACACATAACACAGCACAGTAGAACATAATAATAATAATAATAATAATAATAATAATAATAATAATAACAATAATAATAATAATAATAATAATAATAATAATAATAATAATAATAATAATAATAATAATAATAATAATAATAATAATAATAATAATAATATCTTTTCTTTAATAAGCGCCTGACAAACGCACTGCGCTGTAGATTTACATGTTATGCAATTGAAACTATCTTAACTACTAACAGAACAGACAGCTTGCAATACACGGCGCTAATAGCAGCCTACAAAGCATGTCCGTCCTACGGGACTGGAACTCGGTACCTCTCGCTCTCTACGCCAGTTGTTATCCAATGCGCTATCGGCCCCCCCTCATACCAACAGTTAGCAACGGTGAGAGTGTGATTCCGTTTATCGAAAACAAATGCCGTAAAAGTTTGCAAGCCCCTTCCGATCATCTTGACGTTAGACGTTAAAGAGAACAAGGTGTCTAAATTACCTCCTAAACCCACCTAAGCCTCACCTCTCGCTCTTTCTCAACAGGTCTTTCACTCTAAACTGAAAACACTGCAGTTTCACGAATCCTGTTCCGATTCCCCCTCTTCCCCTCACCTTCCTCGCCGCTCCAACTCTAAACACCATCCACCTTAGCCGTCTGACTGTCTGCTAGAGAGTGACATGGGGAATTTCCCCGCGGGAAAACCGCGGTAACCGCGGTAAATTCCGCGGTAATGGGGACAACAATTGCGGTAATACCGCGGTAATGGGGACAACAATTGCGGTAATACCGCGGTAATGGGGTTTACTCTCGCGGTAATACCGCGGTAATGGGGAATGAGCCGGCAAGAAACCCGGATGATGTTAAGAACTTGAGAACTGATAAGGAGATTTTCTTATTTCCTGAAGCCTTCTGGTCAGAAATGGTAAAGACTTGGTTAATGCAAACTGTCGAAAAGATAATAACAGACTAATGCAGACAGCAATACAAATAGCTTTGTAAGCTAACATATGTTATTTTTTAAATTTTAATTGGTGTAAACTTTTGCGGGGAATGTGATGTCGTCCTGCGGGGATGGGGTGGGGATGGGGAGAAAACCTGCGGGGATGGGGCGGGGATGGGGACAAACCCTGCGGGGATGGGGTGGGGATGGGGAAGACTTGCTTGTTGCACGGGCGGGGATGGGGACGAGATTGTCTCCCCATGTCACTCTCTACTGTCTGCTGCCTGACCCTTTGGATCTTGACCGGGATCCGATTTTTACCCCATCCCGCCTATCTATTTTATTTTAACTAAGCGCCTGTGAATAAGCTCGTTCTCACGACTTTTTTGGGCGCTGTAGAAGTCTCGAGATTTCGATTACAATTACACAAACCACAACGATAGGGGCGGATCCTCACCCACTGAACTTCGGGCTACACGCAGCCTGGAATCGAACCCATCACCTTGACAACTGGCAAAGTTTTGGTAACGGTAACGCTCCGGTGGGAGCACGCCATTGATAAAAACCGACCCACCTACCCACCTACCAACCTACCCACCTACCCACCTACCAACCTACCCACCTACCCACCGACCCACCTACCCACCTACCGACCCACCGACCCACCGACCCACCGACCCACCTACCCACCAACCCACCGACCCACCTACCCACCGACCCACCTACCCACCGACCCACCGACCAACCTACCCGCCGGCACCACCTACCCACCTACCCACCGACCCACCGACCCACCTACCCACCTACCCACCGACCCACCGACCCACCTACCCACCTACCGAGACTGATCGGGGTCACTGTCGTGCAATGGGTGAATGGTGGTTTCGTAATGATATCGCCGTCACACGCCGTAGGTAGCGAATGATTTCTGTGGCCTGACACGCAATCGCCACAGAAGCGAAGGAAATCAATGAAAATCACTCTTATCCGATATTTAGAGTATGTGGGTCTAACCACGGGTAGAACCACGCGGTGTGTGTATATGTATGTATGTATGTATGTATGTATGTATGTATGTATGTATGTATGTATGTATGTATGTATGTATGTATGTATGTATGTATGTATGTATGTATGTATGTATGTATGTATGTATGTATGTATGTATGTATGTATGTATGCATGTATGTATGCATGTATGCATGTATGTATGTATGTATGTATGTACATGTATGTATGCATTGATAATAATTATTATTAAGGTGTTTCGTTATTGGCAGGTAATCTTAAACCAAATGGCACGCAGATTGATCTAATCTCATACGATCCATTCTAATCTAATCTAGGTAGGCCTATTCGCTTTTCGCGACGTTAACAAGCCCAATCCAACCCAAAATCTCTAGGTCTCTAAGCAACCCGAGAGAGAAACAGATTATCGTAATCGTAATCGTAATCTCCAAACTTCTAAAGCGCCACTCGAAAACCAAGCGTAGGGCACCAGCATATTCATGAGCGCTGAATGATATTTAGCCAATTTTCTCATTCGATCTCTGCCTCCGGACCTTCATTTTGTCTGGTAAACAACGAAGGAAAAGGGATGTGAAAAAAGGGCCCTCCGCTCAGAAACATGGCATAGAGCATCTTCTTTGTTTGATACAGACTGCAGAGGCCCGTCAGCAATGGCGCCAATGCTCGCACAAGTTTTGGCTCTGTGACGCCGAAGAACGACCATGCTTACACAAACTCTTCTGGAAACATTAATACTATTATAAAAATAATATATCGGATATAATCTGTAATTTTATCCACCTTATGTCTGTTGCAGTACTTGGCTGAGGTTGCCTCGCACAACTTATAAACACTTCTCTGGCCACTGGTTTGATATAGACTATATTATAATATATATATATATATATATACATGCATTTCTGATGTTTGTATCATCATCATCATCATCATCATCATCATCATCATCATCATCATCATCATCATCATCATCATCATCATCATCATCATCATCATCATCATCATCATCATCATCATCATCATCATCATCATCATCATCATCATCATCATCATCATCATCATCATCATCATCATCATCACCATCATCATAATCATCATCAGTTCCTGACGCCAGCAATTTTGCGGCGATGGGCACTAAGATATAATACTTATAAATATAAAAAAGTAAAATACTTTAAAATACATACCGGTACATATAATATATATATATATGTGTGTGTGTGTGTGTGTGTGTATGTGTGTATGTGCCTGTGCGTGGGCGTGCGTGGGTGTGTGTGATATGGCAAATGCAACCTTCTACATGATACTGCCAAGCTCGAACAAACGTCTTCTTTGTTTGAGCGTCTACTTGTTTGATATAATATAGTCTATAATCATACGAATATAATATAAATAAAAAATCAAATGCGTATAATTTTTATGTTATGACGATAGCTGCCAAGATCGGACATAACGTCTTCCTTGTTTGAGCGCAGATGTATATGGTTACTCGCCGGTAGGTGGCGTGGCTTTCTGACGTTCATCAGTTACACAAGTAGTATCGTCTCCGTCTGATATAATTAACTTGAGGCCGTGTTACCATGCGTTACCGAATAATAGACGTCCTGTGCTGCATAAAGAGGGTGCTATGCTTGTTGCCGCGGAGTGGGGGGGGGTCGAGTGAGCTTCTAGCAAACTCGGCTGTAATGAATGTACTTGCACGTACGTATGTATGTATGTATGTATGTATGTATGTATATGTATGTATGTATGTATGTATGTATGTATGTATGTATGTATCGATGTAGGCTATGTATATACGTACATGTATGTATGCATATGTATGCATATTCATTCATTCATACATTGCATAGTTATACAGCATACATTCAAGATTTCCGCGTAGGCGCTCCCGACTGGGCAACACTCCTTCACGCCGAAATTGTTCATGCGCTTTGGCGTGAAGGAACTCCGATTCAGCGTCTTGCGCTGTTTGGACCGCAACCGGGAGCTCCTCTGAGTACATTGCCTATCTTGAAGGGGCGCTATTTATTACATTAGTATTATTATTATTATTATTATGCGTATGTATTATTAATATTATGCATTATTATTATTATGTATGTATGTGGTCGTATGTATGTATAGACTATACGACGTTATAGGCCTATGCATTATATGTATTATATGTATATTATAAGTGAGATGACACTGTTTTACCTTCGCCGCCCCGGATGAGTTGGGTTCCTCGAAGAGTAGCCAGACCTTGGGTTTGACCTTCTGCCAGCAGTTCAGGTGGTCCGTCCGATACTCTTCCTCCAGTCCGAACTTCTTCATGATCTCCTCGTCCGTCGGCTTATCGCTGTCCAGATCCAGACGGTCGAGGATCTGGAGGGTCTCCCTCGTGTCCCTGTGAGTGGTGTAGGTCATCCAGCAACACGGTTCAACCTGGTTCGCATCCAATCCCCAGAACTCCAGCTCCTCCTCGAAGAGCGGACCGCAGACGTCCGTGGGGTAGTGCAGCTTCCCCGTCCGGTAGTAGTTGATGATCTGGGCGAAGACGCCCGGATGGCGGTCGAAGAAGTACTCGTTGAGGACGGGGTCGTAGTTGGCGAGGGCCTCCGTCAGGCGGGACAGGCGGGTGGCAGGGATCTTCTTCAGGGTAGCCTTGTAGGTCTCGTGCCGGATGCCGCCGACGTTCAGGGTGATGCGGTTGTCGACGTCCGACATGGTTGACTGGATGGACTCGCGGGTGGTGTTTACCTAAGGACGGACTGGTTGGTCCACTGGGACGGTGAGTGGTTGGGTCTTTGGGACTGATCCTCTTAATCAGTGGTTCGATGACTGACTGGCCTGCCGACTTATTTGCTGGTTGATTCAGTAGCACGATAACTGACTGACCACTAAATGACTGGCCTTCGGAATGACTGGCTTACTCAATGAATGACTGGCTTACTCAAAGAATAACTGGCTTACTCAATGAATAACTGGCTTACTCAATGAATAACTGGCTTACTCAATGAATAACTGGCTTGCTCAATGAATAACTGGTTTGCTCAATGAATGACTGGCTTGCTCAATGAATAACTGGCTTGCTCAAAGAATAACTGGCTTACTCAATGAATGACTAGCTTGCTCAAAGAATAACTGGCTTACTCAATGAATGACTAGCTTGCTCAAAGAATAACTGGCTTACTCAATGAATGACTAGCTTGCTCAAAGAATAACTGGCTTACTCAATGAATGACTAGCTTGCTCAAAGAATAACTGGCTTACTCAATGAATAACTGGCTTACTCAATGAATAACTGGCTTACTCAATGAATAACTGGCTTACTCAATGAATAACTGGCCTACTCAAAGAATAACTGGCTTACTCAATGAATAACTGGCTTACTCAATGAATAACTGGCTTACTCAATGAATAACTGGCTTACTCAATGAATAACTGGCTTACTCAATGAATAACTGGCTTACTCAATGAATAACTGGCTTACTCAATGAATAACTGGCTTACTCAATGAATAACTGGCTTACTCAATGAATAACTGGCCTACTCAATGAATAACTGGCTTACTCAATGAATAACTGGCTTACTCAATGAATAACTGGCCTACTCAATGAATAACTGGCTTACTCAATGAATAACTGGCTTACTCAATGAATAACTGGCTTGCTCAATGAATAACTGGCTTGCTCAATGAATAAATGGCTTAATTAATGAATAACTGGCTTACTCGATGAATAACTGGCTTACTCAATGAATAACTGGCTTGCTCAATGAATAAATGGCTTAATTAATGAATAACTGGCTTACTCGATGAATAACTGTCTTACTCAATGAATAACTGGCTTGCTCAATGAATAACTGGCTTGTTCAATGAATATACTGGCTGACCCACAGAATGGTTGATTCTCTGGTACGATAAATGACTGACTAGCCCACTTAATAACCGACCTTCTGACTGACTGGCTTGTCCACTGAATGACTGGCCTAATGACTAACTGGCTTGCCAACTGAATGACTGGCCTAATGGCTAACTGACTGCATAGTAAATGACCGGTGCACTGCCAGACTTTGTAGGCAACACTAACTGAAGGTAGATTTAATCAATGTTTCTACCTGTTTAGTCGTGTTTACGACAAGTGTGCTTCACGCTTAATCGAGTTCCACCGGAACACAGATCTGCTTCTGCTGTCGTCGTTTATCAGCGCTTCGCAGTCAGCAATTCTGTTCTATTTCGCCAATATAATATACGAATTATACAAATCAACAGACCTACCTTGATGGACTTGACACTAATTGACAGAATAACGACTTTTCCGGCCTCAATGTGGGAAAACTGTCGAATATATTCAAGCACAAAACTATTCGCTATTCGGTAAATACTTGTCTGCTATTCGGTGAATCCTTGTCCGCTATTCGGTGAATCCTTGTCCGCTATTCGGTGAATCCTTGTCCGTTATTCGGTGAATCCTTGTCCAGTTATTCGGTGAATCCTTGTCGACTATTCGGTGAATCCTTGCCAGTTATTCGGTGAATCCTTGTCCGCTATTCGGTGAATCCTTGCCTAGCAGACTCTTAAAAATTAGCCTATTTCGATGAGTGTTTTACGGCCACTCTTTTAACCCTCTGTCTCCAGATATCAGCCTAAGGTTTTTAAGGACAGTCGTTAGCCGTGTTAACAGCAGCTTCCAGCGTTTAACAACATCCTACCATTGCGTCTTCGAACCTGTTACTGGCGCTAAAGAAAGGCGGATGCTTCGTAGCGGCTTAGGCAAAGCCCATATAGAATCTTATTGATTTACCGTGTTTTTCAACGATAAAAAATACGTTGTTCCTTTCTCCCGCAAACCCTGGACGAGCCTAACGGAGCACTGCGTCCTACGCCGAAGGTATACCAGTCGTAGAAGACAGTCGGAACGAACCGGAACTAGATCGAGCGAGTTCAGGACCGGAAGCGTCGTCGTTCATCGAGAAGTACGAACGGAAATGACGTCACTACTGTACTTCCGGCGGATGTCTTCTTCTCTGACGTATCGTTCCATCCGGTCAAACATCTCTTTCGTCTTCCACCGGTTGCTGATGCGGCGAGGGACACGGCTGACGACGATGCCTCCTGCTCTATACGCTGTCGCCGTTCGATGAGTGCCCGTCACGCCTGACCGAGTGCATAATACCATCTACCGTCGTCGGCGCCGCCTTCTCAGTGGCAACTGAGCTCAACAACCGTGGTGTATACAGGCTGCGACTGGTTCGCCGGTCCGTTCCTCCTTCTGCCGTTCTCACCCTCCCTCTGCCGTTCCTCCCTCTGCTCAGTCCCTTCGTTCGTATGGATCCGCTGGGAGAGATAGACTGCTGTCAGTTGGCCTCAGGCCGTTGCCTCTCGTCGCCCTTTTCCGTCACACTCCCCGTCCACCTGCCTGTCCGTGCGTGTCCATTTCGAGGCGGCGGCCGCGTGTCCGTTATAACTGCCTCCGGTTTAATAACGTTATATTTCCATCGGAGCGCGTCGACGGGGCCTGCAGTCATAGCAACTGGATCCTAGGCTCCGTAGCCCAGGCCCCGCGGTCGCCATCGCCACTGCTGCCTCCTCATCTCTCTCTCTCTCTCTCTCTCTCTCTCTCTCTGTCTGTCTGTCTCCTCTGTCTCCTTTTCTCTCTCTCTCTGTCTCTGTCTCTGTCTGTCTCTCTCTGTCTCACTCTCTCTGTCTGTCTGTCTGTCTGTCTGTCTGTCTCTGTCTTTCTCTGTCTGTCTGTCTGTCTGTCTCTCTCTCTCTCTCTCTCTCTCTCTCTCTCTCTCTGTAGCTGATACCGTGTGTCACGCCACCTACCGACAGCAGACGATAATCCGTTCGCTGCACATGCTCTCTCTTACATGTAGGCCAAATTTCTCGCTGGTGCACCGGTGACCGCCGCGTAGGTTTCGACAAAACAATTGCGTGGGAGAAAAAGCACAGGCTCAAAAACTAAATCCAAATCTAATCTCTAATCTCTAATCTAATCTAATCTAATCTAATCTAATCTAATATTATAATGAGCGCTATAGCGCTGAGGTCGCTTCAAGCGGAGGATGGCCATCCGCTGGAGAAGTCAAAGGTTGAAATCCAGTTGGTCGGGATATGAACCAGAGAATCAGGTTGCGGAACTTGTGGTGGATCATTTTTAGCGAGTTAAAGGAGTTGAGTCGTCTTAAGTTTAGAAACTGAAAGACTAACAAAGACTCGACAGAACTCACTCGAACGGGACAGCGAATTTCAAAGCATTGGTCCAGCCACCGATAACTCGAAACTTTCATTGTCTAGTTATAAACAGCACAGTTACTGTGGCCAAAATCGAAACAATGGCTGGAAACAGCAAACACTTCTCTAACCGTAACACTTCTCGACATCAAGTGCGTGTGACGCTTAAGCACTCTGCAGCCAGTATGCCTATTGGGTTCATATAGAGTCCAAATGGGTCCTCTCTAATGACCGTGAAAATGCTGGCAAGGTAGCGATAACGACCAAGCATCAATCGACGTAAAAGTAAAAAAAATTAAACTCCCATATCCCACAAGTTGGGGCGTATGGTCGGCGCTCATATCCTTCCCTTCACCCCTTGAGACGGCAGTGGACGAATCCCACTACACTACCAGTCAAGACCTCAATTGAATTGAATGTAATGTAATTGAACATTTATATAGCGTCAGTAGTACAGTAGTTTCAGCTTAACGACGCTGTGTGATAACAAAGATCATTAGCGTTGCCCTCCTCCTTCATCCAGGCTTGGGACTGGCGCTGCCAGAGTATGAGCAGCAGCGCTGGAAATGTGATCGACTAATTAGAAAACTCCAAGAGAATTACCACGAAATTTATTTATCGTCTGTCGTGTCCCATCCTTATATAGCATCAGCTGACATCGTTTCAAAGGTGTTCAAATTAGAAGCGTTTAAAACAACCTTCACGGGAGATTTAATCACCCGTTTCCACAGTTTAACGGCAGCTTATGACAACATAGAAAAATTAGTTTTGGCATTTACAGCTCTTATTAATCACCCGTCTTTCCCATTCTTTCCCATTCTTATAATTTAGCATCAGCTGACATCGTTTTAAAGGTGTCTAAATTCGAAAACGTTTAAAGCAACGTGAGATTTAATCGGCCGTCTTTCCCATTCTTATATAGCATCAGTTGATATCGTTTCAAAGGTGTCTAAATTTGAAGACGTAATCCTCGCGGTTTACAACGTTTCAACGACCCCATATCGACATTGACGTCCATTTGCCCTCGTAATCGTAAACTCGATATTTACAAAGTTTCACGGGAACTCACCCGGCGCTCGTCCAAAATCACCATCGATAGGCAGGGGCTCAATTTAGAGAGTCAGGCAGGCCACGCTGTGATCCCCGAGCCAGAAATGGCTAGGCCCAGGGTCATGACCTGCACCGATAGGACTCGTGAAAAACCAGTGTTTTCAGTTTTGGACTGGAAGATGTGGATAGATTATAGAGGTGAGGTTTTGGTGAGTTCATATGGATTGATATTTGCGAGCTTGATGTGGGAGTTGGGACAGCTATGGCTATGGAACGATTTGCAAATTTTAAGCATGAGATGACGGAAGGGCGGAGCAGTGTGAGGGTGGAAGATGAACGGGTTGAACGAAGAGGTTGTTTCGTAGAACAACTGACGGAGATACGAGGGCTGGGCGAAGTATTGTAGGTGGGGGGGACTTTTATTCTATTCGTTCAGGAATTTTGACCCAGTGGAGTGATAAGACAGTGTGATGTACAATGTACATAATTGTTCTTTTGTTTATATGCATTGAGTCTATATGTATATAATATACTCTTCGTGTTTCAAGGCAAGCCCTATAAAGTCTAACCAATCGAATATCACCCCCAAACATTTCTCCATTTGCCCTCTTCTTCTACAAAGTTTCACCTGACCCGGTATCATCCTAAAATCACCATCCTAATCAATTTAGACCGTATAACCACGCTGTCTCTCCCAGCCAGACCCCTAGGGTCATGACCTGCACCGAAACTCACCCAAAAATGTCTTTTGCGGACTTGATGTCAAATAGCACCAGTGTTAAGACTGTCTCATTGGCGCGAGCTTTGTGTGACGCTGGGAAATTCCAGAATTTGCATTTACATTGAAACAAAACGCTACAACTTCAGTGGCTGTTTCGTAGTCAAGGCATGGACTGCTTGGGATTTTCCCAAGATCTTGGGATTTTGGTGTCCGACTTGGGATCTGGGGATTTTGCCTTGAATCTTGGGAATTTTTCTAAGCTACAGACGCGTTTTTACTTTGCAACAGTGGCAGCGAATCAGATTAAAAAAACTCGCTTATTGAAAGATGAAACATTGTTAATTCAATGTTATGCTCCGGTTTTTTCTTTGCCAGTTCTTAGGAAGGCATTTTTGTGAATAATTGTGATTGTTAAAAGTTAAAAATTTCATATTTCATAACAACTTTTTCCTTGTCGGTAACTTGGGATTTATTTGTACTGGCCAATCTTGGGATTTTTCTGGCAAGAGCTTGGGATTTCAGAAAATGGAGAGTAAGTGGTGTCAGCTGTCGAGTTCAAACCGCCCCAAATAAATTGTCGAACTTTTTTTATATGCAATTTTAATATGCGAAATAAAAAAAACTTTTTCGACCATTTCCAATCCCGCCTCCGAAATCTTAAAACCCCTTCCGACATTTTTTTCTGGCTACGCCCATGGGCGGAACAATGCAAGAACTACAGAGTTTGCAGTTGTCACGACGTTGGATGCTGTGACGACTGATGTTGCCATAGTAACTGTTGCATGGATTTGCTTCCATGGCGACTGCAGCGGCCATTGCTAGCTATAGTCACCGATAAAACCGATGTTTCGCACCTCAAACAATAGCTCGTGCAGAAATGTCGGTCGTGACATGCGTCAGTGTTATTGAACTTGGTGTCGGTGTTGATGACCGTGGTGTAAGTGGTGTCAGCTGTCGATCGTACAATGTTACTGGATGGACGGATGGATGGATGGGTGGATGGATGGATGGATGGATGAGGGAGGGGGTCGTTCAAACCACAGCGGATTGAGTGTCTCTCCTGGTTTCAATAGACCGAGAGTCCTTCGTAGGGTCGATCTGGCGGGTTAACTGTTGCGGGAATCAATGCCTTCGACACCCAGCCGACCTTATTAGGCATCACAGCAGCGCGTCAGCCGAATAGATAGAGAGCTCTTATTGGACACCCTTAAAACGTTGTCAACCGATGCTATATAAACGTGGGATACGATGGCCGCATAATTGGGAATAGCGCCTTCGCTTATTAGACACCCTTAAAACGTGATCAAGTGACTGCATGATATAATAATAACACTATAATATTATTCATACCCAAACTCCGCCACTGTTCGCTTTCTGACAGTGCCAGTCCCAAGCATGGATGAAGGAGGAGGGCGACGCTAATGATCTTTCTTAGTTATCACACAGTGTCGTTAAACTGAAACTACTACTATTCATAGCTCATGAGTTGTAATATGAAAACTCAGCCACTGCTCGTACTCTGGCAGTGCCAGTCCAAGCCTGGATGAAGGAGGAGGGCGATGCTAATGATCTTTCTTAGGCCCATCACACAGTGTCGTAAAACTGAAACTACTACTGTAATATGAATTCCGCCACACGCACGTCCTGCCTTACGGCCAGGCAGTGCCAGTCCCAAGCCTGGACAAACGAGGAGGGCGACGCTAATGATCTCTGTTATCACACAGTGTCGTTAAACTTAAACTTACTACTCTGCTAGCTGCTGTAATATTCCAAAACAATTTCTATCGACGTCAACTGCCTTTGTTGCCATAAGATGTCGTTTACAGTGTTGGCAGCGAATCAGATTAGTAAAGATCGTTCTGATAGGACGTCTATTATTAATGTAACTTGCAAACATTATAATTATTTTGTCAATAAAATGTTTCCTGGTATTTTTTTCTTTCCCAGTTCTTAGCTCGGCATTTTTCTGAATAGTTGCGATTGTCAAAATGCATTTCAGATTTCATCACAACTTTTTCATTTGGGATTTTTGGTACACTCTTGGGCAATCTTAGGATTTTTCAGACGAGATCTTGGGATTTCAGAAAATGGAGAGTGGTCGCACTGGTCGTTTGACATTGGATCTTCATGTCCTAGGAGAGTGGTTAGCGCGCTCTCTTAGCCAACTTTAATTGAGTAGATTTTGAACAGGCGTAAACATGCATAGAGTGGCACGGTAAGTGAATGCTTCGAGCGGTCGCCTTGTAATGCGGACAACGCACGAGTTCCATCCTTCTCCCTGAGATGGTTGCTGTGTGGGGACCTCGAGCAAGTCCTTCACTCACAACTGCTCAGAGTCGTCGATGTTCTGTGGACGTAGAATATCTTCTAGTCAAAGAGAGGTGGACATAAACTCACAGAAGATTCATATTAACCGTCTGTCCTTTGGTTAAGCATACATCCATCCATCCATCCATCCATCCATCCATCCATCCATCCATCCATCCATCCATCCATCCATCCATCCATCCATCCATCCATCCATCCATCCATCCATCCATCCATCCATCCATCCATCCATCCATCCATCCATCCATCCATCCATCCATCCATCCATCCATCCATCCATCCATCCATCCATCCATCCATCCATCCATCCATCCATCCATCCATCCATCCATCCATCCATCCATCCATCCATCCATCCATCCATCCATCCATCCATCCATCCATCCATCCATCCATCCATCCATCCATCCATCCATCCATCCATCCATCCATCCATCCATCCATCCATCCATCCATCCATCCATCCATCCACCCCACCCACCCACCCACCCACCCACCCACCCACCCACCCACCCACCCACCCACCCACCCACCCACCCACCATCCATCCATCCATCCATCCATCCATCCATCCATCCATCCATCCATCCATCCATCCATCCATCCATCCATCCATCCATCCATCCATACATACATACATACATACATACATACATACATACATACATACATACATACATACATACATACATACATCCATACATACATACATACATACATACATACATATACATACATACGTAGGCCTACGTACATACATCGATATCTTTAGCGCCATAATATATAGAACGACTTGCAGACTGATCCTGAGCCACGGGCGGCGGTTTATTTAATTACGAAGAGAGGATTTAATAAGCAGTTGCGTGTACATGCTCACTAATTGGAGTAATCCTTGATCTCGATTGCAAATTAGATTCAGACTGACAGGTAGACAGCCAGCCAGACAGACAGGCAGACAAACAGACTGGCATATTTATAAATCTCCACTTATTGTGTGGCAATTAATAGTAGTAATAGTAGTAATCGTAATCGTAATCAAGCATTTATATAGCGCCACTCAAAAACAGAGGCGCTCCCTACCAGGGCCATGCAGTCTCTTCACTGGTAAAGGGAGGTTTTCAGGCGCTTGCGGAACTGGCCAAAAGAAATAGAAAAAGGTCAGTAGTTGTTGTGGTGAATGTAGTAGTAGTAGTAGCATCAGCAGCAGTAGTAGCAGCAGCAGTAGTAGCAGCAGCAGCAGCAGCAGCAGCAGTAGTAGAAGCAGCAGCAGCAGCAGCAGTTTCGATCATCTTTAACTAAGGTGGAGTGAAAAGCCATGTATCTGAGAGCGCAGGTCATATCTACTCCGGCGGAGTGGTGAGAATTATCTACGAAGAACACGATGTGGGTCCAGACATGAGGGTTCATCCGCCACCTTGGCCAGGGAAGTAGCATTCTGGGCAGAGGAGGATGATTCCGCAACGCCTCATCAGGCCAATCAAGTCCTCAATCTTATCCCTCTCATTGGAGTTCGCGTATCCTCACTAGTATCCGAAATGGTCTTCCTTTAGGACTGCGTCTACACCCTGGTAGGCCTTACTCTGCCTGAACCTCCTCTCTAAACTTAAAGCTGTTCTTGTTGGGCGTTTTGGAGTCGGTAGCGCCTCTGGGTAGTTTTCTTGAAGGGGCGCTATATAAATTCCCGAATGAATGAACGCATGAATGCCAGAGAGGCATACATTAACTGAGCGTTGGTTGTCATCATGGCAATATGATATGAGACAGTGAGTGGAGGAAAGGCCATGGGAATGAAGGACTCTAAGGGTGTATAATTTCAGACGTTTTAAAACCGATTACAACAAACAAGTCGACAGAAATGAGCAGCTAATGATTACCTTTATTATTGAACTAAACACCCCAAATCAATATTCTAAACAAACTAAAAAGTAAGATTCAACCCCGACAGTGATATAACCATACAAGTCAATCTAAATCATTAAGCGAGTATATTTAGTCTATGTTAGTATGCAAATAAATCAAGTCTAAATCAGCATGCATTCAAGTATCTCGTAGCTGTGGTAGACATTTAAACAACCTATGCAATGATAAAAAGTAAAAAGTGCAAAAATATTCAAGTGTCATAGAAGAAAATGCCGAGAATAGAAAAATAGAACTCAATATCATTTGCTAAAAATATTTTCCATAAAAACTTAGATGTCGTTATTCTTAACACTGACAAAAAGTCTTTGGTTATAAAAATAGTTCTCATGATATACATCTTCTGATTCGACTTAAAAATTACCAATTAAATATTCTAAGGCCTAATTCTTTTAGCATTGTAGGCCTAATGTCCAATAATCCAAGAATACAATTTCAAAATTTATACAAAATGCAATCAATCTAAACCAAACGAATTACTTACAAAAATTATCTTTGGTCTTAATTCACTAAATAAATGTCAATTACTGTTTTAAAATACAATTACAATTACCATATTATTTTATTAACAAATTGAGACATTTGAGAATGTAGACAATTAAAATACAATCGTTGCGAAGCAATATTAAGCAAAAGAATAAACTAAACTAAACTAATAAATATTAGAAATCGTATACCCCAGATTAAATAGAAACGATAAAAATACGTCCGATAAAACTTCAACGTAAATGTAAAAACCTTGGAGACAAGTTCATTGAAATGTTAAATAGATAAAATGTTGTACGGGAAAATGACTCGTTAGTGTGATCTAAGGAAGCAGATCGCAGTGGAGAATTGACCAGGATCAGAAGACTTGGAGATCTAGAAACAGACAAAATAATGATCATCAATACTTATGCATATTCATAAGTTTTAAGTTTGAAACAGAAAAGAGCGATAAGATGTTGTATCGTATCGTATCGTATTTAAAGATTTATATGGCGCCTCTCTCAGAATAACTATTCAGAGGCGCTCTCAGCACGAAAACCATGTATGTCCATGATACTTGTATCATGTAAGTTTATGTGTTTATCCAGAAACGTACCATAGCACCTTTTCAGGTACCGCACAAAAGCGCTGCCTGTGGAGGCTGTGGTAATGGTATTGGTAATTTGAAAATTTATATAGCGCCACTTCAAGGAAGACTCATCAAAGGCACTCCCGATTTAACACAATGAAACCACGATTGAACAAAATGGTCAATCGATCAAATCAATCAAATCGTTTATTCATACCATGAGTCCAGTACATAACAGACAGTGTCAAAGCAGAATCGTACTGAGATTACTAAGATAACGCATACATTTAAAATCTTCAAGCTTTGCGGAAAAGAGAGGCAGAGAAGCTAGTTTCACATGTTGTTAGGCAGCTTGTTCCAGAAGGATGGGCCGACCACAGCAAGACTTCTGTGCTACGTACATTGAAGGCTTCGTCATTGTTGAGATCGACTTGGAGTTAGTTATACTGGCTTTGGGTGCGCGTTTCAACCTGGTACTCGTTTTAGATTAAACAGAGAACAATGAAAATGTTCTTCGTACAGACTGATCATCGACTACTTACTGTAGGCCGTAGTTTGATGCCCTTAGGTATTCCTGGCCGGTGGCTTCCAAAGCTGAAAAATAGATGCACATAATTTGTTTATTTATTAATTTATTATTATCATTATAATTATAATAATAATAATAATAATAATAATTATTATTATTATTATTATTATTATTATTATTATTATTATTATTATTATTATTATTATTATTATTATTATTAGGTCTAAAATTTATTTCTTCATAAATTATTTTATTTTTTGTTTTTGCCCTGACACCAAACGTATGTACAGACTGATTAAAAGTAACTGTTTTCAATATTATTATAAGCATTCGATCAGTCCTGGGCTGCTGTTTTTGCAATCTGTGGTGCCTAATACAGATAAAGAGTTTCCAATTTGTAGGGCGACTGATAAGCGTTGTAGAAGATGACTAGTCTCACGCTGGTCGCCTGTCGCTGCTGAGATCTTTCGTCCTAGTTCTTGAACAAACTGCAGTGATTATTATTATTATTATTATTATTATTATTATTATTATTATTATTATTATTATTATTATTATTATTATTAAGCATCTGTTAAGCGTCACGATGTAATGACTGAGCATCAAATGAATGCACTGAAAAATTGTTCGCAAAGGACTTGCTCATAGTCCCTACAAAGTAATCTGCTCAAAGGAGACTCGAACATATATACTCTCCTGTGGTTACAAGGCTCATGAACGAGCTGGTGCCCTGCGCTTAGCTTTAGAGTAGCGCTATATAAATTTGGAATTTACGCCTACAATTACGATTCTTAGAGGGCACTTACAAATCCTCCTGGACCTCTCGAAGGCGGAAGGCCACGGTGTATGTTCGGTGGTGCATCTTCGAATGTATGCGATCGCAATGGTCGGAAGTTTCTTAAGACGTTCCAATTCTAAAATGAAACAAGAACGATTAAGAGCGCTTGCAGTAAAAGCTTTACCAAATTCAAGATATAATAGAGAAATATTCAACGATTTAGGTATTCATGCATGTGTGGCTTTTCAAAACGTTTTTCGCAACGTCAAAAGTATTTCTTGATAGCCTGACTTAGCCTATAGGCCTAATTATGCTAAAGAATAAAGACGTTGCTGAAAGAAAGCTTACATCACACTGTATTGCTGTGGTTTTGTTATAATTATCATAACCATCATAATTATCATTACTTCATTATTACTATCACTTAAGCATTCATTAAGTAACAAACACAGGTATAAGTAACAACAAGAAAGAAGGTCAAAGTCAGTATAAGCTAATTAGCTTTTGTTGGCTCCTGTTACACAGTACTTGCTGATACACGACTCTAACTGTAAAACCTATTTTGTGTGCAATAAACAATACACTTCACGTATAATATGTATGTGTGCATTTATGTATATACATAAATATACATGAGTGTGCATATTTGGACACTTCATACAGCGCCTTCCATTACCTCACGAAAGCTCTACCTACTCTAGATATCCAGCTGTATTATTGAAACGGCGCTACAAAAGTTACTGGATAAGATTCTAACTCTTACTACGGGCAATTCCTGTTGTGCGTGTCCTCTGTCTGGATGAAAGTCTCTTTGTATCATCGGCGCAGGTCTTGGAATCGCCCTCAGTGGCTGAGTCGGTTGTTCAGCCGGCAGCGGAAGGGTGCGCAGCGACTCGAGAGCCGGGTACCAGTGGAGGCGCTGCAGCGGGCGAGGCATGCGAGAATCGCGGGTGTAGATCGGCTGCTCATCGACGACCTCCGTCTCCTTCGCCTGTCTGGCCTTGGCCGCCCCCGAGCGGAGCAGGAACGGGCAGCATCTGAGGCAGATAAGGATGGTCAGTAGGATGGTCAACAGCAGCAGCAGAACGCCGAGGATTGACCCGAGGATGGCTGGTAACAGCACCGATTGCAGGTACTTGTTCGGGTCGGTCTCTGGAAAAAAGCAATAATAAATCAGAATAAAGTAAACAATTAAAGCAAAATATGAATAAAATGAGAGAAAATCTGCAGCGCATAAGACCTCAAGCATTCGAAATCTGCTAATTCAGTAAAATAGCTAGAAATCTGCTAATTAAATAAATATGAGTAAAATGAGAGAAAACTTGCAATGCATAAAAGTCATGCATTAGAAATCTGCTAATAAAGTAAAATATGATTAAAATTAGAGAAAATCTGCAGTGCCCAAAAAGTCATGCATTAAAACTCTGCTAATTAATGAGATAAAATTAAAAATTACCTACTTAGAAAATAAATCAAATTCTAAAAATACTTTAAAACATCATAACTCTAAGAAAAAGCTAATTGCAATAAATAAGAAATAATAGCTGTATTTCGTACTTGGAGTTGTGTTCGGGTCCACTACAGGCGATGTGCTGTCTGGAAAAAGAAAAGAAAATCATAAATCATTATCGAATTTGAATTATTTAAATATAAATCGTAATCATAAACTATAAATTTCGAAAGAGCTACTTCAAAGTTAAGCGCAAGTATTAGCTTAGTAATGAGCGTGATTAACAAGTTTTCTTTAAATTGACAAAATGACCAGCAGCGCTATTAACAAGTTTTTCCGAAATTGACAAAATTACCAGCAGCGCTATTAACAAGTCATCCCTAAATTGACAAAATGACCAGCAGCGCTATTAACAAGTTTTTCCGAAATTGACAAAATGACCAGCAGCGCTATTAACAAGTTTTCCCAAAATTGACAAAATGACCACCAGCGCTATTAACAAGTTTTCCCGAAATTGACAAAATGACAAGCAGCGCTAGTAACAAGTCATCCCCAAATTGACAAAATGACAAGCAGCGCTAGTAACAAGTCATCCCCAAATTGACAAAATGACAAGCAGCGCTAGTAACAAGTCATCCCTAAATTGACAAAAAATGACAACGAGCGCTATTCTGAAGAAGACAAATTAAGAATTGGTCCAAAACATGAGGAGTGCTACACTTGGAAAATTACTTCAAAAATGAGTGATCCTATAGTATATTCGCACCTATCACCGAAGAACAATACTTAGATATTCAGATGTTTGAAAGCCAATGGGAAATATATTGAGTCTTGAGGCATTTCTTGAAGAAAGAGAAAGAGTTCGACCATAGGACAAACACTTAGGCCTAAATCGAATTTAAATCAGATTCGTTTTGTAGCGCAGGATCTAAGTCGGTACTTACTCCATTGGCAGAGAATGCCGTAGAAGCCGTCCGTGCATTGACAATCGAATCGGTTGATCAAGTCAGAGCAGGAACCTCCGTTCAGGCAGGGGTTGCTCGCGCATTCGTTGATATCTTCAAAACAATAATATGACAAACGTTAAGGATGAGAATTCTATTCTATTCTATTTACGGACTTATAAAGAAGCCCCTCTCACAGTACAACCTAATCAGAGGCGCTCCCAGTGCGAAGAACTCCTCGGAAAAAGAAATGTCTAAAGAAAACGGGCAGAAACAGCATTGCCCCCAGATAATAAATAAGCTCCTCTGAATAGAAAAGATCACAGGACGAGTTATAGTAGGAAGGTCATATCATATATCAAAGGACCAACAGAGACATAGGCACGATGCTGTGCTGTGGCAGTCCGAGACCGAGGTACTATATGCTGCCGTGTTGCGAAACTGGTAATTGAACTCAGCCAAAACATTCTTGCATATGTCCAAGCAACTGGGGAGAGCTTCATCAATAGACTGACTTGCTTACTTTGTGGCATCTTTAGCCCTACAGGTGAACCAAACCAGAAACATTAATATATTCATTCAGAGGACTTACATAGCGCCCCTCCACGATACCTACTCAAAGGCATTCCAAGCCCAACTCCAGCGATAAAGAACCGTTTGCAGATGCTTGTAAAAGGTGTAAGCAGCTACTTCCAACAGTGCGTATAAAGATAACCATTCAGTTTCCACAATATTACTAACTAGAATAGATTAGAACTAACCGGAATATTGTAGAACAAAATGAGAAATATTATCTCTTTTGCATTATCGCCTTGTGTTTCCAGAATAAAATATATCGGTTTAGACAGATATAGGGTTAGAACAGAATAGAACTAAACAGAACAGAATAGAAAGACTTAGGACATATTAGAACAAAACAGAGCATAATATACCGGATAAAAATCGTACCTATTTCGCAGTATTTGCCGGTGTATCCAGGCATGCAGTCACAATCGAATTGTCCAGGATTCTTAGTTCCGTTGACACACATTCCACTGTTGTTACACCTCTGGGTACCAACCGTGACATTTGTCCATTGGTCGTATTCGCAGGCATCGAGCACTAACATAACAATATACAAAACAAATTGTAATCACAGCAGCTTAGAAATTGACGACAATAAAACGAAACATTAACAGAACACTCACCGTAGACGAAAGGTAAATGTTGCTATTAGTGGAATACCTGTCCATTGTTTCAGTGAAATAGCACATACGCACGTACGTATGTATCTGGGTACCTGATAAAATTATTTTAAAGCTACCTTTCGAAAGTGCTCATATCATTTGCGCTTTTTAATAAGCCCGTAATATTGTACGTAGGCAACTGAAGTCATTTCATCATCATCATCATCGTCATCGTCATCGTCATCACCACCATCATCACCACCACCACCACCACCACCACCACCACCACCACCACCACCACCACCACCACCACCACCACCACCACCACCACCACCACCACCACCACCACCACCACCACCACCACCACCACCACCACCACCACCACCATCATGATTTGCCATTGATTTTGTGTTAAGAGGTAGACATATAGACTTACAGACGCATTTCTCGAGTACGTTCTGATACCACGGTCGACAGACGCACATGTACGCTCCTTCCGTGTTCTGACAGTCGGCGTTCTCGAAGCAAGGGCTCCTCAGCTCCTTGCATTCATCGACATCCACGTCGCAGTTGGCCCCGGCCCAGCCCTTGTTCAGGCAGGACGTACAGCCGAGGGATGAACAGCTCTCCGAGGGACACTGGCAGACATTCTCACAGTTCGTTCCCCAGTAGCCGGGCTTCGAGACGCTGCAGGCTGTGGACACACCAGACGACGAGTTTAATTAATGTATCAACATACTAATTAATATAGCGCCTTAATGGCAATATGATATCATCAGATGCAGTTAGGTTAGTTGCTGTTGTCATGACAAAAATGGCTAGCGTCGACCTCCTCCTTCAACCAGGCTTGGAACTGGCACTGCCAAAGTACTAATAATAGTAGTAATAGTAATAGTAGTAGCTGTAGTAGTTACTGTTTACTCCTCCTCTTCTTCATCCCGATCTTCCTCTTCTTCCTCTTCCTCCTCGTTGTCCTCTTCCTTCTAATTTTTTCGTTCTTTTCCTCTCTCTTCCTTCCCCTCCTCTTTATCCTCCTCATTCTCTTCTTCCTCCTCATTCTCTTCTTCCTCCTTTCTCTTTCTCCTCCTTTCTCTTCCTCCTCCTCTTCCTCTTCCTCATTCTCCTCCTCTCTGTTTCTCCTCCTCCTCCTCCTCCTCCTCTTATACAGTCTTTAAAGTACTTACAGACACAGCTTCTGTTGTTCCTGTCCAGTTGGTAGCCAGCGTCGCATCCGCAAGTGTAAGACCCGACTGTGTTGACGCAGGTCTTCTCGCATCTGTCTACTCTCGGTTGTCGATTGCATTCGTCTGTATCTGTAAGAAACGAACAGCAGGAACGACTATTATCAACTTCTATAGCGCCACTGGTGAATAGTTCTCGAGGCATCGAACGATGGTATACCAGCACTCCAGGCTCAATCATTCGACAATTCAGAAGATAGAATAAAAGAGGCAGATCGGAAAGAAGAGAATAGACCTATAGAATAGAATAGATAAAATAGAACAGAAATAAAATAAATAGATAAAATAGAACATAGAATAAAATAAATAGATAAAATAGAACAGAAATAAAATAAATAGATAAAATAGAATAGAAATTAAATAAATAGTAAAATAGACTAGAAATAAAGGAAATAGATAAAATAGAATAGAAATAAAATAAATAGTAAAATAGACTAGAAATAAAGGAAATAGATAAAATAGAACAGAAATAAAATAAATAGATAAAATAGAATAGAAATTAAATAAATAGTAAAATAGACTAGAAATAAAGGAAATAGCCTACCAGAAATGGATGGAATAGGATAGAATAGACAGAATACGTAGAACAGAATGTCCAGAAGGTCAGAATAGTATCGAAATAGCACGACCCAGCATTTACTTTACATGGTTAGACTGATTCTTTAAAGGAGCTTCATGAAAGTAATAGCTTACCGACGCAAAGCCCTGTAGCGTTACTGTAGCCAGATGGACATCCGCAAGATATGGAGGACGTACAGTACAAACAGCTGCAGTTCATTGACAAGGTGTCGTCTGAGAAAAACGTAGAAGAAACAGGTTGCATTAAACATGTCATTTAAGTCATCTAAATGCGATTACCTTACAATAATTTACTGTCAGCATTCCACGAGCATTAGATGAGATCCAAATGGGTTATATACGGGTCCCATAATAGACAAATGTATCCTATTTGGGCATGCTACTGGGATATATATATACATGTAAGTACCTTATTCTACTTCACCTTGCTCAAATGACACTCCTGTATAAATTGCCGACAAGTCATTGCATGAATACATTGTATGGCAAAGCCTGGATCAGGCGATCAAGACTACATTGCATTGTGAATTCACGTATGCTGTCTACAATCGCAATGTCTATAGATATCGCTGTGCAGTAAAGAGAAATCCTGGATCCGCTTCTGGCCAAAGGACGTTGATTAAAAGCGTGAATCGGATCCACTTACTGTCTGGAATGCATCCGCTGTTGTCGCTGTCCAACGTGTATCCAGGAACGCATTCACATCTGTAGCTTCCAGGCGAGTTGATGCAGGTCTGAGAGCAGTTGGACAGGAGATAATCGCATTCGTCGATGTCTGCAAGTAGCAAAATATCAACTTTACCAAATGGCTGCTACAACTACGACACATGGTACAACCACAGGTTTACCACCAATGACAAACTACTCCGGCACAGTTGCCTATTTGCGAAGCTCATGCGTCCTAAGCTAAAATATCTATCATAAATATGACAGCCACTTATTGCAAACTAAAGATAAATTGTACATCACGTAAGGTATAGTCCAAGCTATTCCATCTTTTGTAAACTGAGTTCCTTCTTAAGAATCGTAATAATTAGCGACGTGTTCTGAACCTACCAACACACTTTCCGCTGGTCTTGTCAATTATGTATCCATCGGAACACTGACAGGAGTAACTGCCGAATGTGTTGATGCACGTCTGACTTCCGGATGTGCAGTTGTTCAGCGCCACGCTTGAACATTCGTCGATATCTTCAGAGCAAAAGAGACAGTCAGATGTGAGGCATAGACCGAAGAATCAAGTCAACGATACCAAGTACTTTAATTGCAAGCAGTCCGGTGCATTGTTTTTGGAAGCCATGAAAATAGTTTCATAAGTAAGTAAGTATGGTCTTTAATACGCCATTTGCAAACGCAAAATGGGACAACAGTTATATAACGATAATGATATGATTTTGATTAATAATGATGAGGGAAGAGGGAAGAGGGATATGCGGGAGGAAGCAACAATTCACTTCACATGATAGCCAGCCATCCGGCCTCTGTTACCATTGGACTTAACTTCTCCATAGAATAGCGACTGTGGACTGTAGTCTGATGAAGTCTTGTGCTTTATAATAATGGCACTGTAGAAGTCGGTTAGAATAGAATAATAGACTAGACAGAACAAAATAGATAGAATAGAATAAATAGAATAGTATAGATAGAACACAATGGATAGAATGGAACAGATAGAATAAATCGTATAAAACTGATAGACCAGCAAAAAGAGAATAATTTGCTGAGTAGAAAAGATAGCACAGAATAGATAAGATAGTATGGATAAAATAGAATAATACAATGGAACAGATAGAATAGGATAGAACATAACATAATATAATAGAACAGAATACATCTAATTATATCACTTGTATCTTAGACTAAACTAGAACAGAATAGAACAAAACAGAACGGATAAGAACTAGAACCGCAATCACAATTCCACTGTCAGATTCCATCTCTTGAACCGGGTTTCCAGTGTCTATCTCTCACCTTGGCACTTCTCTCCATCCATTTGAAAGCCGTCCAGACAGGATCCGCAGATGTAACCAACTGTTGAGCTGTTGACGCTGTGCAGTGACAGGTACTCGGCGGCAGTCAACGCAGTACAGTTGACGTTCATTCCACAAGGTTTCGCTTCACAGAAGTCAAAGTCTCTCTCGCAGTGGTCACCTAAGTACGTAGGCCCATCATTGTTAATCATGATTTATTAGCAATTGTTATTAATTAGCATCATTATTAATTATTATTATTTAGGAACTTCCTACGAACGCAGGTGTATTATTAATTATAATTATTACTTTGTAACTTTCTAAGAACGGCACATCATCATAATTAATTACTTTAAATTATTCTGTCTATTCTATTTATGCTATTCTATCTATCTTATTCTATCTATTCTATTCTATATATTCTATATTATATTTTATCCTATCTATTCTAGTTAGTCTACTCTATCTATTCTTTCCTAACTATTCTATTCTATTCTATCCATCCAATGCAATCCACTATATTCTATCTATTATGTTCTATAATATTCTATCTTATATATTCTAGCTATGCTATTCTAACTACTCTATCTGTTCTATCCTATCTTACCGGTGTAGACGCCAGAGAGGCACATGCAGGCGACGACCGTGAAGATGTCGGTTGAGTTGTAGTTGGGATGCGGGAGATCCCATTGGCACTGGCCGTGGTCGCTGCAGTCGCACATCCTCACCATCACCGTCATCGGCACCGCTTCGTTCCCGGCAGAGTCCGAACCGGTAAATCTACAATCAGACGAAACCAGTCAATATACAATCAGATGAAATCAGTCAATCCACAGTCAGTCGAAACCAGTAAATCTACAGTCACTCGAAACCAGTAAATCTACAGTCAGTCGAAACCAGAAAACCTATAGTAAGTCAAAACCAGTATATCTAGTCATTCAGATCCAGTAAATCTAGTCAGTCGCAACCAGTAAATCTACAGTCAATCTAAACCAGTAAATCTACAGTCAGTCGAAACCGGTCAATCTAGTCATTCAGAGCCAGTAAATCCAGCCAGTCGGAACAAGTAAATCTATAATCAGTCGAGACAAATAAATCTCTATAAACCAAGGAACATTGTAAATCTTATCTTACGTAAGGAACATTGTAAATCTTATCTTACGTAAGATTAACCGGGTCGATGTTTCTCGGCGTCCAGGTGAAAGTCCACGCGGCATTTGGCACTGATTCGACAAAGTCGGCATCGGGTGCGGACGGGAAACTGAAGGCCTTCGACACGGTTAGCTGGGCACTTGAGTTGCTGCTCGCTATCGAGATGAATGTTGAATTGGCCTGTGAGACAATCCAGTAGACCTCGATGGGATTCAGCATGATGTACGGAACATTCTTGGCTGGAAAGTAAAGAACAGATATCATAAGATAATTACGATAATTATTAAGGATGGCGAACGAGAAGGGCAAGGACAAGGAGAAGGAGGAAGAAGGAGAATGAGAAAAGGAGGGAGAAGAGGAGGAGAAGGAAAAGGAGGAGACAGACAAGGAGAGAGAAGGAGAGGAGGAGGAGGAGGAGAACGAGGAGGAAGAAGGAAAAGAGGAGAGAAGAGGAGAAGAGAAGGAAGAGGAGGAGGAGGAGGAGGAGGAGAGGAGGAGAGGAAGAAGAGCAGTCCTTTAAACAAGTCCTGGGTATGAAGTGCTAG
>JACEVL010001252.1:5000-10000 GCA_020284085.1 Aporrectodea caliginosa | reverse complement strand
TCCCTGCCCATATTTCTCTAAGTCTAACTGATTCTGGTTTTACCGAGCGCCTGTGAATAAGCTTAGTCCCACAAATTAGATGAAGAAACTCGGAGAATATGATTAATGTGGCACGGTGGCTGACTGGTTAGAGCGGTTGGCCTGTAACGCTAAGAGAAAGGGTTCGATCCTCGTCTGGCGCCCTTACTGTGTAGGGACCGTGAGCAAGTCCTTCGAGCACAATTGCTCTGTAATATAAATTGCATCTGCGCCATCGAGGCGTGTGCACTTCTGAGCTTTGGTCCACCGTTGGAAGAAGTGTGATATCAACTGCCGTTGTATTGTTTTGTACTTACGAAAATGCTGTCGTAGCGTTTGCATCCGAACTGGAACGGCTGTGGAAGCCGGACTTCGAGACAACCATCGTCACGGTCGAAGAAGGATGCCTGGCTATCCTGGTAGTCCGGTCCGAATGGAAAGAATCGATCCAGTTCTGTAACAACGAGGAAGAACAAGACAATCAACGCATGCAAGTAAATAATCCCATTCCCTCACCTCAGAATAATTGCTATTAACTCTCTCACTTAATTACCTACACTGTGCAGTCTCTAAGTAACCAAGTAAGTCAGTTAGACAAATAAACTAGGCAAGCAATTGCCTCAATCCATCTAGATTATTTGTTTACTGACTTTCCAGCTGAATTACTTACTCAAGCAATGGCTTCTTGTTTGACTGATAAGCCAGCGAGCGTGCGAGTGATATTTCCCAAACTTCCCTGTGATTGACTAAGGAAGAGTGAGTAGACATAAGGTGAAAATGTGAGCCAGCGAATACAGTGAATGGTGAGCACGCATATAACTAACTGGCTGGAGTTGTTGACTGACTGACTGACTGATTGACTCACTTACTGGCTGATTGACTGGCTGACAGACTAAGAGAAATCTCTCGACAATTGAAAGCAAAACAAGACCCAGAAGCAGTCTTCCTGCCTCTATTCAGGAGTCAAAAGTTAAATGGTTTTTAACAAACAGTTGAAACCTACTTACTATCTAACCCTTAGTTTTAGAGCTGACTGTTAAGAGCGTAGAGCAACCTGGAAGAAGCAGCTTGTTGCTAACTATGTTAACAATTATCATAATCACAATTACAATTGGAAAGGATTAGCGCCAACTACTCGAGCGCCTCTGAGTAGGTTCCTAGAATGGGCGCTATGTAAATTCTCAGAATGAATGAATGAATGAACTGACCTGCACAGTTTCTTCCCTTCCATCCACAAGGACAGATGCACTCGTGTCCACCGTTGCCGTTGCGTCTGCACGTACTGCCTGACTTACAGGGATTGCTAGCGCAGGGATCTGCAGAACAAGACGAAGAAGAAGACAAATTGTACATATTATAGCAACGATGAATATTATCTAAACCACGTTTCACACAGCCTCACACGACGGCGCGTTGCAGTTGAAGTAGTGCAATCTTTTTGTGACACAGACAAGTCGGCGTTGTCACAAGTCAAAATCTCATTAATTAATTATTAATTCATTCATTCTGTCAATCTGTCAGTCAGTCAAGCAGTGAGTCAGCCAGGCAGTTAGTCAGCCAATAAAGCGGTCAGTCTGTGAATCAGTCAGCCAGTCAGTCGGTCGGTCGGTCGGTCGGTCAGTCGGTCAATCAGTCAGTCTCCGTCAGTCATTCCGCCAGTCATTCAACCGTTATTCTTCCTACATTTTACACGTATGTACATAACAAGCAACCCACTGAGTTCGATACCCAGCCGCAACCAGTCAGTCAGTCAGTCAGTCAGTCAGTCAGTCAGTCAGTCAGTCATTCAGCAGTCAGTCAGTCAGTCCGCCAGTAAGTCAGTCAGTCAAGTCATTATTTGAGTCAGTCAGCCAGTCAAGTAGTCAATCAGTGAGTCAGTCACACAGTCAGTCATTCAGCTAGTCAGTCCGCCAGTCATTCAATTATTCTTCCTATACATTTTACACGTATGTACATAACAAGCTCGTTTGAACCCACTGAGTTCGATACCCAGCCGCAACCAAACACACAGTATCGTACAAGTGACCAAAAAAGGAAAAATCAACCACGTATTCATTCGAGCTTCACTTAAGAACTGGAAGTCCTGGGAAACTGATTTCTTACCGCCTGGACATGGTCTGCAAACGTCGGGAACCTTGTTGCAGTAGTTGGTGTGCGTGCTGGAGTCCGGTTGACGAGTGGATACGAGTTTTCCAAGTTCAGGGCAGTAGGTCTGAGTCGAACAGTAGCGGTGGTCCGTGAGGTATGTTCCTCGGACGTCAACGACGGTCTCTCGGTGACAAACATCCTTCAAAAACAGGAGAGTCTTTTGTTAAAACAACAGTTTTACATACTTATTTATTTCTTAGTTGTCAATTGATATTCATCTACTCATTATTTGCTACTTATCGTTACAATCATTGTCGTGATTCGTGCTACCAGTACCAGCTCACAACTCTATTCTGGTAACTATAACTGTTACGCCGATATACATGTACTCTGATATACTTCCATCTTTGTGGAACAGTCTTCCATTGCATCTACGTATTGTTGCACTAGGTTATGTGCAGCAAACAAGCTCAAACACCCATCCCAAGATTCTTTGCTGTTTCATAAACCCAATCATCCCAAGATCCCTTGCTATTTCATAAACCCAACCATACCAAGATCCTTTGCAGCTTCATACGCCCAACCATCCCAAGATCCCTTGCTTTTCATAGAATTGTATGAATGTCTTAAAATTCACTTGTTTAGCTCAATCAGAATACCATATGTGCAGCGCTTTTGTGAGTCATCTAAATGTGCTATATTACATTTTTAGATGCATACATACATACATTCATAACAACTTTAACTCTAACTGAACTAACATTCTATGCATGTAAGTGTTCTAGGTAAAAGGAAACACTGACGTTAATGTTGGGACATTCCTGGAGAGGAGGGTCAACGCACGATCGACCTTCCGAGAAGCAGACGTAACACTGTGGTTTGCCACAATCACAAGAAGAATCTGATTAACAAGAACAATGCACTGTAATTAGTCACGAATTAAATTGTATTGTACTGTATTGTATATTCGTTTATTGGTAAACTCTGGCTGGCATAACGCAGCTAGTTACAATATTCTTAGGCCTATACAAGAGTCACCTAGAGTGAAATGAGGCTTAGACAGTTTTGCTAGGTCAGGTAGATTAACTGCTCATGTCAATAAATGTAACATTTAAACACAAATTTAAGCTAAATTTAAATTTAAAGCTAATTTAATTTAACGCTAATTTAAAGCTAAATTTAAGCAAAAGCCAACTGTCTTTTTAAGGCTAATCCTTCACATTAAAAGCCATTGCAAATGGAACTGTCGTGCAAATAACATGCCTAAGCCATCATCCACTCCAAATTCATTTCAAATACTAAAATAAAAGCTACATTTATCATTTATAAGAAGACTGACTCATTATATCAAGTCCTAATAAATTAGCAATTTATTAAATAATGAAGTCTGACAGCACTTACTTGGTGGATTTGAAACAGGCGGAGACTGTGTTGTTGTCATCACAATAACTGAAATAGAATTTTAACAGAATTTCGTTCAATACAGCTGCTCTACACAAATTGATGTTACCTATAGTGTGAGTGAGTAAGTAAGTATATTCTTTATTTAACCTCTACTTCTCCTTCCTGAGATTACAATGATGATGATGATGATGACGATGATGATGATGATGATGATGATAAATACCAATGGTGATTATGATCATGATGATTGTTTTATTGTTGGTGATAAGAAAAGATAAAGGACAGAAAGGAGAAAGGCAAAAAGAAAACAGCAAGAAGAAAACCTGAGAACAGACAGACAGACAGACAGACAGACAGACAGACAGACAGACAGACAGACAGACACATACACACACACAAGGCAATGTAGGGAGACTGATCTTGCGGTATAGTAGCATCTCCCCGACAAATACAAAAGGTTCGTTTGGACCTATGTTTTAAAGTTTAAACGACGTTATATTGCGATCATTGAGCATAACAGCAGCAGGTCCCAAAGACAGACGGACGGGTATGACGACACGCACCTGTTGAGCCGATACAGACACGACTGGAGTCGTTGCAGTAGTTGCAGTTGTAGCCCTTGTCAGCGTCCACACAGCTTCCGTCGGGGGTGTAGGACCCCTTACGACAGACGGTCTGGCTCTGACATCCCATCGACACATGCTTGATGACTCCCTTCTTGTCGTATTCGACAGTTTTCACGCATGTATCCTTCAAAACGACAAGAACATCTCGATGAAGATCAGACCAGAAACGTTTCCATAGGAAAACATGTTGTTAAATGTATGGCGATATGTATTTCAATCATAGTTGTTAAAAACGATCCAATCAAAATAAAAAACGGAAAAAAACGTCGTTTTATTGAAAAAAATAAAAAACGGAAAAAAACTGGAAAAAAACGATAAAGAAAATAATTTGACTTTGCTACATCTTTTACTGCATTTTAAAATTAAAAACCTTGTTTACACAATTTAATTTTAATTAGCAAATAACATACCTTTATTAGTAAACACCAAGTAACATTAATCTTCAACAATTATTTTCTTTTTCATAAGTTTGGTTTAATGAGAAATTGAGAAATTAAAAAATATTAAAATCTTTTCAAATTTAAATTGTATAGCCTACATACGTCCACATAGGTCCATGCTGACATAAACAATAAAAAAACTAAACTTTGTAAGTATAGAATATACTTAATTAAAAATTGTACTTACAATTCTGACTTACAATAAGAACTTAATATGGAGTAATATCAGTCAGTTTATCAGTTAATCAGACATTACTTTGTACAAAGACAACATAACGCATTTTGGATAACTTATAAATTAAAATAACTTTTATAAATTTTATTTCCTGTACTGTGTTGTTTATTTCTCAACTGACGACACTAAATAGTGACTTAGACTAGATGAATCCTTGAAGGGAGGGAGACAACGTAAGGGATATCAGAC
>JACEVL010001251.1:212500-312117 GCA_020284085.1 Aporrectodea caliginosa | reverse complement strand
TGGCAAAACAATCGACTTTCTCCAAACCGAATTATTTTAGTTCCAGCTTCTTCGTGGCCCTATAGGCATCACAGTTCTGCAGATATCTTCATTTGATGGCAGAGCACGTATCACCCCGAAGAGACGCAAGGAAACACAACGCTACTGACAAGAATGTTGTTCAGATTGGTGCCCAAGTAAGCCTATTAAGTTAACGAGCAACAATCATTCAAACATGAAAATAATCATTATATAATGGCATGTCTATCTTCAGTAGTTCAGTCCAAGTGTTACCACTCTCCCTCCAATACGTAGCACACACGTTATAATTAAGTCACTGTCTTAGTCTGTCTATGTATTTATGTACATGTATGTGACCTTAATAAGTGGGACTCATTCCCTTCTGTGTCTGTCCTTTGTGTCCCTGAAACATGCAACTATTTGTACACTGCATTATGTCATGTTTTTGGGAACACTAAACGAAATGAAATAAATGAAAATGACCACTGGCTACGAAGTCGCATAGGCCCCAATGTCGCTGTTGTTGACGCAAGCATCAGTACTCCTACTTGGTAACATGTGTATGTATTATATATATATATATCTTCGTTTAATAGAACAGACTGACAAACCGCAGTGAGTTACATAATGGAAAGGCAGACAAATCTAATATATGGGGTATAGTTGCTGAGGGTAATTTACCGTTTATTGAAAAGCATAAACTATATGTTGGAGCGCCTCTGAGTATTCCCCTGGAAGGAGCGCTATATAAATTTATGAATGAATGAATATGTATTGGCCAGGCTTGCTGTTTTTACTCTGTGAATTTGCAGAACATTTATAGTTAAACTTTTTTCTGTTTATACATTTACAATATTTAGACTTTTCCAGTTACTGATTGTTACATATACACATTTACCCACAATACTGTTATTTCAGCACTTACAACAAAACTTCATAATATCGAAGTTCAAGGAACTATCGTCAAGAGTTAATATACACGTAGCCGAGGTTTGAAATACCAAAGTTGTACTGTAGTTTAGTTATTTTATTCAAAAACATTGCTGCCTAACAAGCTCCCATGCTGCCTATCTGAAATCGGTTCAAAGACAAAAGTTTGTCGGTTTCAGCAAGTTGAGCAGTTATTTTTTTCCAAATCACCAGCTTCAAGTTGACCTCAAGCCATTTTACAATTAGTGTGGTCAGATGACTGACCTAAGTGACTCCCAGGTCTACTCTTGAAATATCTTTCTACCCTAAAACACCCTTTGATACTTGGGCTGACAATGTAATGCACTAACCAGTAGACATTGCATACTGCATCTCTTCAAAACGTACTGATCTACTGGTACCAACAAGTTTAAAGACACACCACAAACCCTTCAGTAATGTACCCTAACCTTGAAGATCGGCCTCCCTCTCCCAGTAACAACTACATGTAAGTTCAGAGAAAATTTATTATAAGCAACAAAGGTCAAACATTACCGGATGTTAGTCACATCATTTTTTCAAACCAATACAGCAGCTGCAAAGAATGTCAAATTTTTATGGCATCAGATAAGATTCCAGCAAAACTAGACACTACCCAGGTAACCTAAATAGAAGACTATAGGTTCATTAACCCAATGAAAATAATCACACAAGTCCTTGTTATCACCCAAAAACAATTTGGCAATTGAATTTAAATCCAGTCGTTTGTCACAGTGCAAACAGAAAAGTCACGAAGCACGACGTTTATAGCTGTCTTTGAGTTTGGTACCAAGACCTTAGAGGAAGATAAGCTTGTCTCGTTTCTGGTTGACCTGCCAGACATTCAGCTCCTCGTATTCCTCAATACACTCGTTGATCGCGTTCAGCTTGAATCCCTTTGCAGTGCATCGCTCGATCACATCAGCGACCTTGATCGTGCGACTGCCATTGTCTGGAACCATATCCTTGATTGCCTCATAGATACGGTCGGTCATGTTCAGCATCCTAGATCACAGAACATTCATATAAATGCTTTAAACACCATATAATAAAGTCAATTGGAGTAGGTATAATATTAAGAGTTTGTATTGAAACAAGGTTGTTTTCTAACCCTGAACCAGACAAGATCAACATCTTTGGGCTACAGTGCAAACCAATCTAAATCTTTGGGTTAAAATGCAAACCAATTATTGTGAATTCGCCAGGACATTCATATTATCTGGATCTCGTGTTTCTAGTTTGGTGTTCCAGTATTTCAATTTTTAACATAAGTATTTACTGATAACACAATGATCATCCGGTATAGCACCCATAACAGAATTCATGCATTCAAAGAAAAACTACACAAATTCAATTAATTCTAAGTCATATTCTTGAATGGGCGCTATATAAATCTTCGCAATGAATCTTCGTAATGAATGAATATGAATTTAAAGATGATAATAAGAAAATTTGAGGAAACTGAAGGTGCCAAGTCTAATTTCAAAATCAAAGTCGACTGTCTAACCTTCCGTGTTCCTGCGATGGAACCAGAGAGTCTTTTGACATTTCCATCAGCCTCATTGCTTCATTCACATCTTCCTTCTCAACAACATCAGCCAATCTCAGTCTAGCCTAACATCAGAAATGAACATAAATTCACAACATAGTTTAACAATGGTACAGAAACTCAAAACATCATCATGTTCTTTTGCATTGCCTTCTAAATGCCTAAAAGAAATTAAACTAACATTTCAAGCATAAAACTCAAATGCTATCAATATTAATTCCCATATCAATATTTCAAAGTTATCAAGTAATAACCTAACCAACTAGGGGTAAGACTGGAAATATTGGCCGAAAACCATCAGAGATGACTTGAGAAGCTTAGGGATGGCGTGGGACAAGTTGGAAGATTGACAATGGAAAGAGAAATGGAGAAGATACATTGCTTGAAGTGCAGACCTACAAGTGAAGGACTATAACCATGTAAGTAAGCTCTAACTAATAAAATACAGCCCGTAAAACAAAAAGTTTTTTACTATATCCATCTAGTATCCTATAACGTGTACTCTAAAAATAGTCCGCTGCATTTTACGCCATAGCGTGCGTTTAATCAGGCAGCGCGCCCGTTTTTGTTGCGGCCAATGGCAACGCTGGCCAATGGCAACGCTGCGTATCGGAAAAGGGGATTCCCGATTCGAAAAGTTGAGTACCCGATTCTATAAGCTAGCCTTTTTGGGGGAGCTGAAATTTTTATAGAATGAAGTGTCTGCGAGGGCGAGTCTATCTGCCAAGTTTCATGATGATTGAATGATTGTAAGTGATCGAATT
The DNA here is from genome assembly GCA_020284085.1 of Aporrectodea caliginosa. NCBI lineage: Eukaryota > Metazoa > Annelida > Clitellata > Crassiclitellata > Lumbricidae > Aporrectodea > Aporrectodea caliginosa. The sequence goes on along the minus strand of JACEVL010001251.1, from coordinate 308,856 downwards.
AGTCGTCGCAAGATTTGACTTTTTAGCCTGTGGCTCAAGCAAGCAAGCAAGCAAGCAAGCAAGCAAGCAAGATTTCCGTAAGTTAAACTAGATGGATAAAAAGTGGGCTCAATGTCATTCAAATAGTATCTGATATATCGTTTTGTCATCCTTGTCAAACTGAGCAGTGCTTAATGACCAAATATTAAGTCAACCCATAACCTAAAACTCAACATCCATACCCTTATAGTGTTTCACTACAACAACTGACAAATCCAAGAATTAAAATTTAAAGTGCTGACCAACGCAGTGGAAAGACGCAGAATCGCGAGCAGGGTACGAGCAGACGTAAACGTCGTGTCTTTGCTGTTTCTAGCCTCTTTGCGCATTTCGATGTAGGCTCCAGTTATGTAGTCTGTCAGCGTTTCTGGAATCACTGGATTCTTACGCTTGCAAAGCGCTATGTAGCGTCTGAAATGAAGAAAAACAGAACTCCACATTTTAATACAACTCAATCAGGTTTCCTTTCTCTACGCATACAGCTAAGCTACACATAGAAGCTATTTAGTGCTTTTGAGTGGTGCTTAAAATGTGCTTTATAAAGTCCAGGTACATACATAAGCTACCCCAAAGCAACAACCACGAGTACTTGATTTCTTAACCCTTTGACTTGCACCATTGTTTGCCAGAAAAGGTAAATGTGTATGTGTGTATGTATGTATGTATGTATGTATGTATGTATGTATGTATATATATGTATGTATGTATATATGTATGTATATATGTATGTATGTATGTATATATGTATGTATGTATATATGTATGTATTATGTATGTATGTATGTATGTATGTATTTATGTATATATGTATGTATATATATGTATGTATATATATGTATGTATATATATATGTATGTATATATATATATGTATATATATATGTATTTATAGTATGTATATATATATGTATATATGTATGTATATATATATGTATATATATGTATGTATATATATGTATGTATATATATGTATGTATATATATATGTATGTATATATATATGTATGTATATGTATGTATATGTATATATATGTATGTATATATATGTATATATATATGTATGTATATATATATGTATATATAAGTATATATGTATGTATGTATGTATGTATGTATGTATGTATGTATGTACGTACGTATATATGTATGTATGCATGTATGTATGTATGTATATAATATTATGTATGTATGTATATATGTATGTATGTATACATGTATACATGTATGTATGTGTGTGTGTATGTATGTATGTATGCGCGCTTTAAAGCGCGGTTGCCAGTCAAAGGGTTAACCTTGGCATAAGAGATGGATCACCAGTCACTTGATCTTTTCAGTGACCAGAGTATGGTCAAGTATGGTCAGTGCAAGCCACATAATATAATTTTATATTTAAAATTGAGTTTGCTAGGCAGTACTAGTGGAAGATATCTAGCAATATCTTCCCATCCTCGAATGGATTTTAAATCCTGACGCAGTGCCAGTGGAAGACATATCCAGCAATATTTTTTCGTTGGACAGTCCAGCATGCTAACAAATAATCCTCCTTACATCACATAACATCTACTACACATGGAACATTATTTGTAAATTAAACCATGCACTTGATTCAGACAACTCGACAAATCAGTAGCCATGACACATTCTAATTAAATATTGGGTCGAGAAACAGACGGACAATTTGACAGCTGAAATGTTACCGATCATCAGCTGTGTCACAAGAAAAACTAGTAGTCTAAAATCAGTAAGTCCAATTATAAACCTCATAAGCTTCATGTCAAGAGGAGTGAAGTGTGACGGCGGTTGCACGTTGTACTGATGAACGTAAGTGACATGCTGTGCCAGGCTGCAAAAACAAAAGCAAAAATCTGTCAGCAGAACAAGCACAACAGCTGGATAATGACAAGCGGCATACAAACTTTTAAAAAATTTGCACGATAACACACAAGAAAAACATATGCGAAAAATGGAAAATAATTCAACAGAAATGTTACAACATGCAGCAAATTCATAACATTTTTGAAAGCTCTTGAAGTCAAAACCACAGAAATACAACAGCAATCCCACTATTATAAATTCACTAGATGGAAAAACATCTGATACCAGTGAAACAGATGAACTTATTATGCCATTCAAAGTACAAGAATAAAACAGACAAGAGGCCTTGTATACATTCATGTTTTTTTATCTGACTCAGTTTGCACTGTGCCCAGCTTATTCAGGTATTGCAACTCTGAAACTATATTTTGGAAACTATTGTATTGTTAAGAAACTATTACAATTTATGAAACCTAATCAAAGTACATAGCTCAGCCAGTCACCTCATCCAGTATGGCTTGTACTGCTGACATCACAGCAAAACAGTTCACAAATGCACAATGCCCAGCACTTTTGGGTGTTTGAAGGGCGCTAAATAAATGTTCTGTTACATTACACTACAATGGCAGTTGAGATTTTGTCACCTGACTTCAAAAGATACTGTAACAGAAAGCAGTGCACAATGCAGAGTTTCTAGAGCACTGTCATTATCCCAATAAAACAACACAGACATCAAACTAACTGAACACACTAAGATTAAACAATTCGGTAAAAATACTGATCAAAAGACTGGATCATACCGAAGGTCATTTTCGTGATCAGGCTTATCTTGGATAAGCCACAGAAGATCGAATCTTGACAGTAGAGCAGCCGGCAGCTGGATGTTCTGTTCCACAGTCTTCTTTGGGTTGTACCTGCCGTAAGCTGGATTTGCAGCCGCAAGGATCGACACTCTAGCATTCAGACTCGTCATTATTCCGGCCTAGAGAAAATTCAACGTATAATTAAAACATGTTCTGGCAAATGGAAAGCAGCTAAGTTTGTGATTTTCGAACCTGGGAAAATGTAAGAGTTAAGCCATTGACTTCTAACTGGTGGTAAGTAATGGCACTAGATTTTATTCAAACATATGAGAAATTGAAGAACCATGCTGAAACCTTTTCCATAAAAAATTGAATTTATACTTTATACTTTAAGCTCATTAGGCTACCAAACTAAAAACTTCGCCAAGTAGATTATAGACAAGTCATCAAAAAGCAAATAAACAATTCAAAGTGACAAGTCAGATTTTAATAAATATCTGAGAATCGTTGGTTGTTAAAAAGTTCATTAGATGAACCATTTTGCAGTCAACTACAGTAATACAACAAGATGTAACATAACCACACATTTATATAGTGCCTTTTCTGGCTTTTCAAAGCCATGAAGCACAAAAAACTAAGGTAACAACTTTTCAACAGCTTTCGTTTGAACATAGCAGCAAAAAGTACAACTATAAAGTTGGTGACATAGAAGCTAAAAAGTGTTCAAATATAAGCCGCACTGCCTCACCTTTGCAATAGAAATTGTCTGCTGTTCCATGACTTCGTGGATTGCCGTACGATCTGCGTCCATCATCTTGTCAAATTCATCGATGCAGCAAACGCCCTGGTCAGCAAGGACAAGTGCTCCACCCTCCAAGGTCATCTCCCCCGTGATTGTGTCCTTCATGACTGCAGCAGTCAATCCAACGCCTGATGACCCACGTCCAGTTGTGTACTGACCTAAACAACAGTAAATCACGATCAAACTTATATCGTAAACACAGGTACATTTATACAGCACCTCTTCAAGAAAAATCAGAGGTGCTCCTGATCCAAGAATACAAGACAATTGGATAAAATGGCATTCACCCACTGGCAAAACAGAGGCAAAGAATGTGTGTCTGTATATAGACATCTGCATAACACCCTTGAAAACCTCTCAAATATTGGGACACCTCATTAGATTAAGTCCAATTTGAATTTTTTTATCATCACAAGACAACAAATTCTGTCCTGCTAACACCTATAACAATTTCTAAGAAACAACATCAGGTAATCAGCTATACTAGCTTGATTAAACGGTATTCAATTCAGGTGACAAGAACATTAAACATGACTTTTTCTTATATGTATTCTATCTCTCAGATTTCAACTGGACTATATAGATTACGATAAAAGATTGTGGTATCACTACGAAGCCATAAACATCCTCAGATTAGATTAGATAACATGGAATCTAAAGTAAAGACTAACTTACTGCGAGGTGCCAGACGATCAATGAAACCAAGCAGCTGTGACTTTGCGACACCAGGATCTCCCATCAAACAGATGTTTATACTGCCTGTTCAAAAAAAATCAACGTCATTAGCACCATGGATATCCTTCACTTCCAGGCTTCTATTGTGTTCCAGCAAACAACGTTGCACAGCAATACTAGGGCTCATATACCTTTGTGTTCATCTCAGAAATGTTGGGCCAAGCCAAAAGACTGTGAAAGTTGACATAAATCAGATACTGATAAATATTTGTCCAACATGTTGCATTTTCTTCTACCCTAAGTTGCAACACATATACGTGAGCATAACTTATTTATCTGAATGAACTCTGATATCATTTAGGCAAGTGAGAAGCACTTCCAGAGATACTTAGAGAGTGCTGCCAATATATATCCAGAGATACTTAGAGAGTGATGCACTATATAAATTGATAGATACAATACAATACAATATGTCCACGGACACACATATGCACAAATGAAAGCTAAGAAATACCTGCAACTGAACTAATACTGCACTTACAGGCTTTTCACAACACAAGCTTAACAAAAAAGTTACTGACAAAACTACTGCAAACCCACAACATCTAATCTGATCTCCATTCTTCAACTACCAACAAAGAGACGCTAATGCAGAACTTTACCAGCAACTGAAATGTATTTAACAGAAACTGTACTCAGTGTTATTTACCTCTTATTTTCATTCCCTTTGGAGACTTGTCTACACCGCCAACAAGCAACAACAGAAGCGCCTTCTTTACATCTTCATGGCCAAAGATCTCTGGAGCAATGCTACTTGCCAGTTTCTCATAGAAGTCATCCTCTACCAATCAATACATAGATATGCTGTAATATTATGCAGTAAACAGGCAAAAATTGTTCAAAATCTTGATGACTATAGATTGCCATAATCATATTACTGTCCAGCTTACCTATCATGAACCAAAATAGTTGCTAGTCTACTTTCATCCACCACAACTTTTCCTAGGCGCATATGCATCTGAACATATACACAGCACATTTTTAAGAACCTCACAGAGGTATCATCATACATTATTAAGACAAAACTCTTTCAAAAACCACCACATAATGAAAACCGGCTATATAATTATCAAAAGCATAAACAGATTTCACAGAAAAAATAACTACAGCATCAACTTGGAAGCAATCATTAGGCTAAGTTGATTAAAAGAAAAGCCTGAGTGAGTGACAAAGAGAGGTAGGGCTTACCAGCCACCTGTCGCAGTTCCTCTTCAGTCAGCTCTGCAATATCCATTTCGTCATCCTCGGTTTTGTTCATGCGAACAATTCGCTGGAAAACAAAAACATGTCTCATGCAAAACAGTATGTTCAGATGTCATTGTGTTAAATATTTCAACAGGAAATAGGGCCACTGTCTCTGAACTTCTTTTCAATGAGTGGTAAGCTAAACAGACCATAAGCTCAAGTGTAAACTGTAATGCTTAACAAGTTACTGATAACGGAAAGAACACAAGCCTCATATGAATACAGAACACAAAATGGGCAGACTGCAAATGAAAACCTTGGATCCAACTTGGGATGAAAGTGACTATTATAGACACTGGTTACTAGACCCAAATAACCAAGAACAGCTGAACAACAAGATGGACACTCAGTATGGCTACATATCTTGTTGCTACTTTTGTAACATTGAACCAAGTCTTACAATACCTTAAGTCTGTGAATCAACCTCTTTAGCCTAAGTAAGTGTGAGCGTAATATCAACAGTGCGTGTACTCACGTGCGCTTCCAGATATGTGTCCGAGAGCAAGCCCGCGGCCATCTGCTTAAATCCAGACTTGAACAGCGGCAGAAAAATCTATGTTAAGTTAAGGAAATTAAAACTTTTTGAATCTAAAGCAAGAAGTACACAGATTCATCACTGAAATAAGTTTATTACAAAGTAGGTCATAAGACATCCACAAGTGACCTGATTTGGACTTCTCCCCCCTCCCCCTTCTCTACATTTTACATCCCCCTTCATGCTACTCTTTTCAGACATTCATACTGAAATGGTGTACTAAGACCTATGTTAGGCAGCCCTGTAAGTCACTGTGGGTTACTTTGGCGCTACCACTTCCAACGACTTTTAACACTTTAACGACAAGCTGTAGGCCTATTGGTTTCCCAATCACTTTTAGTACAAGCTCGTCGTTAAAGTGTTAATTAGATCCAAAACAGTAAAGCCTGTCTGACTAAAGCTGGTATAAAAGAAACAGGATACACTCAAATAACTATAAGTACTTACCAAATTTAGATGTGTGATGTCCGCATTGGGCATAATTCCCTACCAAAGTTAGCATTTGGGTGAGCCTCTCCCTTCCCCCTTGTTGCAGGCGTACATCCTTAATGGCAGACAAGGAGAAAATACTTGGTCCTAGCCAAGCATCTCAGTCTTAGTGCCTCTGAGTAGATATTTGAAGTGGTGCTACATAAATGTTTAGTTACATTACATCACTTTGACTCTTACCTCATTCTAAGCCTTAGCTTAGCTTTTAATTAGAAAAAACCTGAAGTCACAGAATATAAAATGTGATTTATGCATAAGGCATTGTAAGGATACACCAGTGACGTTGACGTGGTCACCCGGCTGTGCCTGACGCGTTACTTCACCACGGCAGTAGACAGTCATCGACCGAGGAATGTTGCCAACCGGGACTTGGTCGCTCTGCAAAATCCAAACCACAGAAACTGTAATAAAATAATGATACGTACTGTAAAAACATCAACACTTGACATTTGCACCTTCTGAGAACTTCTCAAGTGCAGAAAAACACCAATACAGGTTCTTCATGCAAGACATTCACTGATTCAAAGATAACACCACAGCCATTCGCCTTTAACGACGAGCGTGTACTAAAAAGTATGGGAAACCATAAGCGGCTCGTCGTTAAAGGGTTAAGCCTCATGTCTGAACACTATCAAATTTAACATTATATTTCCTTTTAAAAAGAGAGACGCCTTTATTATTTCTGTAAAAACAATATACAGATGCGATGTCTACGCTACGGTAACGAGCGCCTCTGATTACCCTCGCTGAACAGGAGCTATACAAATTTATGACAACAATCACGATTGTTTACAACTGTTCCTTCCCATGCTGTCAATCAAGCAAGGTACCTGCACAGCACTTCTGAGATAATGTAACCAGGTGCTGCATAAATTGCTGTACACTACGATGCTTTAACATTTGCCCCTCAACTGGAATATCTTGAAGTCCAGAGCAGAAGAGGAATGTACTCACCAAGAACACATTCTAGATGACTCCAAAACAGTAAATTACTTTTAAACTCATACCCTCTCTGTAAACTACTTGCTGTACATTATAAGGTCATCATGAAAATCTCCCTGCATTTGCAATTGATAAGTAAGACTTTTTTCTGCACTTCTGAATCATTTATAACTTCCACTTAAACACTTTGGTGCTACTCACAAACTACAGCAACTTGTTGGATTTCGACAGGGCTTCTCAGATGCATTATGATTTTAAACTATGGTTTCACTCGAGGCAACCACCAACTGATATCCTGTGCATATGATAACAGTGCATATGATAGCAATACTATCAAAGTTAATAGATTTAGATTAAATAAATAGAGACAGTTTAGATTAAATAAAAAGAGACAGTTGAAAATTACGAAATAGCCAAGTAACTCACATGTTCCTGAATCCTGATCTCCTGAAACTTTACAAACTTCGATCCACGACTCTGAAGATAAAGTCGACCACCAGACTTGTTTGTTGTGCAGTCTTGGCTAGGGCAAGACAGGAGTGGCATGAAGGAAGTCGAAGTAATCTAGAGACCAAAAACACCAAAAATATATACAAGAAACAGAAAAAAACTTCTTTAAGCTAGCTCGAGAAGCTTGTGAAGCTAGCTTGAGAAGCAGGTTAGTGACTTCATTTTCTTAGCCTTGGCAAATGAGGGCGAGTGGTCGGTCCTCTCCCTCACCATCCGATCTTCCCACTCTCAGTGTACTCATTATAGTTGAGTTTGCTGTGGATGCATGTAAAGACAAAACCTTAAAATAACTTTTCTCTCATCTTGTGAGGGTTTGAACCCCAACCTCTCAATTGACAGACCCGCCAGTTAACCTTTAGACTATGAACCATATTCAAGAGACACCCAGGCAAAAAAATTAAAAACATCTAAAAGATTTTTATGTGCTTTAGCCCAGCTTTTTTCCTGTAACCCATAGGACTTTGAACTTACTTCTTCAACACACTTGATGCTTTTGTGCATTATAATACTGGCACAATGAACTCAATAGACTAGAATTATTCTAGATACTAAACAAAAATAAAGGATTCACAAAGATGCAAAACTAGCAAAATAACTTGTGTGAATCAGGGAGAATATTATCACAAAAATAAATAAGACAACAGTTCAATTCAAATGGCCCCTGGCAAATACCATTCAATCAACTTTAGATAAATCCTTCCATTAAAACAAACATGATATCAACCAAATTTTAACAAACATGGCTCTAGCAGCTAGAGTCTAGCTCACTATTTCTCCTTGGCCTTCAAACACCTGGATATATCTAACTGCACCTTCTCATGGCAGCTGACTATTTGCACCTCAGATTCACATTTCAGTGTGAACGTGCGTCTATTACAAATTTAATGAATAAATTATAATAAAACATCAAAAACTTGGAAAAAACAATAAAGCAATAATACAAATCCTAGTAAGCAAAGACTCACAGGTTGGTAGGTTTCCGCACCACACTGGTCACATGTGTACGTTGCGACCCGCATCATAGGCTTCACCTCAGAAGCTCTTGTCACAATTCCCTTGACGGAAACCAGCTTGCCAATGTGTTCCGCCTTCACATTCCGAATGGCAATTTGCTTGAGTCCACTCAGTGACTTAAAGTACACTTCGCTGAAAACGATAACAAAACTCAGTTTTAATAACAATCCAACTAGATAGATTCATTTATTCAATCTTATCATGTTGACATAACACAACAGGTTACAAACATGAAGAGTTTTGGCAATTATAGAAACATGGCCAATGCCATAAGATCAGTGTTAGTAGATGTTTTTAAACAGCATCGGCTCAATACCATAACTACAGTATAGACTCATTTGTGTGCTCCCTGTTTATGTGCCAATCTGCTTAACAAGTACTTGTGTTACATCCCCCAAAGCCATTAATTAACTGCACCACAAAGGTCAACACATCGTACAAGAAACGCAATGTACTGTTAAAAATTGATTTTTCAGAATTTTAACATGTGTCCTACATTACACATTGTATTGATGACTTCATGGTAACAAGCCCATACTACATCAAATGCTCACACTAATTGATTGACTGATAATGTGTAGCAATCTGAGGTCTAACATTCTTAAAATCTTAAGCTTAAGCCTTGATGCACACTCAGCCTGGAATTAAAAATCGATCATGACCATCCTTTAAATAAGACGGTCATTTTTCATTTTCAATCATCTGCATAATAGTTTTCCCTGCAGAGGTTATTCTAGTCTAATCCAGTGCCTTGTATGGCACCATCATAATGTTCAAGGAATGAATCAAAGGTCACTTCAATTGTAATAAAATATCATTATCCAATAGGAAAGCCAGGTCAAATTCACTCTTCAATTTCACTTTTAAAATTTGCTTACAATCTCCTCATCAGCTCAGGAGGATACTTGTTACGCGTATCACGAGTGGCGTCATCTCGATCCGAATGAAGTCTCTGTTCCATCATTAGACGATGTTCTATGTAGACATCCAGGGCATCCTTGCTTATCACCTAACCAAGAAACAACAGTAACAACCTTCATTAAACATGTCTGCTCAGAATCTCATCAGTACATTTATATTCCCCAATCTCGCAGCATTTTTGGATGAACTCTCCTTTTCAATTAAACTTTAACACCATTAAGGCTATCAACACTACACAAAGTAAGCTTCTGAAGAAGCATAAAATAAATATTTGATTATAATAATTCAAAGTGATCTGCAAAGGCAAGCTCATTGTTGTCACCATCTTCAACCAATTCTTCTTCTTACCACATCTCATCATAGAGAATTAAACAATGATAACGACAGTGCATATTAATGGATAGTATAAATCTTCTTAGTCCTTTTTGGTAAATGCTATTTAGTTCCAGTAGCACTTTATTTTGCTAGTAAGATCATGCAGATTACAGTACAATGGTTTGCAAGGTTCTTAACAGATTCCACATGAATGCTCATGAACAACTACACAAGCCTAACATTCCACAGTTATGCACTGTTTTTTTTTGTAAGTTAGGAAATTTAGCAGATGACCGGAACCGATTAAATTAGAAAAGAATCTGAGACAAAAATGAGCTTGCGTAACATCAATTTCACATTCTAGAACTGAATTCAACTTCGTATGTACATTCCAAACCATTTTATGTCAGATTTTTCATTCATATGAAACATAAATCAGGGAGTTCCATTGTGTACTTTAAGTCCCTCACTACATGAAATGACCTGATCTCCATTTCGAAACAGCTGTAGAAATGCCCTGACCTCTTTTTCCTTGTAGTCTGGCAGCATTTCGTGCACAACATCGGCAAAGAGTCCAACGTAACGACGTGTGTTACCAACAATGTCATCGCACAATTCAGCGTCATGGTCCTGAATGTGGTCCAAGTCAATTACAAGAGACACCTGTTCTCTGTGAGCAACGTCCACCTGTCAAAACCCCAAGCATTGTCACAATCACCACCGAAACAACAATGGCCTAAACATACTGTAGTGCTGTGACTCAGTTAGCTATTTATTCATCTGGACACTTAAAATAGTGCCTTTTATGTACCCAACAGCGGTGTTTCCTGTGTTAGCATCAATTGGTGCTAAAGTGCATTTAACAATAAAGAGTTCCTCAGTAAGCAACCAGATAAGTACTTACCGGTAACTTAGTAGGCTACCACACACATGCAAATTCCAACCATTCACAGTCGATAGCTTGCAGTTGATCTTAGCTGTACGCTTAGATTGCCCAAGAGCAAGAGCAGCAAACATATTCTTCATGCATGGGTCAATGCCGTTTATTCTGGAATGTGTCACCTACGTTGCATATGCCATGGAAAGTTCTCATCATCACACTATCACATTCTCCATATTTTTCTAAAGCTGTGTTACACCGACAAATCATATTCCATGCACTTTTTAATAAAATAATAGACATCTTACCAACTGTTTTCCATAGACAAATTCCTTTCCACCATCTTCTGTATCCAGATAAAACTCTGCCAGGAATGACTTAATTTTTTCTGTGCAAAGCAAAAAATTTCTGTTCACACTGACATCAAGTCATTTACTCTCAAATTTATTTGTGCTTCAAACACTTTGTTTAAATCATGGTATTCATAGACTTTCAGACTTTAGATGTAGTGTGTTTTGATCAGGGGCGTTGCCAGGAAAAATTTCGGAGGGGTTTTGAGTTTTCTTGGGTGGGGGGTTCCATTTGGAAATGGTCGTATATTTCTACAATTTTAGCTTTTAATAACCGTAATGCATTTATTTCGGGGGTGTGAACCCGTAAAACCACCCCTATATAAGCCCATGATTTTGATACGCTGTATGAATAATAAATTGGGATACTTTTGAGACCTCCATCACAGCCGCTTTCGGGTGGTGTCAGGCCAAAGTGGTTTTCATGTGGAACCAGTCCTCCCAGGTAATGGAGGGCGGCGCTAATCACCGCCGTTATGACACAGCGTCGTTAAATAGAAAATGTTCCCAGAAAATGTTCCCAGAACCCAATATGATTAACATTAGCAAGCAACCAGTTCCCTTATCACTTCAGGCATTTAGTCATAACCCTCCACCACTGAACCAAGACAAAATCAAATAGGAGATGAAGCAAACATTCCGAAATCGCAGATAACACTGCTAATACCAATTAAGAAAGAGCACAGAATAGTGATTGAATTCGTTCTTTACCCTTTTCAGCGGCATAATCCCTGGGAGGCATTTTCACGCTTTTTAAACCCAAAATGATCAACTCCGATCAACATCAACAATGAACAAATCGCGGGAAAATAATCACGTGACTTAAAGCACCTTTAGGAAGCATAGATGTTATGAATCTATGGAGAGCAGCATCCTGTTTTATAGCACAAGACAGACTTCATTGCACGGGAATTTATTAACCTGAGACAGCGTTCAAACTGTTTAGACAAGAAAGAGTCGATTTTTGTTTAAAGATAATTCGCTGTTTACTTTTTAGCACAACAATTCAGCGACAGTACTAACCTTACGCAGGCGTGGTTTCCTGGCTAGGATGTTGTACAGCTAAGCCATATAGTGTTTTTTTAGTTTACTATTTACTAACTTTTCGCTACTATTTGATAACTTTGTATAACTTTGTATGTACAGCGCCGTGCGTTTGCCAGCGTTTAATAAAGAACACACTTACTTACTTACTTACTTGTTGAAGGTTTGTACTTTCATCATCATAATATTCGTTTATGATGATGAAAGTAAGCATGTCGTCAAAACGCAACAGTAAACATAATTATCTCAGGAGATGGCAGGTTTAAACCAGTAAGTATTCTTAAACAGCATGCATCATCCCTGGGAGGCATTTTCATGATATGAAACTCTTATTGTTCTTGCTAGTAAGTTCAAATGGATGAGTCCTAGAACGCAATTTATATTTGCTTACAGGCCGCCCTTGAAAGAACTTACGTAAGACATGATCACTGTCCTAAGAGAGCAGCATCAGCCACCTCAGTTAACAGTATGTTCGCTGTTGGGGCATCAAGGGGAAGGAATCCAGCCTGCTTGACCTGTCCAGTTCTAAACACCATTCACCACAACCGTCTGTCTGCCGGCTAAAGTGAGTAAGTAAGTATATTCTTTATTTAATCTTGACCTGGATGCGATTCTGACCTTACCAACCAATCGATTTTGTTCTACTTCAATGCCTGGGAATCGACTAAATTTTTTTCTTCAGTGCTGCTGCTGCTGCACACATCTCGAGATCACGACAAAAGTTTAAATTCCCCAAAATGGGAATGTAGCTCTTTGAGACCATACCAGCTGACAACTGTCATAATGCTGTTCTGTTTTAAGTTTTTTAACATTCCGAAACACTAAAGCTCTACTGTACAGCTATTATATAATTTTGTCCAGAGACAAGATATTGCAAGATGTATACTTGAAATGAAAAGTTCAAGAGATAAAATTAAGTTTTAAACACAATAACTGCCTGTTTAATTTCTTTTTACTCATAGTTTTGCATCCCTGCTGCAAAACTTAACTTGCTTATAGTATAGAATAAATTAATAAATTGACTAAAAACATAAAAACGGGTGTTACACATTTAATAAATACTTATAGGCAGTTCTAGCACATTTTAAGTTTAGTAGCACTTCGAAGCAGTACTTCATAAATAAAAAGTAAACAAGTATGTAAGCACGTCAATGCTGTATCCCAGACAAGCGTAATGTATGGAAAACAGAAAAGCATACCATATTCAGCTACTTAAAAGCTACCAAACACCATTGGCAAAACTATTTTAGTGATGAGAGTGTATTAAAAGCACCTGGAAAACCAATGCAGCTATTCGTCAAAGTGTTAAAGCCTATATAGACACCATATAAATGTTAATACATGTATTGTATTGTATTGTATTTATAAATTTATAAAGCGCCTCTCACAGTGAACACCAATCAGAGGCGCTCTCAGTGCGAAAGACTCCGAGCGAAAAGAGTGGTCTTAATCAGCGAAAAGAAGCACCAGGCCCACCAGATAGTATCAAAGAATGCGTTGATGAAGGGAGTTGGTTCCATAATGAAGGGCCAATGAAGGCAAAAGTATAAGACAACAAGTATATTTAAAAATCCTTTCTAAATGAATTTTTATAATTTAAATTTTCGATTTAAGTACAAAATCACAAAAATCCAACAACTAACCGGAGGCACAAAACCTATGGTGTGGCTGCAAAAGCTGACGTCCCTGCCAGCAAAGGCCATGAACATTATGATAGGATCCTTGTGACCTCTGTAAGGGGCCCATAGAATAATTATTATAGCCTAATTATATAGGTCTCATATGGGCTACATGTGGGCATGCTGGGAGGGTTCTATTTCTTCATGTAAGACAACCAACCACTTTCTTTGCATATTCTCACACAAATGTCATTTTAAATCGCCTAATTGATAAATTAGTATTCACATATCCACAGGAATTTGCCAAATGCAATTAGTTTATCGGCTAATGCACAAGCAGTCAACATATCCGTTCAGGGTATGAAAATCAACATATGTTCCGTGTCCATTCAAAGATCTTTGTGAACCAGCACTCTTTGCAAATACCTTAAAATTATAGGCTAATTATAACACAAATAGTTTAATCATCATCATCTAGTGATTAATCAATTCCAATTAAATCCTGATCTTTATCTTTTTTTCATTCATAAAAAGCAACTTCAATTCAAAGGCCCTCCTAAGCAGTCTTAAAACAGTATTTCAACTCATATGAGGGGATAATTATAATACAGTAGTCAAACTATAATTTCAGTGATTAAAAACTTGGATGTCAATCTTATAATAATTTAGTCTTCATCTTGCTTCGTAGATAAGGACCACCAGCATCCGCGCTAGAAGTCAAAGATCTTCAGTCAGGAACCAGAAACTTCATAGCCTTCAGTAAGCTACAATAATAAAAAGGTAAATACACGCATTAATTTTTTTTAACTCATCCAGAAAAGCTTTAGTAATTCTGCCTGTGTAATAAACGTAGTGTAAGAAGAGCCGTCCCTTATGCTAGCCTGAGTGGCAGCCATGGGTATGCAGTGCTAGAGACATCATTTTCTTAGGCTCGGCCAACGAGTGTGGGCCACTGGTGGCCAGGCTTCTCCCTCGCCTTTTGATCTTCCCATAAACAGTGCACGGTCAGTATGTATGTATGTATATGTATGTCAGTATGTAAGTCAGTATGTCAGTATGTATATATGCCAGTATGTACATATGTATGCATGTCAGTATGCCAGTATATCAGTATGTATGTGGTAGATGTATGTATGTATCTATGCATGTATGCATCTATATGCATATATAGGCTTGTTGGTGGTTTTTCTAAATTTGACCATATCTTGCATTATATGCGTGACGTACTCCACTGGCTTCCTGTTTCTCAGCGCATTCAATTTAGGATTTCGGTTTGGGTCTGGCGGTGCCAATTAGGGAGCGCCCCAGCCTACTTGCGTGAGTTCTGTCGCCCTACCTCAGGTTTAGCTACCCGCAGAAATCTTCGCTCTGCATCTCGAGGCGAACTTGCTGTTCCCTTTGCGCGCACTTCAAAGATGCAACTTCGTGCCTTCTCAGTGGTTGGGCCGACCATCTGGAATAATCTTCCTTCAGATCTGCGTGTTCTTCTAGCTGGAGACTCTGCATACACCTTTTACAAGAATTTGAAAACTGTTCTCTATCGCTGTAGTTGGGCTGGGAGCGCCTCTGAGTAGGTTATCTTGGAGGGGCGCTATATAAGTCCTCTGAATGAATGAATGAATGAAAATGAATGAATGCATTAAGGAATATAATTGGATACAAGTTCCTACCTCTAGGTTTGTAGTTTTTCGTGGTTGATCGACCGGCACCCGTAACTGAATTGAAAATATAAAAAATTCACCTGATTAGCTTGGAAGATAGATTCACAGTCAGTTGTCATTTTTTAAACTAATCACTGTAATGTAACATTAACGTAATGTAATACAAAATATATAATATTAATGTAATATGTACTATTAATGTAATAAGGGGCATACATTTGAATTACCAACATTTCATATACTGCTGCATAAGAAATCCTTCATCAATCACTCACTGTACAAATATAAAATTGTGATAATGCTAGTTTTAATGACTGCTCCAAGATCTAACCTATTAGTTAATTCCAATTGTAGGCCTGAGTAAAGTTTTATGCTTTTAGTTCATAGCTATAAATATAACTATATATTAAGTCAGACATTTCAAACTGTATATAATATTACATCGCTTTTACTGCTATTGCACTACTCTTTCACTATCGCAGGCATTGTTGTTGTAAACTGTAAAGAATGAGCATCTGTCTCGTGCTAATAAAGATTACTTACTTATTTATAGAATAATGATGATGTTAAACAAACCATAGACGGTGCTGCTGCCATCTGTGTCATAGTCTGGTACTACCCACTGGCTGCTGTTCTTTACAAGACTCGTAAGGATGTTTTCATCCTGCATTTAGGAAAATAGTCACAGTAAATATTAGCACTCCTCAGTTAAAATGGTACTAGCACGTCACCCAAGTTTTATTACATTTTAATGTCTTTTTATGAATGACATAAACAGTATTAATGACTTTATGCTCCTTCCTACCCATCTAAAAAGACTATAGCCCTCTGATTCTTTTCAACTAAATAAAAAAAGTTAACAACATTACAGAAGCTTCAACATAAACGTGCATGAAGTCAGTGTCCATTTTGATAACAGCAATGAAATACATTACCCCTATAAAAGCTGCTAATGTCTGATAAGAAGCTTCAATGTAATATAATGCAAGTGTTTTAAAGTTCTGCATTTTCACTTATGAAATGTATCAAATGCAGTAGTAAGTGAAAATGCTGTTAAAACAGATATCAGTATTCATTTTGGTAACAGCAATGAAATAAATTAAGGCCATAAACGGCATGTGAGGACAGTTTTTCAATAGTCCAGGAATGTTGTTGCGAAGGAATCGTGCAATAAATTCTGCCAAATGACCCTACTCTGGCATATTTTGCTAATGCAGGACTTGCAGCATCGATCTGGTCATCCAGAATCATACCAATGGTTCATAGTCTGGGAATGTCATTGCCATTGCGTCTCCGTACATTTTTCTCCTGCCTGTCATGTGCCCATTCAGATAATCTGCCTTTGGCAGGTTTGGCAGATTTGAAGACACCTGGGTTTTCTGATGACTATTTTCATTTTCCTAGTCCTGATTTTATGAGGTTTTCTTAGTTGATGTTAGTTGATAATTAGCAACCAGGTTTTTAGATTCCTAGTTTTATTGTGGCTCACTTATTGTACAGATTAGTAGACAAACTGTGCTCTAACCAGTTTAGGGTCAACTCAATGGTCTGCCCTCAAAATGAAATGGAAGGGGACAGAGCCGGATCTGCCCCTGTGCAAACTAACTAAACAGATAGAAATATTGCACCGTATATGTGGCATAAAATTGAAATAAACAGAATAAGAAACCAAGAGTTATAGTAACAACAGAAGATACAAGAAACAACTGTCATTAAAGAATAACTCCTAAATACAAAGAGAAAGAAAACAAATTTTTCAGAACAAAGTCAGCATAGCAAGCGTCTACAAGAACAACATGTATCAACTGCAAAGGGCACCTTTTCAATTTCTTTAATGGAAACTTTCTTTGCTTCAATCTATTTGAAATGGAAAAGCAAAATTGTTGAGAACTTAAAGGCATGTAATAAGAATTTAATTGCAACCTTAGTCTCAAGATTTCTACAGCATCTCAAGAAAGGTAATTAAGTTGTGGGATCCAGTTTACTTTAATTAAAGCAAAAAGGGACTGTCATAACTTTATAAAAAAATCAGTAACAGTCTAACTCAGGAAAAAACTCAAATCTCTTGTATCAATCATTTGCTGATTTTTGAGCAGCGCTATATAAATGTTCGATTACAATTACAAAAAAGGAAGAACCTGTTTGTCTACCAATCTGTATCAATTGCAAATATTACTAATAATTGATTCTGCAGAAATACAGAGATACGTAACTCATCTAACATTCTATATATATTTTAGGTTTTAAACAGGGATCATCGAATACCAGACAAACTAAAAAAGGTCATTTAAAAAAGGACTCGTAGTCTATTGAAGAAATTTATCTAAACTGTTTCAAGTGCTAGTAATGAATGAAGAACTGTTTTTTGGTTACAAGAACATGACATACATCAGAGAGCTGGAATGAGCTTCTTCTTGCCGCACTGCTTGGTTTCTGAGTTCCAGGGATCGGTCCTGTATTTCGAAGAGTTCCACTGGATGCCATTTTGCTCTGGGACTTGCCACCAACACCCACCTCACTGTGGCTAAAATTAAAAGCCTCTTGTAAGACCCAGAAAAAGCCAAACTACCAGTAATCTAATCTAATGACTTCAATAGCAATGTTATCATAATGTCAGACATTCAGTTAACGTAATAGTCACTTTTAGTAACACTGTAATCAATCATTGGAGAGGCCAGGTCAAAATCCGACAGATCAGGGAACCAGAAGCCAGGCTATGGTGGGTATGCAAGTTGAAAAAGATTAATCTTAAAATCACCTGCGAATATATTCTTATTTATTCAGTTTATTCAGTGCTTTTTCAGCTGGAGCGGTCCGGAACGGCATTCCGGGACCTTTTTCCAGCTAGTAAAAATAATTTAGTTAATTTAAATTTTTAATAAAAAATTATTTAAAATTACTTAGATACTTTAATTTAATTTTAGTGCTTTCAGTGTTTATTGATATTGATATATATCAAATAGAAATATGAGCATAAAATATGCTCCTATAATTATTCTGAATTTGTTGAGTTCCGGACCTTTTTTCTAGAAAAAAAGCACTGAGTTTATTACGTTTCTGTCCAGCTTTATGCTGAAAAATAATCGTAGAAATAAACAGCAAAGCCTAAAAAATTAGTTGCACCAAATTGATGAATAGCAAGCACACCAGCATTTAATTCTAGCAGTCTCACTTAGAAGCCATTTACACTGAAATGACATGTGCTAAAGAGTTAGCAAACCAGCCTCTGATTATAAAAGTCTGACCAAGGTTTGGCAGTTTCAAAACTAAACAACTCCACTTTCATTAAGTTGTATAAATAACAAGATAGATTTATATTACATTAAAACGCTAATTATTTCAAGAAAATTTTAAAAGCAAACTTCTGGCTACCTGGATGAACGGTTTGGTTTAGTTGCCATTCCGGAATGCGACAACATGTGGCTTCCTTTCCGAGGTGTCATTACTGAATTCATAAAAACATTCTCAAGTGTTAACTACAAAATGTCTACCAGAATCAAGTACACATATATCACTGATATCCCAACACAGCTATGTTTGTTGAGCCCACATTGTAATTGTAAGTGCTCACATATTATATAGTGTACTTTAAGTAAACTAATGCAAGATTAGAATGGTCTGAATGTATGTGTACGTACATGTATGTGTGTTAAAGATAGATACAGAAAACCATGATCCTTCTCTTGTGTTATAGATAGATAGATAGCTTCTTCAGAGTCAACACAAATGTGTGTGCTAATACTATATCATTGATAGTACAATAATAATATATAAATTTGTAACAAAATATGAAATGTTAATTACACACAAACCTTCCTCTTCCTCTTGCCAAACAGGATGTCTCTGAAAAGTAACCATCTTTTCATGAAATGTTTTTGAAGCAGTAGATTCATTTTCAGTAATTAATTACAGGTAGACTCTCAAATAAAAATCATCTATTCAGTTCTGTGCACTTAACTGATCATTATATAGCACCTTTTATGAACCTAACGGCCTGTGTAGGTCAAATATTGTCAGTGTTTGAGATGACAAATCACCCTTTATGACCAGAAAGAGCACTTTCAGAAAATACGTATACCCGGTATAAACAATGCTGTAGACTTATCTATCTAACATTTTGGGGTGGGGTGATGGTTGAATGGTAACACACTGACACGAAGATCAGAAGGATGCAAGTTTGATACCCACTAGCCCCATAAGGTTGACTCAGCCTTCCACTCCCTATGGAGCGACTTAAAATGAAGCAGTAGGACAGATGGGCGCCTTGCAGGCTGCCATACAGTTAAATTCGACTCCTGTTAAACTTGTCATCATCT
This sequence comes from Aporrectodea caliginosa, assembly GCA_020284085.1. Lineage (NCBI taxonomy): Eukaryota > Metazoa > Annelida > Clitellata > Crassiclitellata > Lumbricidae > Aporrectodea > Aporrectodea caliginosa. The sequence continues at coordinate 288,823 of JACEVL010001251.1, read as the reverse complement.
GTTACTACTATATCATGTAATCTTACTGCATACTTATCAATTTGAATTAATAAACGAATATTATTATAATTAAAATTTTATATTATTATGTCTTGGAATCCTACAGCAGATGCATGACTGACTATATATGAAATATACAAATTACGCCTACTGATAATTATGAATATTTAAGAAATACATAAAAATCCCTCACCGGCCCAGTTACTTGAGAGACACTTTCAAATTCCTCGTCATCACTCAGAAATGGTCCAGGGCTCGGACTGTCACGAAGGCGTGGAGTCAAAAATCCCTCAGTTGGAGACAGACGACCACCTGGAACAGCCACTGGGCTTGGAACACCTCGACCTATTCCATCAACCAGAAATATGTACCAGACACACTGCACACGTTGTCACCAGTCAGTCACTTAGTTGAACCTAAGGGGCTTGCCTAGGGTCATTACACGGAGTCCGCTGAACAAACTCGAGGGGCGCTATATAATTCCTCTGAATGAATGAATGAATGAACTAAGTGAAACCACAAAATCCATCACTGATGTATTACTCCTTGAGTACAACACAATGTCTTTGACTTTGTTCACCAGGCTCCATGTAATGACCCTGGACAGGTGGTTCACACATTAAGATTTAGTTACTATATATGCACAAACAGTGAATTTTAAGATTTTAGCTTTCACCCAGAACTGCTTGGTGGGAAATGCCCCATCTATCTTGGCTCACTGCATATCTCTACCTCGTCTGTTCCTGGTCCCAGGTCCCTTTGTTTGACAGATCAGGGTGTTCTTCTTTTCCCCAGGCTCATTCCTCTACAACTCGGCACAGAAGCTTTGCTTTCATTGGTCCTGTGGTCTGGAACAACCTTCCTTATAAAACTAGAGCTGTGTTAATCTCCTTCTCTGTTCCGCAAGCACTTGAAGTCTATTCTGTTTAATCGAGGGTTCTCCTTGTTGGGTCAGGAATGCAGAATGTTACTGCTGAGTTTTTCTTTGAAGTTGCACTGTACAAATTTTCTTTTGTTATGTTATAAGAAGTGCAATAAATAAAGGAAAAAATAGCTATTTACCAGATGCGGGTCGACTGTTGGACTCTTTTCCCGACTCCTTTCCCTTTGAGTAACTAGGCAACTGACCATAAGACGACACTGTCGTAACCATAGCAACAAATGAAAACACAACTCAGCAAAATTGTTTAGAACAGTTTCAGACTTAACTATGACATGGACACAAGGAAATGAGACAGTAGCAGACAGTGACAGACAACAGCATGACATGATAGCTGACTGGTTTGAGCGCTTGCCCTGTAATGCTAAATGTGCAGGTTCAAACTTTCCTTAAGATGATTACTGTGCAAGGAAGTTCTTCACGCACATTTGCTCAAAGCTATTCAATTGATGCTATTTCATTAGGCAATGGTATTTAACAAACAGAGAAACAGCACAGGCACCAAGATAGGAACATACAAAAACAGGCAGGAAAAGAACTTGAAAATGATCAAGAATTTACAATTACAATTACAATACATTACAGAACGAAACACAGCAAGAGACAAAAGCAAAAGCAGAGAAAGAGACAAACTCCTCAGACTAACATAGAATAGGAAGAAGAAATTAGATCAGTAAGTAAGTTAGTAAATCAGAACAAAATTGTTGCTTTACCACGTGCTGGGGAAGCTGGGGAAGTCTGGTGCACATCTCCATCAAGAAATCTATCAAAATAAAAAGTTTTATAAAATATAGGCCAATCAGGAGACTGCTACAGCAACTTAGACTTAGCAGTGTTAGCACACACTTGTTCAAGTGATGGTCAATTCGATGTACAACCATTTGCTGTAATCACAGGCATTTAGCCACAATTCAAAAGGTGAAAAAGAATTGTCTGTATGATTTCATGTACCAGTATCTCAGAGCTTCTAAAAAGTATACAAGAACACAATACATTTTAAAAATCATATGAAAATAGGAGAAAAACAAGTGCTAAAAAACCTCAATTCCACATATCTGCTTCCATTTAAGTCATTGCACATATAATTATGTATTAATTAGAGCATGTAATTAAAGCACACATCAACATTCTTTAACTCATTGTCACCAGTTTACCCATGTTTCTTAATCAAACTGCTAAGACGGTGAAGAAAACTGACCTGGCACATCGAGCACAGATGCTGACCTTCACATCTACCGTCGGAACCTAAAATGATAAAAAAGATGGCCAGATACACAGATGTGACTGATTCATATAAGGCATCATGGGATAGACTGATATCACTTGGGAACATGATAATTATGTATGCAGGTCCTATGTACCCATCGAATAGAAATTGACATTAATATATTTACATTAAAGTAATATACTGCAATTTATGCAACACACAGAGTTATGTAATGTAACGTAATTGAATATTTATACAGTGCCCTTCAAGATATCTACTCAAAGGCACTCTGTGCTAGACTATATATGGTTCAATGTCATTACGAATGAATATAAATTATTACATCAGTTAGCAAAACAATGCACAGTAAGCTCAGAGTCACCAGTGGCTGGCCCACACACACACATGGAACCAACCAACAGATTCCCGTTGACAGTTGACAGATGGCATGGATGTTCAGAGTCTCTGGACCAAGTTGCATCATCAGTTAACATGAGATATAATGATATAATGCAAAAGATTCAAAATTACATGTACTTGATAACATACTGATATTTAAAGTTACATATACTTGGTAAAATTCTGCTATTCATGTGATAAAGTGAAGTCGGTATGCTATAGTGCATATACTCATGTGAAGGACCAGTGGTTATGTTGTAGACTTACCGGTCTGATCTTGTAGCCTGAAGATTTTGGATTGGCTACTCCTTCCATTCTCAGAAGTTCTACATCCTCTGCAGAAGCAAACAACCAGGCTGGATTATAACAACGCAAACGGTGTGTGTATACCCATTGAGTCTACCTCGGGCAATTTTTGTCAATTTTTTTCGCTTTTTCAAAGATTTATTCAACATAATTGTGGACATTTTTCTTGGAAAAACTGCTCTGGATCCACTGAAGTGAAATCAATTAGTTTAGACTTTCCAGAATAATACAAACTTTGGACTTGAATGACATGGACAGTCTCCCACCAGTCTACAGCTCATATGAAGGCCACCCACTTATACATTATCTTGACTTTGAACCTACAATCACGTTCCAATCTTACAACACATCTTCTCGATGTTAATCTGATTACCGCTTTGTCTTGGTGTACCATCGGTTGACGTCTCATGCATTAGACACTGGTGCAACAGAAGTTACAAATTACAATTCACCACAATAATAAAAGTATCAGTTTCCAGTGGTGCCACATTAATCTGTTTGCATTACAATTATATTATTAATTACAACAAAAACACAACAGCAAATGAATTTTTTAACTGAATCGTAACATGCATTGTCATAACACGCAACAGTTAAGACGCTTAGGTTTAAATACCGAGCAATTCAATGGCACTGTCTTTGGTTAGATTTTCGTCATATCCAGAGTCATACGCCAGTTCCTGTTGCTTCCGCTTTTTCTGCTCTTCCTCCAGCACCATCTCTTCGAGCTTCTTCTTGTGGTTCAGCGCATTTGCCTTTGGTCCCTTGTTGTATCTACCAACTGGCTGGGCACTTTAAACAGACAAATTAATTTACTTTGCATAGTTTGCTGCATTTTATTTGACATTTTATTTTGAATCTGAGACATGTGCATACTTGCCCACAGTAATTGGTGGCGCCAGCATGGGGCTAGGGTGGGCTGAAGCCCCCCCCCCTATCGGCAGCTCTGCCCCCCAAACAAAAGTGGGAAATCACTGCCAATGCCAGAGAGGAGGGGAGAAAGAGAAGGAATTGGGGTTTTAGGACCCCCAAAACCTGCCCAGGGTCCTTACATCGAGTCCAATCAGCAAGCTCAAACCTACAAACGTTGATTTACAGACTGAACATGCTACTGAATAGATACCCATGCCACTCTTGCTTGAAGAACAAATAGATCTTGAAAGACGTGATTCGATACCCATAGCCCCCTCTAGATTATACAGATCAGCCTTCCACTCCCTAGGGGCAGCTGAAAAAAGAGTAGGTGCCTAACAGGCTGCCAAGACGTGAGTTCAGTAAGATCATGAAATTTGTACCAGTGACATTACAAGTCTTAGATGAAACCACCTGCTAGCAATGGCGCTGACACTGCTGCTGATGCTCTTCAGCTCCTCGTAGACGGCTTCCGTGATACATCGGATGCTGATTGGCACCTCAGCAGACAATAGCTCCTCCTCTGTTGTCTGGTGCATCAGTCCGTCTTGAACTCGGTTAATAATCATCACCTGGTTGACCTAAACATATTCCAAAACACAGCTGCACACATACCTACTATATGAATTGAGCTTTGCATAGACCAGTGCTTCCCAAAGTGGTGGTCCACGAACCGGCGCCGGTCCACGAGTCCTCAGTTGACGGTCCGCAAAGTGAGTCAAATTGTCTCGAAATCAAGAAATGGCTATTATATTTTGAAAGTCATTTTAAAAACACTTATTAGGCTAGCATTTAAAGGGCAATAGAGTCATAGAATTGGCAAAACATGCATTTAAATCAATTTTAATACATATTTGAGGAATTTATTTTTGGTGATGGAAAACGATAAATAATTAATAAATTGGGACGCCGGTGCTCCTGCAATGGGAAAATTCATGCCAGTCCGTGGCACTGAAAGTTAATTCCTGGCGGTCCGTGACTCTGAAAAGTTTGGGAAGCACTGGCAAAGACGATTATTACAACTCAAGATTATCATAATTTCAAATTTTCTGCATCTCCGTTTCACATTTCTGTATGACCCTGAATGCAATAAAAACGTTTGTAATGAAAATAATTATAAGATCATAAGTAATAATAATAATCACACTGATCATAACAAAAATCGTCTAGCCATCTGTAACTGTAACGTGGAAAAAGGACAGCCCTGCGCTAGCGGATTATTTTATCTTATAGGGCTGCCCTGTTGACGGCATCAACAGATCAAATTTGAAAATTATTATATCATCGCTGAGTTTGATTCTTCCTGTAAGTTACTGTTCTGTTGTTGAATCAATAAACAGCTTGACTGATTGATGATGAGGAGGATGATGATCATAATAAAATAATAATAATAATAATAATAATAATTTTTGCAATCCTGAGGGATCATATGTACCTTGGGGGAAAAAATTATTAATAATAATAATAATAATAATGTCAGCCAGTATGGTCTGTATGATAACTAAAGGAAGCTGAAGAAGAGGTCTTTTGAGGCTTTATGTAGATGGTTAGTTGGTGTTTAACGACAATATGCCACAACAAAGATGATTAGCATCACCCTCCTCCTTCTCCAAGCTTGAGACTGGCACTGTCAGAGTACAAGCAGCGGCAGAGTTATTATGTAGATATTGTGAAGTAATTGATCAGTTAGTATAACTGTGTGCTGTTGACTGTCAGATGATGATTGATCAGGTATTTTATTCGGTTTAAGTTCTTGCAAATAGATTAGCTCATTTCTCCGATAAAAACCAAGTTATGCTGATCAACCATAAGAATTAGGGGTGGGCAACGATTAAAAATTTTAATCGAAATTAATCGCACGATTAAAATTTTTAACGACGCGATTAATTTTTAACACATGTCACAATAGATAACAAGTACAACTACTCTACCGACTCTGAGTAGTTACTTTAATATGAGCTATATAAATGATTGCAGACAATAAACAAAACGCACACATGCTTTTACTACTTGTTTTTACTTTTTAGCTTTTACTTTTAAGTTTAAAGTTTAAACTCAGCGGTTTTATCAAGAATTGTTTTAGCAAATTTCTAGAAATAATTGGGTGCAGTGACAATCGCGTTAACTGCGTTAAAGAAGTTAATCGCGTTAATTAATTAATGCATTAATCGCGTTAATAACGCGATAAATGCCCAGCCCTAATAAGAATTAAAGACTTGTAAAGATCTCTGAGACAAACACAAAACTGGAAATTAGTAAAACCAATAAATTATTTCACGTACCGAATGTTGGAAGCGTGTAAACGCTGGATGTGTGGCTTCTTCCACTTTTTTGGCAATAACCATCACATTCTCTTTCTCTTTCTTTACTGGAGCTAAATCTTCAAAAATGTCGTCAAAATTGGACAAATCCATTTTGCTGCCTTTCTCTCCAGGCTTCAGAACTGGAAAATCAAAATCATAACTGTTTAGAAAAATTATCATGAAAGCCTATTGAGATTATGCAACAAGCTATCAGACAGCAAAAACTAACTAATCACTTTCTAAAGCACAGCTCTCAAGTACAAACCTCCTGCATAATCAATATAAGCAATTTAAGTGGTAATCCCATTAAATATAACATAATAGTTTATTCTCCTTTGGAGTGTCATGCAGTGATTCAGTCACACTCTTAAGTGTAATGTCTGCTAAAAGTACATGCTAGTGTGTGTAGAACTCTAGCAGAACCAAACATATTTATCTAATTATTTCAAAGAAACCAAAATGACATTGTAATACCAGATAATAAGCATTTTGACTACATTAGTGTGTACTGAATCCAGACATCACATTAAATTTTATGTATAAACCAATCGGCATCGTGCTGAACAGATAGTTTCTTAGAGCCTGAGGGATTATCTCTACCTTGGGCAATAAAAAGTAATAATAATAATGATAATGATAATGAAAATAACAATAAGTGGCAAAGCCCTGAAATTATAAATGACAAAAACTGAAAATCATACCAGATTTGGCAAGATTAGTTGAATCTGCTTTATACTTCATAGGTTTACTGTTGGCCAACCAAGGTTTGTTGTACTGCTTGTCCTTCTCTGGAAAGAGAATAAGAGCATGCTCAGTGAGGAACCAGATCTATGCAAATATTATTCTTAATTTTTAACCTGTATCACTATCAATAATCTCAACTAATGGCTCTGCACACCACAGGAATTGATCAAATAGATATATATAGCCATGTAACAAATTTTTCTGCACAGCAAGTTCAGAAACCTGTGCTCCGATTACTTGGTTTAGACAGAATGTTAGTTACATATAAGAAATGGATTTGCAGGTCAATAATCAAGCTGAAGACTATGTTCAGATTGACATAAGTAAAGACTTTAGCAATGACCACAAGACTTTGACCAAAAGCAGATCCACTAAGGTAACCAGCATCAATCCCTTCTCATACAGTTTTACACATACCAGTAAATAGGTAACTATTGTTGATGATGTCTGTGGTTTGGAAAATTGAAGCAATTTCATTTCATCAATTCAAATACTTTAATCAGACTGACTCGATTCAATCAAGCAAATTCAGTTTCTTCAATGCTTAGATTGCACTTAGTGAGATTGCAATTATATTGCATGAGAGATTCTCTCACCAGAAAGCATTTTCTCTCCAGAAAAAGACTTTAATCAGACTGACTCGATTCAATCAAGCAAATTCAGTTTCTTCAATGCTTAGATTGCACTTAGTGAGATTGCAATTATATTGCATGAGAGATTCTCTCACCAGAAAGCATTTTCTCTCCAGAAAAAGACGCAGCCAACTTTGACCTATCTGGACTGCCAGAACGTACGCGAGCAGGAACTAAAAAGAGTCAAAACATCAAATAAACAACTGAAAGCATAACTGTACCTGCTTCATGACCTAATGCCAACCATGAACATCCATGCCATCTGTCAGCTATCAACAGGAATCCATTGGTTGGTTCCACATGTGTGTCTGGGTCCACCACTGGTGACTCTTTTAGCTTACTGTCCATTGTTTTGCTAACTGATGTAACATACTACTTCGCAATGACATCTAACAGTGATCATATTATAGGCTAACACAGAGAGCACCTCTGAGCAGATGTCTTCAAGGGGCACTATATAAATGTTCAATTGCATGACATCACATTACAAGTCTTGAGCTGAGACCAAAATGCTATAAAATATTGAGCAAAATTATCAGAGAGAACCAGTTCATTCTGCTCAGTCTGTACTCAGTGTTGACACTGCTGACCAGCCACGACATACACAGACATGGGCGCCCGCGCATAGGGCAAGAGGGGGCACTTGCCCGTTCCTGGAAAATTGATTCCTATTTTTTAACTACTACTTTTTGGTGTTTAGCAAATTTCTTCGCACTGAAGCGCTAATTTAAAACAATATCGAAACAAAATTAGTTTGGATATTATTTTAAATTTTACATTTAAGAAACCTCCATGAAAAATACCCATGTTCTTAATTTCCTGTTTTGCATTTTTCAAGCTCTTGTTACATTTTTTTACCGTGACCATTGTGTTTTGCCCCCCCCTGCAAAAATATCTGCGGGCGCCCATGTACACAGACTATGGCATTGAATACCAGCAATAAAGTACAGAGATAGGAAAGTTTTATAATGACCTGCAGTTGTAACACTCTTTGACAGCATCGCTTTTTCTGACTATTTAAAAAATAAAACAAAACCATCACTACAAATATCCGTCCAAGCCCATTAATACTTTAGAAAATTATAACTGCTTAATTCCTCTTGTTTCTCGATCTCTCGATAATAATTGCAATTTAAGCCACTGACAAAATGCATTCAACTACACAACTGATACAGCACTAGTAATAATTTAGCAACGACTTCATTCTAAACAAGTCTACTAATATTAACATTCTAAATTTCTTTGATGCACATTAAGTCTTAAACGTCTTTCTTCCATATACATATGGTTAGCATCTGAAATAATATTATGTCTGATAAACTCAAGTCAGTGACTGGGTCTCTTGCTTACAATACTGATGTAAGTAGGCATTTTCAATGTTTTAATACAATGTTAAATAGGCTTGTATCTGGGCATGAAAAAGACAGAATCTCTCAAAGAGGATTAAACAATGGTTAATTAATAAACCAGCACCCAATTTCCCTGGTTATTCCCAAAACTCTAAACTACAAACTGCGATAAAACCACAGTTTCTAGCAGGGTAATTACTACACAGAGAACTAAAAGCCATAATGTATTGTTTTGTGCTTTCCAAATAATTTGAACATAAAAATAAAATTTATAAATTAAAATAATTATGAAACAAATGATTAATGAAGAGTGACTGAAATAAAAGATATAACCTTGCGATCTGCTTTTGACTGTAGCATACCAATAAGATGTCGAATTGGATCATCTGGCTGATCGACTACAATTTTACCCATCAGCTCCTAAAACAAAATGTACCACTACAAACATGTTTCAAACTGCCTGTAACACTATCAATATATTATATCTATACTATATAAAAAGGCACCTTTTATAAAGTCTTAGTCCAGTCCTCACTTTCAGGAGGTCTGTGTGTCACCCAAATTGTGGTGTCCAGGTCTCCATGTGCTCAGTTATTTAGACAGGTTGCTGTAGGCCTATTAGTAGTGGGTCACGGGTGCTGTGATCACCATCCAAAGGCCCCCTCTGACAACCACCGGTTCACCAAGCACATATTATTTATAACGTGCTAGTGAGTTTTATTGCCCAAAGATGCTTTTCTTGTGGTGTATTTGTTTCTAAGAAAGTATCAGACTGCCTAGTATACAGTGACAGTAGGAATGAACGACAAGCAATATATAAATCATTACTCATTCATACCAATATTTAGAATCAGAGAATAGTTGACTAAGTTTAATTTGAGTGAATTCTTACATGTTTAACACTTCATTTCCGAAAATGCGGGCCCCTCAAAACTGTGGGCCCTGGTGCTGCAGCACCCTTAGCACCCCCCCCCTTAATTCGGGCCTGGTCACAGTTATAGGCCTAATGTGCTGCTGTCTGTGGAGTAATGGTGCCAGATGCTTATATGCATGCAACAGTAACCAATCACTAATCTATAAAAACTAAGTCTTTACTGCGAAATAGTCAATCAAAATTAAAGAAATGTCATATTCATTAGTATATAGTGAGCTTAATAAACACAACGTGACCACATTGGTAAGGATCGAACTGCCAACAGTACTGTTCTGTAGCCTATACCCAATAAGGCGAAGTCTGGCACCACTGAAAGTATACCTCAAACAAGGCTCCAATTTTATGCCTTTGCAAATATTCCTGTATTTTCTGTTGACTAGCCATTATAACGACCCGGTATTTAGTCTTATTCACACGTTAAACAAAAGAACAGTTCACTTCAGCCAACGTCGTCAAGCACGCCGCCATTTGTCAACAAGGCTCACATCCAGTGCGACCACTCTCAATTTTCTGAAATCACAAGTTCTTGCCAAAAAATTCCCAAGATTGGCCAAAAGTACAGTAGGCCTACAAAAAAATCCCAAGTTACTGAAAGGAAAAAGTTGTGAAATATGAAATGCGTTTTAACGATCACAATTATTCAAAAAATGCCTAAATAAGAAAAAAGAACGGAGCATAACATTGAATAAACAAATTACGATGTTTAGAATGATGTTTAGAAGTAACAATAATAATAAACGTCTTTCAGACTGAGCGAGTTTTTTCTAATATGATTGGCTGCCACTGTTGAAAAGTACAATAAAAACTAGTCTGTAGACCTTCAAAATATCCCAAGATTGCAATGCAAAATCCCCAGATTCCAAGGCGACCCTCAAAATCCCAAGATCTTGGGAAAATTCCCAAGGAGTGGTCACGCTGATCACATCTGTCTGACTGCCTCTCACGAGCAGCACTAGTTTTATATAGCGCAATAATTTATACCATACAATCACAGAATAGATAAAGCTTTATCTATTCTATGATACAATACAAATGAAAATTTATAGCGTGCTTTACCAAGACAGGTCTTGCACGCTAGGCCCTATCATAAAGGATGGGGGTATGATTGAACTGGTGCCAAACAAACTGAAAGTGGAGTGGTCACCCAACCACTAGGCCTAGTTGCCTATAGATACACTAATTTTGGTCATATATATATATATTCGTTTTATTGAGAAAAACAATCTGACAAAAACGCAGAAATGCTAACATGAGTGATAATGAATAATTAAAGTTCATTAGAAAGTCTTAGAATAAACTAGTAAATATTTGTAGGCTATATAATTATCTGGGAATAAATTGAGAGTTGTCCTTGGGTGGGAGAGTATGGTTGTAATCGTAATCGTAATCGTAATCAAGCATTTATATAGCGCCACTCAAAACAGAGGCGCTCCCGACCCGAGCCAGTCTCTTCACTGGTAAAGGGAGGTTTTCAGGCGCTTGCGGAACTGGTCAAAAGAAATACAAAAAAGGTCCGTCCTGAGGGACTGAGGTAACTGGTTCCAGCTATTGGGACCAACAATAGCGAAACTCCTAGACTGGGCCGTAGAAGTACGCACCCGCGGGACAACCAAGTAACCACGGGCCGAGGATCGAAGGAAGGAACGACTGTGCAGAGAAGATACTGGGGTACAAAAGGCCCTAAGATAGTGAGGTGCAGACCCAGCAAGACAGCTACGCATTGTGTGCTCTATAGGTCTTAATTGGTGAGAGGAGAGGGGTCGGAGTGGAGGTAGGAGTTGGTGAAGTAGGGCCTACATGCTTGGGGTTGTGCAATATGGAGAAAAGGAGTTTTGCATCGGCTATATATTGGCAAGTTCAGAGACGATGTTCTGTAGCCTATCTGTTGAGCAAAAAGCTTCACGATAATGAGCCTTTTACGATTTTTAGATGCACAAAATTTTGCACAGCAGAGAACTCGGCCCTTCTTGATACTCAACAATAACTATATTATGCTCTGTGAGGTGTTGAGAATGATAAAATCAAAATTAGGTAGGATCATTGATATGTATTAATACGAATATTATAATAGAGATCACTGGGTAGGATGCAAGGATTCTAGTGCTCGGTCACAGCTGCAGCAGGAAACATCAACCCAGAGCTACATATTAGGGGAAGCTGGGGCTAAAAGTCACAGGGGTTAAAAGTCACAACCGGATTAAACACGTCTGGAATAGCCCTAGAGTATTGAAGTGACACCTAGCGGATAGCTGGGCAAAGCACCCAAGTAAAAATAGAAACAGTTGTTGACGTTATTGCAGTAATTGAATTTTGTATCAAATTCCTTGTTTTAACGTGATTAAAAGTTGAAATTCGTCTCACGTGGAAACATTTGTTTCGGCAAGTATTTGTCATATTAATAACGGTTTTTTTTAGCTCAAGTGCTGCATATTTTAGCGAGCTATGTTCGTACAGTGGTTAAAACGTGATTGCATGACCGCCATTTCTTGTTCTTACTATCAATGTCGTGTATGTGGTGTTGGGGTTAAAATTCACACGGTGTGACTTTTAACCCGAACTGTGACTTTTAACCCCAACTCTGTTGTGATAGCTGTGGTCGAAAGAGACACACTCGTAAACCTCCTCGATATTCTGACTTATGAATATTAGGGCCTAACTGTGGGCTATTGGATGACAGGCATACAGCCATAGGCCTACACACTTAGACCTACCAATTCGGTAGCTGAGTAGAACAGTTCACAACGATCGTTTTATAATGACTGCTGATTCAGTGTTAAGAGTCACATGTCTGAAATGCTCGTGTATGTTTTGTTGTCTCATAACATAATTAGCCTAGGCCTAGGCCTACTTTAATATGCTCATGACACTTCCCAAACCGTTACAGCGATCACTTAGCCTAATGCGACTATGTTTGTGACTTCTTACCCCAAGCTTGTGACTTTTTACCCCCGACCGGGGCTGAAAGTCACAAGTCAAACCGTGCTGTTCAAAGTGAAAAAGCAGAGCAAAAACACAACGGAATTTACCTTTCCAAGTATTGGGAACTTAGACGACATAGTTGTCTAATTTTATAGCGGTTGGTTATTACGCTAGCTAATATATTATTTGGTAAAATTACAAAATATCAAAATCTGTGACTTTTAGCCCCAGCTTCCCCTATTACCGAATATAGCTCTGAACAAGGACCTATTATAATTATAATATAGAATCCTTGGCTCTGAATCAGGTCGTTGCTCTGAATCATGATGTATTTCTTACATTGTGCTCTGAATCAACCAAAATTAAAGCGATTTGAATAGCCCCGCTTGCTGGTTGACGTCACAATGACGAAGGCTTTATCTGCTAATGTTGAATAAATAGGGATTTTAAACTATAGTTTACGGTTAATGACTGCGGCCGTCTGCGTAGCAGGCACAGCGGTCGCGAGAAACCTATCTCGGAGATCAGACGCGGCGGGTTCGAGTCCCGTGTCTGACCTTCGATTTTGAAATTTTCATATTTTTAAAACTTTTCTTCAATACTTTTAAAGACTTTGTTAATTAAAAAATATTGAATCGTTTTACTGGTGCAATTTGAAGCTTTTAATGAAAACAATTAACGAGACGCTTGAGCTCGTGCCTATAGGCCTAAAATTATTTTCGCAATCGTTTAAGATTAGGCTAGGCCTATATATATAGGCCCTATTCGTTTAATTGAGAAAAACAATCTGACAAAAACGCAGAAATGTTAACATGAGTGATAATGGATAATTAAAGTTCGATTAGAAGATTTTAGGATAAACTAGTAGGCCTAAATATTTTTATATAATGATCTGGGAATAAATTGAGAGTTGTCCTTTGGTGGGAGAATATGGTTGTGTGCTCTAGGTCTTAGTTGGTGAGAGGAGAGGGGTCGGAGTGGAGGTAGGAGTTGGTGAAGTACATGCTTAGGGTTGTGTAATATGGAGAAAAAGAGTTTAGCATCGGCTATATTGGCAAGTTCAGAGACTGTTGGAAAGGATTGCTCTAGGTAACCAAGGCGTTTGGCTCTTTTTAGGAGTTTTTCCAGGCGTTCTTTATCGGAAGCCAGCGTGAGACCCCACCAGGATGGGGAGGCATATAGAAGTTTAGCAACGGTAGTGGCTTTGGTTACATTATGGATGGATGAGGAAGAATTCATACCCCGAAAAACGTGGATTGGCCTCAGTGTGTGGCCGTAGGCCTATCTATACCCACTCCTGCCGCTCAAATTCGCTCAATGGCAAGTTCCTCACAATGTCTCGCATGTGTCTCGTTTGGATGAGAATGCATCGGTTTGTCGCTGTGTTTGCGGCAGTTTGTCAGTGGCAACTGTTGTAATCATTTGATCACTGCTTGGTTTTTGTTATAAATGATCTTAATAATCATAAAGCCTACTCTGGTGCTGTGCAGGCAGCGCCTTTGTGAGGTACTAAAGGCGCTATATTGTCTGGAATCTAGCATAGCCTACACTAATCTTCTTCTTATTATAACTTAGTTCTTAATTGCAAACCAGTTAGTACAGGATCTCACTTGATAATTTCCTTGAAAATAAAGTAAGTACTTTATTGAACCACCTTCAAATGCACTGTGGCAACATCGGATAAGAACAATCTAAGAATGTTAATCTGCATGATAGAGGACTCCATAGGCAACGTGGTTGCTATGGAAACAACGTATCCATATGCACCTAGAACGCTCATCAATGATAGTGCAGCCAGTGTTAACGGTAGCATGCTGAAGGTATATGAATGCTTTTTACACTATAAGTTGCAATGGTAGACATTTAATACCTGTCTGACCTGTCAATACAGCACATTCACTTTGGCCACCAACCAGACATTCTTAGGTAACTACCGGTGCATAGACGGCTACACGATGTCTACCTGTTAACCTCAGTCAGTCACTGTACTTTATCAGTGCTGTAGCACATGAGCATTGGCTCTGCACATATTAGTTTACAAGGCATTAATTTCGCCATAGCACTTTAACTTGCTATGCAGGACAAAACAAAACATGAGAACAGTAAGATAATTTAGAACACAAAAATAAAAATGAAGCAATTTCACAAAACAAAGAAAATGCAATTTAAAAACATACATGGGTCTCATATTGTTCTCTGGTTACGCAACCAGTGTGTCAGTTAACTCAAACGACGCCTTACCCTTAACCGCAAAGTTAAGCATTCATACACAAAACAAAATTCCAACTTCCTAAACAATTAGAACATTCTTTTATTAGCAATCAAATGGCAATTCAATGTACATGTAATTATAAAACTATTTCAGATATGTAGCACACACATAAGTGACAGAAACCAGAGCTCTAATTATAGTCTCCAGGTGTCGGCAAGTTCTGTTACAAATTAATAATACAGTAAATTATTATTCTCGTTAAAAGCAACCAGACAGAAGCCTTTAAAAGCTGTCTGTGTTACATGTATTTCAATTAGGATTGTTAACTGTTTACAGTGGAAAAGGCTTAGCAATAGCAACATCTAAAAGTGTATCAGTCCATAGCAAATCACCAGAAGTACAAGACATTTTCAAATACTTGGTCCAAGGCAACAAAATTAGCATATTAATTTAAAGTTCGTTACCAGATAAACTACAGAACTTGTGAAAGGAGTCCGGCTTCATGCAACGTACGGGTTCAGGCCATCGTTTAACACCGTAAGGTGTCAAAGGTCATTGGAACTGGAAAACCGTAACATGGAATTGCATCCATCTGTCATGTGCAAACTAACTTCAAACGTTCATAGATGGTAACACTTGTTTTCATACACACATGCACAATAAACTAAGCCACAGGCCTTGAAGGGAATAGATTTGGACATTTGTTAGGGTTTGTTAGGGGTTTGTAGAGCAGAATCTATAAAGGCAAGAGTTTGACTTTAAATGAGCAATTGTTATTTTAAATTATGACTGACAGTAGGCACTACTGGGTTCAACTGGGTACAGAAATTTATATACAGCAGTAGTGGACTGCAGGGTTGGACCAAACCCTAATGGCGGATTCACTGCACATCTATTTGAATAAATTTTCCATGACGATGGTCCTTTCATTTAAGGACTTTTTGCCTGAAGCACAAAAAATCTCGACAAGTTGATAATCTTTCTTCACTAGGTGCATGGCTTAAAAATAAATGCACAATTTCACACAACAAATTGGAATTTAAACACCAGACACAGGGTATATGCATTAGCTGTAACCATATTATGTATCTGGTAAACTTATATGTCATGAACAAACAATTTAACACTTCTAAAGAGTCATAAATGCACCTAGTGTCCCACAGAAGTGACTTTTCAAGTCATTATGCCTACAGCTCTAATTTCATGCATGAGGGTCAGTAGGGTGTCAGATATGTCACACTGTTATGTAATCAAGATTTTACATAGTGTCTTCAGAAATCAAAAATATAACAACAGAGTTTATGAACAACATACAGCAACACGTAACAGTCAAAATCTGCAAATAAACTGGAATGCATTCAATAGTACACTGAATTAAATTCCGAGAAAGATCAAATGTGTCCTGCACAACGTTATATATAAGGACCTCTATATATACAGCAACGATGGCACTATTTAAAGCCCCTTACTTCACCAATTAATCATGTAGGAATATCGAACAAAACCAACATTTGGAAAGTGACACTGTTTTATAAAACGTGCTCAGAACATAAACTTGAATAAACACAAACCAAGCATCAGGTACATTAGTTCAAAATGGAGATACCAAATACTACAGTATAGTAATTGTAGTTGAACATTTCTGTAACACCTCCAAGGTACCTTGCACAGAAGCTCTGTAAATGGCCATCAATTTGATGCATTTAAAAAGGCATATCACTACTACTTGCGAAAATATACCATATTAATGCAACCTCTGTTGAGCAGAACAGAGCTGGACAATCTATCCCAACACTTCATATTACAATCTCCAACAAATATTACAGACTTAACGGAAATTCTGTACAAATTAACATGAAATCCATGATGAAACATATCTCGAGAAATCCTACCAGTAAAAAGTATATTAACAACAAGCATGAATATTATATTAGTATGCAGAAGTTTGCATATCAGGTCTTCGTAAATTATGTAATAGAGCATATGCTACAAATAACTTACATAAAATGCAGAATGCAAACTCAAAATTACTCTGACAAAATAAATTAATACTCACTTTTTACAATTTAGGATTAAATGACACAAGTATAAAAACTCTTTTGAACAACTGCCATAAAACCTAAAGTATATGTGCTATGAATTTTTCTACAATCAAATGTTACTATTCTTGATACAAGTAAAAACAGTTGTTACTAGTTTATTTATATTTTCTATTATACTGAGCAGCATTGTATTCTGAGCTACAAATTTCTGGTTGATAAATAAGCTCCTCTAAAGCTCCCCAAAGCAATACATCAGTGCATTAGGAGATGACAAATATATATATCACGGCAGACAAATTGGGGAATTCATGCCATTCACCACAACTCATCAGTGTGAGACACTGCTCTCACCTATGCTAATCAGCAAATTATCCTAATCATTGTTAATGCTGTTATGATTATCATTATTCTTTATTCATAAAAGGAAAAATAGATGACAGTCTGAATACGAGCTGTCAGCTTGGAAATCTGAAAGCACAACAAAAGTTCAAACTAACATGTCAAGTCGCATCACTTAAGTGAACGAATATGGCACTTATATATCACATGTTCATTCGGCTACGGCTAAGTATGATGTTCGTGATATCCAAAGGAGCCAGCAACAGATGAAAGACACGTGGCATTTCCGATTAGCGAAAGATGGAACAATTTATGCATGGAACGAAGTATTCTTGTGAAATGACAATCGAAAGCAGGCACAAGTTTAGGCTGGAAATGAGAACTGAGGCTGATAAAAAAAAAACAGAAGACGTGTGTCATTGTTGAGACCTATGGGTGCCAAGCGTTTGTAAATTAAGGTAGACTGTTTGTGGCAAATGAAAGACGGATGGGGCTTGTTCAGAGGGAGAGACGTGGTGTTATTTTCTTTTGCCGCTGACTTCTAAGATCGATGGATTTTTTTCCAGGATGCGTAGCGTGATGTTTTCGACGTATTCTCTCAGCTTGCCATTTGCTTCCTGTTCTTTCTTAAGAGCCTTCATCAGCTGAAACAAAAAAGTAGAGGACAACTTTAACTCAAGTCAAACAAACACACGTGTACTCATATCTAAACACTGCCATTACAATTAATTGTATGCTATGGCTCATACCTTCATCTTTGTTTTAAGGAGCCTTTCCGTCAACCTAAATTAATTACAGTTTAGGATACCAGGCCATGTGCCAAAAGCGAACAGGGATAATACTGAAATATGCAATACTTAACGCTACACTGCAGTTCTTCTATGCCAATCTATGGTATGTTAACCAATATGGGTTGTTACATTATTAACTTTGAAAGACCTAATACCACTTCACGTTATATATAAGTATGTAAAATGTTAAAGCACTTTATATACCCCGGAACTGACTTTTAAATAGCTCTCAAAACTGCTGGACGCATGACCATATATATACCTGATAACTAATGCAAGCATTCATATATAGGCCTATAGGCTATATCTGATAAACAACCAAGTCTAAACAATTAAGACAGTTGTGTTGTTACCTCATCTTTGGGAAGTTTTTCGAATTCTGTGGCGAGAGACATTTCTGTCTGTTGTAGAAGAGACCGGCCCTCCTGGACGTGACGACTTATCAGCTGAGCGTGAAGGTCTTCCGCTTGATCGCGAAGGTTCATGTTATCCTGAACAATAATAATTATCACCAGTTAATTTCAATTTACTAATAAAATTTGGCCAGCACATTAGTTGTACAAGCTCTATCCTGAGGATCTTCAAAGCTCTACAGATAGAGATACAGACTGACATACAGACAGACAGACACAGAGACAGGCAGAGAGACTTTCTAGATGCCATATACAATGGAAAAGCACATAAGAGACCACTCCATTAATGCACAAATTCTAATTATTCGTTGCAGTTCCAAATTTTCATACACTGCAGACCTTAATTCTAGATCCTAGTTTACAAAGTCAAGCAAGTCAGCTAGAAAAATAGACAAACATATGTCTGTATTTTTGTAGCACCACTATCTAGTAACAAATGACGAGATTGTGTGTGATGGTATAATACTGAATAAGGGCATTATATAATGACCATCTGAGAAGAGATGAAACTCGGTATACATGTCAAAAGGCAAGCATTCAAACAGCCACAATGCCAAGCAATAGGTCAGACAGCAGACAGACAAGGAGACAGACAGACTGACAGACAGATAGGCAGAGATAGAGATACAGACAGAGAGACAGTTAGGCAGGCAGGCAGACAGACAGACCAACAGACACATAACAGACATACTGAGAGAGACAGAGACAGACAGAGACTCAGACAGAGACAGAGAGAGACAGAGAGAGAGAACCACAAGAGTCAGAGACACTGAAATTGACAGCCACACAACAACATACAGAGACAGAGACTAACAGACTCACAGAGACACAGACAACAGCAGTCAACCGCAGCACAAAATCGCACGCCATTCGTTCTACTCGTGTACAGCAGTTCTAGGCCATCATCGACGGTTTACATCCATAGAATTACCTGTTTTAATCGAATGATATGTGATTCCATTTCTTTGCGGAGACTGCGAGGGAGGTCTGAACTGACGACAGGAGATGCCCTCAACGTTTCAACCCTTAGACGTCGTAGTTCGTCCAGCTCTTTGCTTAGTTCGTCTATTAACTGTAAATTAAAACAAGTATCACACAGAAATAATTACACCTGAATAGCCTTGCATAGCAAAATTATAACAATAAACTCTCCATTTCTTCAGCATACACAAAAGCAACGTTTAGAATCGTCTTATTCGCAAGCACTACATCAAAAACAAAACTGGTGATGCAGGTAGGGTAAGGTTTGGTTTGAAGTAAAATTCCAGGGGGAAATAAAAGTCAGTCTATTATATGTCTTTGCCAACATTTTGGTGCATAAATCTGCATAGTTTAATTTAACGAAATGCATATTTCTCAATGATAAACAACAGCTAAATAAGGAAGACTAGCTCGTTCACTGGTACATGGACAAATTAATAACCTACCTGAGTGTGAACCTTGTGTTCCTGAGTTGTTTTGATCTGTTCCGTATGTACGTGTTCCTGTAGAGCTTTGTGCTCGTCGGATAATTCATACAGCCGCTCGTGTATTTGCAGCGTTTCTCTGTGAAGCTGTCCATTCTCCTGGAAACAATAGTTCAGAGGTCAGCAAAAGTCAGTAACTTGTCTATGTATCAGAGGCAAGCAAAGAGGAAACTCATCCAACAGGAACTAACAACAGCTTGTCTATGCTAACAAGGCGGGACGGGGAGATGGATGAATGGCAACACGCTGGCACAAAGATCAGAAGGACACAGGTTCGATAACTGCTAGCTCCATAAGGTTGACTCAGCCTTCCACTCCCTGGGGCGACTGTAAAATGAAAAGTAGGTCAGATGGGCCATACAGTTAAATCTGACTCTAGTGAAACTTGTTATCATCTGTTACTACTATATCATGCCATATAAGTGTTCTGTTACATTACATTACATTACATCGGACAAAAACCATTCAGATCAAATCACATTAGACTGGAACATCTGTTCTAGTCAAATATAAACATTTACGGTTATATCTGACTAGAACAGGTTGGGCTCAGATCTTATGGAATAAGACGAGATCATTGAGATCGCATTAGACGCAAGATTACCCACCCGACGTAGTCTTTCATTTTCACTGCGTAGTAAAGGCACTTCCTCTCGTAGTTGCGAATATTCTCTTTCGATGTGCTGTAGGCTGAAACATGCACACACAGAAATGTAATGTAATGTAATTGAACATTCATCTTGATACACGGGCGAGGACGGCCATGGCCCAACATCATGCTTTTGCCTGCATTGGCCCCTCACTGTGGAATGACCTTCCTCCTCCGCCCGCTCTATCATTCAACTGGTGGCCTTGCTGCATCCATCCATTGTCTAAAATCTTGTCTTTTCCCTCTGGAGAATCACACTGGGAGCGCCTCAGATTGGTTTGCACTGTGAGAGGTGCTTTACAAATTTTCAAAAACAGAATACAATACAGTTAATGATCCATCTCATTAAACTCACTGCCATAGTGCATCTATTCCGCAGGTGCTATTTAAAAATATGATCCACTTCAATACATCTATATTTCATTCTCCTTGCAGTTTCACCACAAGTGAGTAATTGGTTGTCTTAGCAGTTTAGGAAAGGCAAGAAAAGAATTGCATGACAATATATTGGTAACTTCAAAAACTCACCTTTGTGATAAAATTTCTATTTCTCTTGATTTGTCTTTATCCGTTTTGAACTGAAACATTACACATCAACATAAACTGATATTCATCACTGCTACTCTAATCCAAACCAATACTATCCATTCCATATCATTCTAAAAACTTCTGTAGCACAGTTGAAATTAATGGTGGGAATTCTAACCACAGAAGTTTACAGTAGTTGGGCAGAACACTGTTTATGTTTTGATCAAAGAAACAGATCCCTCTACAAAAGAAAAGGAATGTATCAGCCGTTCAGCTCATGAGTGAAAAATTCAGCAAATCACTTTCACATCAAGCAACCTGCAAAGCATTGTGCTTCCACTGTTACATCCATTAGACTAACCCAACATCCACTCAACTCTCTCTGTCTCTGTCTGCCTGTTTCATACCTCTGTCTGTCTCGACCTCTTGAATAGTATGGTGTGTGTTTGAATGCTTGCCTCATTATACCTACAAATGAGTTTCATCTCCCTTAGGTGATCACTTATAAGGCTCTTATTAAGCAAGCCCTTCATACATTATCACCAGCCAATTCTCATTAGGTGGTGACCGTTAGAACTGACCAGATTGTGGATGTGTTTTGGATTATCCTCGACTGATGTCTAGTGCCTCATAACAGAAGTGCTATAGAGATTCTAAGATTTAGATTCAATTCTTAGCATAACTCACCAGGACCTCCCGGTGTTTCTTCTGCTCATCTGACAGGCGCTCGTTAGCTCTCTGCTCAATCTCGCGCAGCTGTTCTTCGAGGATATGAACCCTAGACAGAACAGAACATCAGCTGTTTATATTACATTCAAAGCAAAACAATTTCACTAGCAGTCTGTTATCAACCTTGGCATTTCCAAAAAACGTCTAAGGCAAGTAGAATGATGGTTTCCTAATCACTGCTACTATTCATCAGAAAATCACGACATGCTAATTAATTGCTTAATTTCCAAGTCAGAATGGAAGAGTTCTTCTATTACACCCAGTGACTGTTCAACCCAGAATTGGAGCAGGAACACATTGTCGTATTACTGACAGGAACAACCTAAGCTCATAAAAACAGCTTGTATTTCACCAGCTGCACAAATGTCCATCTGACATTTGTGTAATTTAATATAATTAAAAATTACTGAAATGGTGTCTTCTTGAGAACACTTCAGACAAACCCACAATTGAACAGAGTGACATTCAACTGGTGGCAAAGAAAGATGTACAGAAAACTTAACATCAAGGTGACCACTTCCAGAACTGTAAATTTTAAAGATTTATATAGCATTCTTTCAACAGAATGTGTTAAGGACTCGTCAGAGGTTATTCTGAATAAGAATTTATGACAAAGCACCAGGATTGAACAGAACGGTTTTCAAGTGCTTGCAAAGAAAGACCAAGGAGCCTTAGAATGATCGGTCAACCACGTCAAAGTAAATCTGCCATCCACAATTATTCTGTTGCCAAAAAGAACTGGCAGTTAGCACACTGAATCAAGTTAAAGTCAGAGAGAACCAAACCCTGTCAACAAACCAAGACAAGAAACTATTTCAAACAAAATGCAAGGCCTGAACATCTAAATAACTCTGACACTGCAGTTTTAAAATATATGTCTCATGAATAAACTTTTAACACTAAACACTGGAGAAGTTTTGCAAAAGTAACAGACATGACCATTTCATAGCTAACAAAGCATAACACTTCTTTCTCTTCATTGCTCATGATCACAAATACATTTTCGTAGCTCTAATTCACTTCAAAAAGTGGCTAAAAACTCACTACTTCTCCTTGGCTTTCAAGCACTTTGATATCTAACTGCATCTTCTCCTAGCGGTTGACTATCCACGCCTTAGATTCACATTTTGGTGTGGCCATGCGCATAACACATTTAATTAACTAATTAATAATAGTTATAAGACTGAGACTTTGCTACACTTCACACCAAGGAAAGCTGGACAGTGTCACACTTATAAATTTTTTATGAATAGTCCAATATTTTCAAAAAGTTTGCTTCTCAGAGCTGTCCACTCTGCAAGTTTTCATACATCCTTCACGTGCAGACTCAAAATGTATCCTTTCCAACAGGCTTATCCATTTCAGCCTGCCTTCTTGTTCAATTTCCCAGAACTGCTAGATATGTCTTGACAGATTATTGCTGTGAACTACGGTTTCATTCCTAAGCAACTATATTATACTTTAAAAGTATCAGCATTCCAACTAGAAGCATCTAAAAACTTCAAAAATCAATCAAATTAAAAAGGCAACAATTAAAGCTCTTAAAGCAATAAAAAAATCAGAAATCAGAAGTCTTTCGTCTTAAAATTTCAGCTTTCAAAACCAGATAAAATCAATATCTGCCATGCTTCATCTGACATTACTCACACAAATGCATACAAATTTCATGCGTTATACCACACAACTCAACTCGCACAACCTCTTAGATCTCTTCAAAATGCATCAGAGTCTCAAGCCTCATATAAACAACCAGAATTCACGCTAACTAAAGAAGCATGCCTATGAAAACAAACAATACAACATACTGCTATGCAAGTTGTACAGCTAAATACCACACAGATGGCATTACAAACATTAGACGAGCACATTTCAGAAGAAGAGATGAGGGTTTACCTATAAACCCCAAGAGAAATTAGGAAAGATTTTCAGTGAAGGATTACTTAAACCCCAAGAGAAATTAAGAAAGGTTTCAGTCTGAAACACAAACTGATTGAGAAATGCAGGCTCAGAACAATTATTTGCCAAAAAATACAAGAAATCTCTTTCAGTGTTGACTCATAGCACATGTATTAACTTATCTGTAGCCCAATGTTTACTAAAAACAAGCCTTCAAAAAAACGCTTCTTGGGAAGTAAGTCCAAAACTCACAAGCACTAACTAAGCACATAAAGAAAGTTAACAATATCAAAGCAAAGTCGTCAAAAATGCAGCACATTTCATAACAAGCACACTGAGATATCTCCGACAACGTAGCAAAGAGAACACTGCACAGACACAATGTACACAAGAGAAAGACACACATAAAGTACACTATAGAAACATGCCACAAAGGTTTCAGGTTTCCAAAGAATAGACAGTAACTGTCTTTTAACACATGCACTGGACCTACCTTCTACATGGACCAATCAACATAAAAGAAAAATATCAAAGTAGGTGATGCTTAATACGAAAAATACCATCTGAACAATATTGACCATTTGGCCATTTCTATCTAAATTTCAAGTCATCCATCATTGGAATGGCTCTCCAGTTATAATAAAGAACTAATGCAATATATAATACTCACAGTACATATTTAACAAAAATTGCAAAACAAGCTTACAGTCACATTATCTTATATATAAATTTTGACCTACTTCTACATGAAAGATTCAAAAGGACTTATAAAATACCATATGTATATGCCAAGTACATAAAAATAGTAAAAAGGCATAAATAAGAAATTTTCAATTCACATGACTACAAATTAACTCTATCTTGACCACTTTATGGTAAACATCAAAGTCTTTTTAAAGTTATTCCACAAAGTAATTAAAAACAATAGTGACAAAATGGTGGTCGCATTAAACTAAAATGACACAATAATAACAATAAATAATAGCGTTATCTGAATTGGCATCATCTCAAAAGTTGCATAATACAAACCAAACAGATTGGCAATGATATCTCAGGCCTATATTTACAAGACATCTTGCATGTCAAAATCCGTTACTATTTAAAAGATGGCAGTTAATCAGTCTAAATTTGTCATCACATCACAGCAATCACCACTATCACCAAGTATAATACTCATGTTAGATTTCATAAAGAATTAGATCAACATCTGCAAACTTTATGCTAAGGGGCCATCCATAAAGTACGTCATGCTATTTTTGACCATAATAAAAATAAATTATAAATAAAATTTAAAAAATAAATGTGTGACGTCACACATGGCCTGACCCCCTCCCCTGTCACAAACTGTCACACTTTCTTAAACCCCCTAGGGCTCGAGCGTGACGTACTTTATGGACGGCCCCTAATATCCCCAGTATCTAAGCACTGGTATCATGCACATCTGTAGTTTCTGTACCTTGGTCCATCCCTTTGGAAATAATTTTCCAGCTGACATTCGAACTGTTCCTTTAAACTCTGCTCAAGTTACATTTTCTAGCTACGTCAAGACCCATGTTTTCATAGGTCTTTGCTCTCTATCTAAGGGCCTCACAAAAGTCCTGAGAACAGGGCTTAAAACACAAGAATGAAATGTAGCCTGAGCTGAATTATACGAAACAATACAATGTAAATCAAAAACTTTCAAATTACAATAACACAACAAAGACTAGATCAAAAGAGAAGTCAAAAGTTCAATGCATCAGTATATGAGCACTTAACAGAATTTTACTAAGCAGATGGCTTAGAGATGGCCTAAGGCGCAATCCTCAAGCACAAACCACAAACTAAGCCTCTCCAGGTCTTCCTCAGGTTATCTGCTCTTGGGCGCCAAATGGGCGGGTTTTATAGGTACATATATTATCACTGTATGCAACGCAATGAAGATGTTTAAAAGGAATGCCTACAGCATTCATCACTTTCATGGACAAGAGGCAGACGAACTGGACCCGTCACATACTTAAGAGAAAAATTACTCAAGACAGTACTTGAACGGAGAATAGACGGAAAAAAGTTGTAGGAAGGTCAAGAACAACCGTACGTTGTTGGACTGGAAGATGGATAAATGAAGTAGATGGGGTTACAAGGAAGTTTTAAAAGTGGCAGAGAACAGGAAAGAATGGTGTTGTTTGATGCATGGACCTGCCTGAGGACAGAACACTGACGAAGATATTACCGTAACCATCGATATATTGTTTACCATGCATTCATAAACAGGTAACTTAAATAGGAGTGTCAAGTTGTGAGGTTGAGACTGGTGACAAACCTTGTAACTAGTGTGCTGTTTTCTTCCTTCATTTTCAAGTGCTTCTCGTCGTTGCGTGATTGCATTTCGCTCAGATCCTGAATCTGGTCTTCTAGTTTTTTAATCTGGAGTAAATCAGACAAAGATTTATAAGAAAGCCAGCAAATTTTAAACAAATATTACATCAAATCCAACAACAGACTATGTTCCAACATCAACAATCACCAAGTTCATAATCACAATTCTGATGTTCATGGGTATGAAGTCTTAATGACCTCACTTACTTAGCCTCAAGTGGTCAGTCCTCTCCATTGCTGTCTGTTCTTCTCACTGACAGTGTACAATCATTGCACTTATCCTACAGCCGAGTTCACTACATGGTGCAAGTGGAGCAGACTTTTCTGCCCTGGTGGAGATTTCAACCCCCAACCTCTCGGTTAAAAGCTTCACATGCGAAACATTACACTATCATGTGCCCCAACGCCAAGTAGAATACGCTCACAAATTGGAATCAATAGCAGGTGTTATGGTTTTAAATCCAGCAAGAAAAAGATATTAAAAACTTTAATTATAAACTTAACATATTTAAAAACCAGTACTCTAAGCTAAGAGCAGACCATCAGCTCATTCATGAGTACTGTGTCAAGTCAGAGGGGTTGAACAGAGATGTCAATTGTAGTTCCAAGTCCAAAAGGAAAGCTATGACAACTTAATCAGTATTATCGTTATTGTAATTACATTATACATTTATACGGAGGGGAGGTTGGAACCTGCCGAAGGGCAGAGAACTTAAAGAAGAGATGATACATTTATTAAGTGCCACTGATTGCCAAACATCAATCGATGGCACTGAGCAATCATGAGTGAAGGTCTTGCTCAAGATCCCTGCACAGTAACCATCTCAGGGAAAGGTCGAACCTGTACTCTCCGCGTTACTAGGCAAGCGCTCTAATCAATCAACTACCATGTCCCACTTGCTCTAACCAATCAGCTACTGTGACCCACTTACTCTAACCCATCGGCTACTGTGACCCACTTACTCTAACCAATCGGATACTGTGACCCACTTGCTCTAACCAATCGGCTACTGTGACCCACTTGCTCTAACCAATCGAATACCGTGTCGCACAATCACGGATTTATAATCTGGTTAGGTAAGTGAGTTAGTAGGTTTACCTTGTCATTCATCTCAACGAAGCTGCTGTCCATCTCATCATAAAGTCCATCGGAGACGCTACTTCTGCGACTTGTGTTCAGAGACGAATTCACACGATAAAGTTGGCTACACAAGGACATAGACAAACACACGCAATCACCAGCACATCTACATCTCTTTAGAAGAGGCTCTTATAACTGATAACGTCTCTAGCGTCATTATCGTTGTTACCATTGTTACAGTAGTTATTTATCAAAAGGCAATCGCAATTATAAGCCATTCAGAATTACAAGGAGACCGGTTTAATTAGATAGATAGAGAGGCCCTCTCCAACAGATTTGCAAACATGAACAGTTGAGTTCTGTTACTTAAAATAGCATGCTATAACATTGTTATGACACTGTCTTTTGAAGTCAAATTGGCTACAGCATTATTATTATTTTTATAATTATTAATCAGATATTTATATTGCACCAATTTATGAATTCACCTCAAAAACACAAGTAGCTGGAAAAGAAGTGGTTGATTGTTTGCAAAATGAGATAACAGAAAGAGATAGGTTCCACAGAACTGGTGGTAGAAAATTCCACAGATAAGGAGGACAGTTGAGTTTTGTTACTTAAAATAGCATGCTGCAACATCCTTATAACACTGTCTTTTGAAGTCAAATCAGTTACAGCATTATTAGAGAACAGAGTTTTGAATTGCAATTTAGTCCAGTGAAAGCTTGCCCTATAATGAGGTAACTTTCTGAAGGTGAATAAAACATTTTATGTATGTAAATTACCACGACATACCACTAAGAAGCATGGTAGAGGGAGATCCCAGCATATATTGTAATGAGTGCAAAGAGACTCCTCAACCCTTTCCATGACCATGACTACTGT
Source organism: Aporrectodea caliginosa (assembly GCA_020284085.1). Taxonomy (NCBI): domain Eukaryota; kingdom Metazoa; phylum Annelida; class Clitellata; order Crassiclitellata; family Lumbricidae; genus Aporrectodea; species Aporrectodea caliginosa. The sequence goes on along the minus strand of JACEVL010001251.1, from coordinate 260,789 downwards.
TGACTCAGCACATGAGTCATACATACATACATACAACAGAGGACAGACTTACATACAAAAGAGGACAAACAGCAGGCAAGAAATTGACACATATACACATACAGAAACACAGATATTAAGAGAGATGATGGTCAGACAAACAGACAGATATAGACAGTTTTTGATGACTTATAAGACCCCACAATAGACTGGCAACTGGTAAAAGTGTGTTGCATGTAATAGCAGCAGAGAGTTGGAGAGCAGTTGTTCATACTACTGATGACAAATCTGTCTGCAACAGAAAGGTTACTAGGTCAGGGTCTCTGAGGATCCTACTCATGGGAACATGTAAACAGTGAGAAGAAACCCACTCAGGCAAACACGTCACACGTCCATCGACGACAAGCGTACCTGGAAGAGAGCGATAAGAGAACTCACCTGGCAATGGCACTTGGTGTTAATCTCTTGGCACTTCTGTTCAACAAAACAAATGCATTTGTCAGTACCAGTAACAGAGGAGCCAAACACATCACTCTCCCTCACATTCATTCCCACATATCTATCATCTCATTCTCAATGAATCCCTAGGATTCATTCCCACATATCTATCATTCTCAATGAATCCCTAGGATTCATTCCCACATATCTATCATTCTCAATGAATCCCTTGCATTCATTCCATAGGCGTAGCGACATTGAGGCTTTGCTTTTTTATATACTGGAACTTCGATTGACCAATGATCCCCATTCATTCCACATGACCATCATTCTGCCATGTGGTCTGTGAAGTTGCCTCCTCTTGAATATCATTCTCAATGTATCCCTTGCATTCATTCCCACATATCTATCATTCTCAATGTATCCCTTGCATTCATTCACACATATCTATCATTCTCAATGTATCCCTTGCATTCATTCACACATATCTATCATTCTCAATGTATCCCTCTTCATTCATTCACACATATCTATCATTCATAACTACATCCCTTGCATTCATTCACAGTATCTATCATTCTCAATGTATCCCTCCATTCATTCACACATATCTATCATTCTCAATGTATCCCTTGCATTCATTCCCAAATCTATCATTCTCAATGTAACCCTCTCATTCATTTTGAGGTCATCATTCTCAATGTTCTCTTCCAAAATTCTATCTTTCATAACTACACTAGCTGTCTAAGTAGTGGTGCTATCATTTGCTCCTCATGCTTGCCACACACACTTAATTAATTACACATTAATTAAAGCACATTCATACTATCTCAAATAAGGTCACATGTGCAGGTTCTCTTCCAAAATTCTATCTTTCATGTTTCTCTGTCTAAGTTTCTGCATCATTTGTCACATCTGCTGCACACACTGAACTTTATAACCATTTAACATTTCAGACTATCTTCAATAAAAGTCTGAAGGATACCAAAAAATTCAATACTTTTAGGTAACTCTGAAAGTGCAAAGTCTATATATATATACACACACATATATATATATATATATATATATATATATATAGCATTAGGTTAACCACATCCAGTGACTTACAGTGGAAATTCCATTTGAGGAAGAAATCAACACAGGATTAGCCAAATAACTTTGGACAAAATAATTCACTTAGAAATGATCAAGCAGAAGCACTTGTTAACTGAGCAATTATGTAATAAAAGTCTGCTTACAATCAAACCCCAGACTGTGTCAGAGATGATTGACTAGAGCATAAACATTATATTGTACTTAGACACAAATTATGAGGTAAATTATAAGGTGTGAGTGCCAACATGAATGCTCTGGATTCTGCAGCTGGTCCTAATGTACGTGTTACGGCCAAAGCATCCGAACCGTTTCATTAATTACCCAAAAGAATTCATCTGTGTTGAGGCACGTCACATTTGCAAGCACAGCATGCAAACATATATCACTTTGACAGCAATTAAAACTGTTCCTGCTCAAGGCCCGCGTCAACCTCCAGTAACCAGAACACATGACCCCTCAACTCCGTGCAATTACAGGCTATGATTTCCTAGTACGATTACTGACGTAATCATTTATATCTAATCATTAATCAATTAACTTAGAGTAGGTAACTACTGAAGACGGTTTCTGTATTGGCACAACTTTTGAACAACCAATATGACATTGGGACTCCGCAAATATTAACATAATGGAGTGTTAATATGCATACTGATTGCCATTATATTTCTCAATAAAACAAGATGGTGTTCTGAAGTGGTGTACATTCATTCCAGCAGTAGTGTTACCAAGGCCAAGGTCAAAACAAAGGCCAGGATCCACAAGTCCAAGGACACCACCAAAGTTTAGTTCAATTAATCAATTCACACTGCCTGTCAATCTATTTATTATCTATCTTAAAAGGTTCCCACTAAATGGTCTATTAATCTGTCTGCTCGTCTCATCTGACTATACATGACCAAAACTAATAGAGATATAGGCTCTGAGTAGAACCCTTTGAAGAGGTGCTATATAAATTCTATGATTGATTGATGGTTCTAAAGACATCACTTACCCTTGCTGGCTGTTGTAAGACACGGGAGTGCCAAATTTGCTGTTTGGATTGGATAGCAATTTCATTTGGTCGTAGGGCAGGCTGACGTCTTGGCCAATGTCTTCGCATTCGTACCCAAGCGCTGCCTCTTTTTCGGTGCTTTCAGACCAGCGATCGCTAAGAGAAAAACAAAACACCAGACATGAGATGATGCAATGCCAAAGTTTCTGAGTAGTGACTGGATTAATTTTTTGTCCTTTACTTGCGATTGAAGTAACTTTTTGTCCCTCACTAGTGATTTGATTCATTTTTGGTCCCTTACTTGTGACTGAAGTAATTTTTTGTCCCTTACTAGTGATCGAAGTCATTCTCTTGTCCCTTATATATTGATTGAAGTCATTTATTTTCCATGACTAGTCACTACAGTCATTTTTTGTCCCTTACTATTAATTAAAGTCATTTTTCATGAGTAGTCACAAGTCATTTTTTCCTTTTATTGATTCAAGTCATTTTTTCCATGACTAGTCACTAAAGCCATTTTTTGTCCCTTACTATTGATTGAAGTCGTTTATCTCATGACTAGTCACTAAAATAATTTGTTGCCCCTTACTAGTGATCGAAGTCATTTGTTGCTAAATGCTGAGTGGATCTCTTACTTGTGATCGAAGTGATCGTTTGATTTGTTGCTGAATCCGCTGTCGACGTCGTCCTCTGAGCTTCCTGAGTGAAGACAAAGATGTCCGTCAGACAATCGAGGAAGACCGTCTTCATTCATCGCATAACCATTGTACAAGTTCATCTCGGAGGTGACGCTGTTTCTCGACTAGAAGAAATCAGAAACACTGTCAGTCATCAACACCAGAGCTAGCAACTGCAGGTATAACCAGACCCATGCAAAGCTGGTAACAGACCCAGGCCAGATGGAAAATGTAGGCCCCCCCCCATTAATTTCAAACTGCTCATTAAGTATTTTGGCCACCATTGGTGCCAACTACATATGATTATATGATTTCTGTACATAATGTTTGCCAGGGCTTATCCGACTGTTGTTAGCTGTTTTGTAAGGCGCCCTTGTAACAGCATGGCTGTGTTACGGCGCCATATAAATTGTCGTAATTATTATTATTATTATTATTCATCAAAGATTTTAAGTGGTAATCAAGATGGGTCACTGGTAGAAAACTGCCTTGCACAGTCCATAACTAGGTCAAATAAAAATATCCCTTTCCCCTTTAACTCTCAATCAGGAAGAGTAGGCTCCTTAAAATTGCAGGCAAGTGCCAGCTAGCTACTTGACCCCCTCTTGTCTGGCCTGGGAATAACTATTACATTACGCCATTCCCATATGTCGTGAGTAGCTGCAGTGAAGATAAGCATTGCTGAGCCTCATTAGTACCTGGATGCATGGCTACCCTTATAACACCATGCTACCTAGTGGTAGCTCAGTCCTTCACCTCCTTGGGGTCAGCATGTATGCAAGTCTGGGGGGTTAATAGATGTGCCTCTGTCATTGAATTGCTGTTGTATGTTTGCTAGAAGGTCCTTTGACCCGGAGAAGATGCTTCTTCTGAAAATCTTTTTAAAATGTGCAACTTTTACCTTTTTAACATTTCATATAATACCTGCATCGATTATGCTCATCACTAGTTCACTACCAAACGTCACTTCTCTTAATCATATTCATCATGAATAATTATGATACATTTGAACCACCACCTTCACCCATGCACCCACCCACCCACCCATCACCCACCAACCAACCAACCCACCAACCAACCCACCAACCAACCAATCAATCAATCAATCAATCAATCAATCAATCCATCGTCACTTATTTATCATCATTAACATCGTCCTCTTTCAACCATAATAGCTCACTGACATAGCACTGCCATGGCTAGTCCAGCGACCTACTCAGAACACCAAACACCACAGCACAGTACTCCCTACCTTAATGCAATTCCACTATGGCAACAGAAATCACCATGGCAACGTCAGCAAAGGCAGACTAACCTCGAAGGTGTTGGCAACATCTTTGACTGATCGAAACATATCCTCCGCTCCCGCGCCGGTAGGATAGGAGAATGCCTTCATCCCATCAGCTGCATTCCCAGGAGTCATAGGACCTAAGGGCAACAGCAACATTCATTTGGTCAAAGATTCTCCAGAACATACAAATTCCATTTAAATTACATCAAGTAAGTAAAAAATACTGGGTATATCATGGATAGAGAAAAAAACAAATGAATGGATGTTAGAGACGGCGAGAGTGGAAAGGAATTTACTGGAATCAATCAAAAGAAGAAAGATGTCTTACTTTGGGCATATAATGAGGAAACAAGGTGAATTTCTAGAGAAAGAAATTATGCAAGGAACGGTGCCGGGAGCAAGAGCAAGAGGGAAACCAAGGAAGAGGTGGATGGACAATGTGGGCGAATGGTTGGGATTATCAACGGAAAGGTTGCTACGAGAAACCGAGAACAGGAGAGGATGGAGAAGAATCGTCTACAATGCGACCAACCCTCGTATCGAGGATGGTTGAAGAGAGAGAGAAGTAAGTAAGTAAGTATGGTCTTTAATACACCATTTGCAAACTCACAATGGGACAACTATAGAATGATAATGATAAAACATCGAAGTAATAACATTAATAATAATAATAATGTATAAAGAGTAAACAATGCCTCATTATACTAATCTATTCAACACACAATGATTATAAAATAATCTGTAGCATACAATGATTACAAAAAGCACTAACAACTCCATACACACGTCAATTGTTTAAAAATATATGAATGTATTGAACACACATTCATGAATACGCATCTATGCATGTATGTACGTACATAAAGTACTTATGAATGTACCAAGACACTTGTACTGTGTCTTTCAAGTAGCTGCCAAGACACTGCACTCATAGCTATCTCTAACTGATCTGGACAAGTGTTACTTAAGGGCGTGGATGTATGTTGAGGTAGGTAATAAATAGCTATGTAAGCTATGCAATTGTCTAAAATTACTCATTGTATCTAAGTAGGCTATATATTCACATTATATATATATATATATATATATATACGTATGTATGTCTGTATGCATGTATGTATGCATGAACATATGTATGCATGCCTGTATTTATATATGTAGTTAAGCATGTGTGAATGCATCTATATATTTAATAAAGCATTTTTTAAGCCTCTTAAAACTCAAAACATTATAAATCGATAAAAACGAGTGGCAACAGCAGAATTTCCTCGAGGCAGAGAATGCCGTTGAGGGCTTCACCTGTGTTAGGCATACATGAGTCATACAGGCAGTAATTTACATATCAAAATACCTGGGTATCTATTGACCCTCTAGTTAAAGTGGAATATATAGAGGACAAGCAGACGGATTGGCAGGTATAGCTAGACAGGAAGAAAGGCTACCTGCATGAAAACAATGGTAAATGAGTTGAGCTTATCTGGCGCATATCACAAAGACCACTTGAGCTGAAATTATACCAGGTACTCCAAAGATTATGGTGGTGATGAGTAGGTAACATAATATAATGTAGATTGGGTTCGATCCTCCTCCCCTCAGACGGTTACTGTGTAGTAACCTTGAGCAAGTTCTTCGCTCAGTGTGCTCGATTTGATGCTTTGTCATTAGATAGTGGTGCTTAATAAATGCATCTTAATAATAACAATAACAAACATAACAAATATAATAATAATAATAATAATAATAATAATAATAATAATAATAATAATAATAATAATAATAATAATAATAATATCGTTTGTCCATATGCACTCAGAGATTCAATGCCGTAGCCTTCAGAGGCACTTTCGCACAATGCACCGGGGACGAGGACCACTAACTCCAGATTGATAGCACCTTAGGATAGTTTCTAAGTCCCTGAGGGATCATGTATACCTCGGGGCATAAAAAAAAAAAAAAAAAAAAAATAATAATAATAATAATAATAATAATAATAATAAACAAAATAATAATAATAAGAGATAGAAATGTCATGTAGAGGGTGTAAGATAAGCTATTCTTCATAGTCCAGCTGGACTTATAAAGGTCAATCATTTGTCATTCTACATTTGTCTCATGATACAAAGGCGACCCTAATAAGCAGGAACTTGGTCCATTCCTGTTGTTGTCCCAACGTTACTGTTTACTGTGTTAATTGTCACCAAGTGGTTGTACTGGGAACAATAAACAATTGATTGTGGTAATTTATAACATGCCTCTATCAACATGATGTGAAACGAAAACTATAATACTGCATGGACATGGGACATGATTATCTTTGCACTGACAACGTAATCAAGCATCTGATGAATTCAGATAGTGCACCTTGTGGTGTAATATGCAAACTGCAGCATCCATTTTTATCACAGTGTAAGGCAACTTGGTGGCTGCAATACTATTGTGGCACTCGGTCTATTGTTACATTCCACCTCGACCTATTGTGACACTATAACCATAGGCGTAGCCACATGGAGGCACGCGGAGGCAGTTGCCTCCTCTTACTTTCTTATATACTGGAACTTCGATTGACCAAACCCCACTACACCTGGATGACTCCTGGAGTTGCCTCCTCTTGAATTTAAGTCTGGCTACGCTCCTGCACTATACCTCGGCTTCCTGGACTGCAAAAATGCAAATAGGCTAGTGATGTAGCTTTTCCGGAAAAATATTTTTCGGAAAATTTTCCGGAAATTTTCCAGAAATTTTCCGCAGAACCGGAAAAATACATTTAACTCATAGTGTCAGATATCAGTATGAGACGACACTAGAAAATTTCTGGTTTTTTAAAGTTCCTTTAATTTACAGTATTTCTGTCAATGCAGGCAATGTTCACCTTGAAAGAATTAAAATTAAGATTAAGTACTGTTCATTAGAGGTTCAGTTTGATGTTTGATAATCGAGATATGTTTGATATGTTGTTAGTGATAATTAATCGAGATATCTTGAAGTAGATAGCAATCGCAACTATCTGGTTAAATGGGTGACCCTAATTTAGTGGGATACTTATCCCTTCAGGGCCCCTTGTTACCCTGACGATGAAAACTGTTTTATTGTAAATGCACTGTTCGAAAGGTTAACAATAAATGATGATTGATTGATTGATTGATTGGTTGTTGGGCCTTGTGAACACATTGAACAGTAAGCACTAACACTGCCACAGTGCCATCTATTGAATAAACATCAGGAATAACTACCTGGTACATAAGATAGTATAGAGTGAATGATGTTTAAACATTATTATGCATAAATTAAATTGTTATTTAGTAATATTATATTGATGGAAAAATATCGGAAAATTTTCCGGAAAAAAACACTGGAAATTTTCCGAAATTTTCCGGAAAAATATGAAATTTTCCAGACAATTTTTCCGCCTCACAACACTAAAATAGGCACACCACAATGAGACATGACTATGTGTAAAACATCTCAGTTTTACAGATGGGCGAGGTTACCTAATGGCTGAGGTTGAGACATTGCACCTGGGGTTCTAAAGAAAGGTGTTGTTTCCAGTTGAGTGGCTAAGGACCAACCACACCTGACAGCCGAAGCATAACCTCCTCTTAATACCTCATAGCAAAATAATTAACAGCTGCCAAAAGAGAATTTTAAGTAGAAAACCATATATATTGTCCCATGAATATACTGCATCAAATGGTGAGAGAGAGAGAGAGAGAGAGAGAGAGAGAGAGAGACAGACAGACAGACAGACAGACAGACACACACACACACAATTATGCAAGCACAAATGGTGACCCATCAGAACGGCCCAGGACAAATCGGCCCCGACAAATGGGCCCCGACAAAACGGCCCCGACAAAACAGCCCCCATCAAAATGGCCTCGACAAAACAGCCCCGTCAAATCGACCCCTGGCAAATCGGCCCCCGTCATATCGGCCCTCGTTATATCGGCCCCAGTCATATCGGCCCCGTCATATCGGCCCCAGTCATATCGGCCCCATACAAAATATCCAACGTTCCAAGTACTTTTAAGCTTACGCTGACAAACTATGTTGAAATGAGGCCTCAGGCGACGGTTCAGCTGGACAATGGACCATCGTCTAATGCTAACTTGTTGGCGTATTTAATTATTTAAATGCTTTCAATGACAACTATCATAAATCCAAACTTCTATTTATGCAACGAATTATTTTTCATAAATCCAACTTCCATTTTAACGCCAAAATTATTTTCAGCAATCCAACTTCCATTTTAAACTGACCACATAAAATAATTTGGCAATGTAAACTACCGTTTTACCAATCCGAGTTCTATTTACGCAAAGAATTCTTTTCACCAATCCAACATAAAAGTACTTGGAACATGGGCTATTTTGCGAGGGGCCGATGTGACTGGGGCTAGGGTTGCCACCCGTCCCGACTTTGTCGGGACAGTCCCGATTTCGAGGCAAATGTCCCGTGTCCCGACTTGACCTAGTCGGGACAGCGAAATGTCCCGACTTTCAGATGTGTGACCAAATAAAAAAAATGTTTGTGACCAGGTTTTTTTTAGCGTGCAGTTCTACACAATGTGCAGTTGGAAATCAATTTGTGCAACTGTAAAAGCAATTTTGTGCGGTGAAAAATTGAGGAAAAGTGTCGTTACTACCCGTACTACCCGGGCCCACGGTCGTGGACTTTTTCCGTGCGCCCCCCCCGGTCGTCAAGTTTTTCCGTGACTACCCCCCCGGTCGTCAACTTTTTAAAGAGGTTATGCAGTTCTAAAAATTCCTTACCAAAAGTTAAAGTTGCGTCCCGACTTCCTAGTTCGAAAAGGTGGCAACCCTAACTGGGGCTGATATGACGGCGGCCGATTTGACGGGGCCGATTTGATGGGGCCGATATGACGGGGCCGATATGACGGGGGTCGATATGACGGGGCCGTTATGACGGGGCCGAAATGACGGGGCTGTTTTGTTGAGGCCAGTTTGACGAGGGCCGTTCTGTCGGGGTCGTTTTGTCGGGCCCATTTGTCGGGGCCGTTTTGTCGGGGCCGATTTGTCCTGGGCCGTTCTGACGGGGTACCAGCACAAATATGTACATGACTTCATACTTGCTTCCATAAAGTCTGCAACATATGCTACTTCTCCTTTCTATGCTTCTATTTCACAAGCACATTCTATTCTATCATTGTTTTGTATTATCACTGTCAGGAGCATGCTGACAAGTTTTCTTGTAGGGATGCTATATAAATGAGAACTAGGTAATTAGGTAATTGTAATAGCAAGTAAAATAGTAAGTAAGTAGTAAATGTACAATTAGGTACACCTGAACATCCTTATAACATGCTCCGTTATAATACTAATTCATTGACTCACTTATAACACTTGGATTTCGCATAACATTTTCAGGCACCAACATTTCATTAATTCATCATTCTCCAATTTCCCTTTCAAATTAAAACAGTAGTAAATTGGGTGAAACGTGAACAAAGTCATCAAGCGATATTCGATACATGTAAAATAACTACCATACATAAAACTAGGTCATGTCACAGGTCAACTGACCCTGTCCCTATCATATGCAAAACAGTTGGCATGCTAGGGGGTCACATGAATCCCAATTGGCAAAGTACAGGGCCTCATATGCAAAACCCCATGATTTTCACCTTGGGTTAATTGGGTTCATTAGTTGGCATGCTAGGGGGTCACTTGAATCCAAAATGGTACAGTACAGGGCTTCATATACATACCCCATGATTTTCACCTTGAGTAACTTGGGCTTATTAGGAATAATTTATCTGACCAGCATAGGTGAAGAACTAAATTTAGATGGGAGAAGTAAGAATATCTAAGTTCTAAATACGGCTAAGCCCTAGAGGGATGGATTGCTGAAATGTGCATTATCATATTCATTTTGTGATCTGAATACACAGATGCACCTGTGTTCTGTTGTTGAATCATAGCCATGTGGGTGGCCACTGGCCTGCAGTGTACCGCTGCTGTTTCAACCGTTGGGCAACAAGGACCCATGCAGAGTGGCCTAAAGAACATTGCTATAAGGGTGGTAACGTTTTAACTTCAATCAAAAGACCATCTACCTAGGCATCCTCCTCCTCCTCCTCCTCCTCGTCATCATCATCATCAGTTCCTGATGCCAGCCATTTGGCAGTTATGGGTACGAATAAATGATCTCCATTGTCCTCAGTCATTCGTCAAGTCCATTGCTTCCCTTAATGTAAATCCAAGTGAGGTTATGCCCTCATTTATATTATCTTTGTTTCTTTTCCCTTCAAATTTTGCATGTGATGTATTGTGTGGGATTCGGTCAACTGGGTTTCTAACTTTCTATACAGGCATCAAACAAGCAAGTTACCACATCTTTTACCAGTTCAAGACAAAAACCCCAATGGCAACCCTAACCTAAGAACAACTCTAACCTAAGAACCAACACTAACCTCAAAATCACAACTAAAACTAAAACCAAAACTTCTGAAGAATGTGAGCTTGAACAGAAGTTTGGATGTGAAGCCATCACAAAATACAAGTAGCCTACGTTAGTTTAAAGTAAATACCATTAAATTTACTTCAAGCCACTTATGTATTATAATACTGTATACATAATAATAATTATGTCTGATGTATCCAGCATTATGTTGCTAATTACCAATATAAACTTGGACACATCAGATATGCATGATATATGAGCTTTCAAAAATGAAAACAGATTTCAATATCAGTCATCTGGTTTTACTTATCTGCCAGGGTTACTTTCACATTAAAAACAAGCATCAAAGGCTGAATTGGTTAACTAGAAGGGATAGCTGTATTTTGGAAACATTAGCCCAACCCCACACCCTAAGAAGATAATGACCCCGATATATGGAGGCAGGGATGAGATTACTTGCCTGAAGGGCAATGGGTACAGAGTCTGACCCAAACCAATATGAACGCTCATCACAGTGTAATATTTCAACATTGTATTATACTTAATAGGCCAGTCCTCTCCATCACCGTCTCATTTTCCCACTGACAGTCTGTGGTCATCATAATAACAATTATGACACATATAGGTATATTTACAGCACAAGTGCATGTATTTGACATTGACACTGATGGAGTATATGTATTGATTTTACGTACATTTATGTATGTGCAATTTTGTGCATGTACATCCATACATACCATACTTACAAACATACATACACAAACACACTCACGTATACATGGATACATACACACAGACATTCATACATATGCATGTATGCACACATAACCCATACATACAAATATACCATACATTATACCTGCATACATACATGACGATCACACACATACATAAGGACATACTTGCATACATACATCACTGTCATATACACACACACACACACACACACACACACACACACACACACACACACACACACACACACACACATAACTGCATACATACACCATTTTCTAAATATACGCCACAGTCATTGTCTGTTATTACCAAACAGTTGGTGCCTATGAGTAATCTTGGTGCATTGAATTTCTGTTTCTTTTATCATCAAATATTCGTTTAATATAAATTCAGGTTGACAATACACTGTCTCCTGTGTTGGTCTTTTCATTGACTGTGTGAATGGAATGTGGAGTCTTACAGAGATGACATCAAAGCCAGCCAGTGCCAAGCCAAGTGCAACAGACCATGTAAAAACCATTGCATGAGTCAAGTCGGCAGACCTTGGGATCAACTAAATGCATGTTGTGACAAATGCTACCTCATATTTTATGTCCAGCAGTGCCTGGCTAATTACCTAACATCCGACAATCTGTCATAGCTTGGCATGTTGTCCTGTCCTTTGTGCTAAAGCCTCTCGATCCCTCAGCTGATCTCCGAACAGGGTCTTCTTCTCCCTACTGCCCGTACATCCACTAGGCAGAACCGCGCTTTCTCAGTGGTTGGTCCCTCGACCTGAAATGGCCTCCCTCTGGAGCTTTGCCTCTTTCCCAGGACCTTCTCTCTTAAGTTTTTTCTCACCTTAAGACTGTTCTCTTTACCTGTGCTGGAGTTGGGAACGCCTCTGAGTAGTTTTCTTGAAGGGGTGCTATATAAATAAATATATGAATGAATAAATGACTGCTGTGTCCAGGCTTTACTTCGGAAGTGCTTTATCTCAAAATAATTATCACTGAATCACACATTGTGATTTTTGTCTTTAATACTTGCATTTCACACACAATTTAAGACTTATATTTCCCAGCTACAAGTGCTGTTGAGCTGCATTCTCAATCTGTGTATTAAACTAGTACTTAGCACACTGTACACTGTGTACAGTCATCCAAATGGGTCAGACGGGCTGTTCAAATCGGCACTAGGAATCTGTTTCAATGTCTGCTCCACTTGTACCCCCTAGAGAGCTCAACCATACACTGAGTACAATGACCCCCACACTGTCACTGGGACGATCAGGCAGTGAGTAAGACCCTCTCCCCCCAGCTCTAATCAATATGTTAAAGCTATGCCAAATGAAGTAGCTAACACTTCAGACTCGTGGCTACCTTTCACCATTAGCTCTTCTTTATAAATTAGCATGATACATGTGATTACGTACTTCGTTTGTGACTATTATTAATATTGTATTGTATTGTATTTATAAATTTATAAAGCGCCTCTCACAGTGAACACCAATCAGAGGCGCTCCCAGTGCGAAAGACTCCGGCGAAAAGAGTGGTCTTAAGACAACGAAAAGAAGAACCTGGCCCCCAGATAGCATCAAAGAACGGGTTGATGAAGGGAGTTGGTTCCATAGTGAAGGGCCAATGAAGGCAAAAGCTCGAGATTTAGCCATAGTAGTCCTGAATATGGTAGGTCATCACCTTGCTTCCTATGCAGCAAGTCAGAGCCATTAAAGATAAAAATGTTAGGGGGCAAGGGAGCATAGATGTCAGACCAGAATGAATAAGAAATGTATTTTCAAGTTGGAAAGACAGAACAGAACCAATGATTCCTTCCTTTTCCTCCTCTACATCGAATCTAATCTAATCTAATGACTTTTATAGTGTTGTTATACAAAAAAATACAATACAACTGCATTTGTATTGTATTGTATTGTATTTGAACACTTGTTATAGCGCCCCAACCAGGTTTCGTATTCAGAGGCGCTCCGACTACTGCTTGAACGCTGAATCGGAGTTTCACGCCGAAGCGCATGAGCAATTACGAGTGAAGGACTTGCCCAGGTCCCTACGCGGCGACTTTGAGGTGGATCCGAACCCGCAACCCTACGGCTGCATTTGATACAATACAACTTTCCAAAGTTCAGAAATGCACACGACCATACAACAGAACATTGATGATGCAGAACAGAGAAGGATTTGCTCAAGATCCCTACACAGTAACTGCCTTGAGCGAGGCTTGAACCCGTACTCTCCGCGTTACAGGCCAAGCGCTCAAACCAATCAGCCACCGTATGTTATAATATGCAAGGCATCGTCGATATGACGGCGTCGTTAAATAAACGATATTAAGTGCAGGTCGCTTTAAGTGAAACTGAAGTAAAAATTCCTAATCTGCGGAAGTAGTCAAGTTGAAATCTACCAACCAGGGAAACCGGAAGTATAGTCATCATTGGTAAGCAAGGTGAAACAGATTCATGACTTATTGACATAATTTGCAAGCAGTGTTGAAGAGGTGCTATAATTATGTTAGTCAATTACTGCAGACACCATCAGATAATTAATGCAAACAATGAGTCAGTTTATGTGTATTGTCCCTGAAAGCCTTTGTCTGGAATAGGTAGTCAGTTCCTCGCCAGAGGGCCTGGCTTGGACTCCCAGTATGTCAAGTGATATTAATATCACTGTATCTCTGTGTTTATTTCGTGCCATTACCTGATGACAATGCTTCAATCAATAGCATTGAGCAATTTTTCTATGCAGGGACTTGCTCAAGGTCCCTACTCAGATCAATCAGCCGACATGTTACACAGGCATTGATATCGGCAAATGCAGTCACTGGTTTTGTATTGCAACTGTAGAAAGATCCTTGAAACAACACGGAACACATCATATAGGAAGTCCAATACAAAAGTGATATCACACAACATAACAGTCCATTATATGGCCAATTACTTAGTTTATCAGGCAGCCTTGATAACAATACATGTGTCTGTTACCAATCTTTGTATATACCAGTTAAGTACCTGCAGCATACACAGCCTCGGAGAAACTTATCTCAGCCAACATTTCTCAGAAGTTTGTGGAATCAGTTTATGAAATTCAGTTACCAGGAACACCTAGGCCTCTGATACAACCGGAAGAAGTCAAGTCAGTGACTACCGGTATATTAACAAATGTCCAAAAGAATGCATAAGAAAAAGAGCAGTCCATTAAGCAAGCCCGAAGCAGTCACGGGCATGAAGTGTTAGTGACTTCATTTTCTTAGCCACAGCATATGAGGATAGGTGGCCAGTCCTCTCCCTCACCATCTCATCTTCCCATGGGCAATGTACGGTCAGCGTACTCATGATAGCTGAGTTGGCTAGGGGTGCAGGTGGAACAGAAATCTCAAACCAAATTTCTGCCCTGGCAAGGATTTGAACCCCCGACCTCTCGTTTGACAGTACAGCATGCAAAATGCATAAATAACTGGCAAAATCAATATCTATCACAACGGCTTGCATAAATTGGTAAAATCAATATCTGCTACAATAGTTTTAATTCCACTATGTCGCTTCTGAAAGAAGTGGCTTAGAACAATGCTGAGAGTCAGAAAGACCAATAATATAATGCACTGCTGGTCAATGAAAGTGTATTGTATTGTATTGTACAATGAACTGCATGAGAACATAAAATACATGGGACAATGCACTGGTGGTCAGTGAAAGTAAAAGGCAAATATATATGAGAACTGCTGTTATTTTATTGTGCTGTCAATGGTATCATAACAAATGTTAACATATATCATAACATAACAAATGGGACTTGACAGAGCTACATACAACATGCCAGTGAGTTTAGCCAATTGTGTAGCACTTTAAAAGCCTCCACGTTATTCAGAAACCATACAAATCCTAAATCCTGGCTCGTGTTGCAATTTCCCCAACAACTAATAGTAGATGGACGCATTGCAGCTGGTCACAGTGGCACTTAAAAATTCATGACAAAAATTAGACTTCCTCTAGGAATATAATAATTAGCCAGCAAGACAGTAAGTATCTCAGGGAAATCGAGTGAGGAAAATTAGAATTGGATGTGGAAATGTACTGTGGCTTATTGTCCTTGTTACTGACAAGGCTCCTTATACTCCCAGTAATATAATCTGCATCAAATTTACACAAATCTCATCAAAGGGTTGTGGCAAATGGAGTTCCAAACCCTTCAACTGCCATGGCCTTGTGACTTAAAAATGGGAAAAAGACTTCATGGAAATATCGAAAAATCACTTTAGAAACACGAGATGCCAAGATGTTCAGGATTAACGAACCTCGAGAACAACACTATGGAAGACATCTTAGCTCGCTTCTGTCATTGGTTCTACATCTAATATTTCTTTCCTTCTACTTACCACTTACAATCAATTTAATGTAACGCAATCACACATTTACTTAGGAAAATGCTTGGCTGAGAAGTTAATACAAGTCCTCCAATATATTAGCCATGGGTGAAGGACTTTAAAATTCATCTCTTGTTGACTCAGACAATTAATGACTATCAAAAGCTAAAGGTCAATTCTTTTACTTCCAATAACAGGATATTCATGACATTAAAGGATGCAATAGCCATGCATAAATTAACCTAAATTAACTACCAATTGAAAGGCATAAGGCCAAAAAAAAATAATGGTGTGTTTCCGGTAACAGAGTTAAAAAAAAACTGGGTAGGTAGGTCGGAAAAAAATTTTATTTTGGTAAAATAATTTTATGCAGTGATTTCCCAAAATTTCGTCACCATTATTTCCATTGAAAGACCGCTAGTTTCCGAACGTCTCTGCTTTAGTGAATGCACCTATAATGTCGCGATTCTGCATCTCCGGCATGCAAAGGGGCCGAGGATGAGCTTAATGTACCATACGTGAAGCAAAAAAAAAATTTTTTAAAATTTTCCGAAAAAATTTTTTTTTACAAAATTTTCCGTAAAAAAAAAATTTTTTTACAAAATTTTCCGAGTCGCGGCAAAAAATTGACTCGGTCGCGTTACCGGAAACACACCATTATTTTGTTTTGGCCTAACATTATAATACCAATACCCCTACTAAAGTCTACTATGCATGGGACACTGAAGCTTCAGGGTTCTTTAAATTATATTAGGGCTACAATACTGGTCCTAAGTCCTAACCCATCAACAATCACCACCAACAAACATGAATGATCTTTAACCTTCAATCACATGATTGTTTAGAAGTGCACCTGTCATAGTCAGCTATAGGCTACTTAGTACTTAGAAAAGAAACTCTAGCAGATCTCTGGCCAATAATTCAACAAGGTGCACACGGCAACAGTGCTCCAAGTCACTTCAGAAGAATGAATCAGAAATGTTCTAAACTCTGGATTGAACTGTGGACATATATAAGAGTTTACATTAATGCTCTACATCACATTTAGACCTTGAACCTACTTGCAAGTTCATTGTCATTATTCAGACTTTGAAAAGCTGCCCAGATTGATCATCACATGATCCCGCCCTCCTTAATCTGGTCTTCACGAAACTACTCCCTTATTACACAGGTCATACTTACGTATACAAAAAGTAAGTAAGCAGTCTGTGCAAACAAAAACTTATAACATGAGCAACAGCATTGCATAACAATGCTGACAATTCGTAAGATATTTCCGTCCTCTCTTTTTCTATGAGTCATACAAACAAGGACAGTAAGTCAGCAGAAAGCAGTCTGTGTAATTGTAAATTTATATAGCACCATTTCAAGAGCGACCCAGCAGAGGCACTTTCGACCCAACACAATGAAACCACGATCGAACAGAATGGTCTTCAAGCACTTCCAGAAAGGAGAAGCTGAGGAGTTCATGTTGCAGGTTGTTAGACAACTTATTGCTGACCACAGCAAAACTTCTATTAACCTATTGTTATTGTAATTACTATAATTAAATATTATTATTTGAATGCATATTAATATTACAAATTATCGTGATCACTTACCCTGAATGTGCCGAACACCTTTACAGAAGTCATGAAAGTTAATTTTTCCACTTCCATCCGAATCCAATATTGAAACAATCTCCGCGATTGCCTAAATAGCAAAAAACCACAAATGTTGTTAGGAAAGCTGGGCACGCAATACATCTGACTAATCACACACTCACTAGTATTTGGGTGTGGTCGTTTCATGAATGTGATTACAGTCGCATGTGGTTTATTGATTTTTTTACAATTGTAAGCATGACATATGAAAAATCCATACTTCGGTCATATTCATGTACCAAGTCAACCACACCCTAGTATTAAATAATTTACCTGTCATTGTTAAAGGTAACTCGTACCTGTCTGTTGATTCCAACTACAATGGGTCAATCTAATTTAATCTGACTTCTATAGCTCCCTTATCACAATGCACAATGGTACAAGTTCAAAATGTGCTAACCTTATAAAACTAGCAACTTAAATTAGCATTAATACAATAGCAATAGCACCCTCTCCAGTCTGTCAACCCACTCAAAATAAAATTGCTTAGAAATTTAAAAGAACATTAAATGAACAAAAGCATTACCCTGACAGCAGAAAACATTGAACTAAGCAAGGCCAAATACACAAAACAATACAACTGGATTTGATACAATGCAATACAACGGCATTTGATACAATACAACTGCATTTGATACCTTACAATACAACTGTATTTGATACAATACAATAGTATTTAATATTGCCCTCCTTCCAGAGTTCAGAAGTGCACACGACCATATGACAGAATGCTGATGGCGCTCAACAATTGTGAGCGAAGGACTTGCTCAAGGTCCCTACACAGTAAGTGTCTCGGACAAGGTTTGAACCCATACTCTCCGTGTTACAGGCCAAACACTCTGATGAATTCAGTATCCTCGTGAGGTTTTAACTGGAGCTATTCTATACAACAGCCAGAAACACACTCACACGCACTCACATACAAGTGCAACTTTGTACTGTGACAACTGCAACAGTCACCTCTACTTTTTTGGCCTCCTGAAATATTTGTTGCGACATGACAACATTAATTTGGACCAAGTTCAAGCAAAGTGACTTTTGTTAGGCTCTAAAAGCAATGTAAACATGTAGGCCTACTTTGTCATCTGTGAGTGATCTTAAATTGGCGGACAAAGTGTACTAAATTCGGACAAAGTGTACTAAATTCGTATATGGGGAAGGGGTGGGAGGGAGAGGAGAGGGAGAAGCAAGGGAGAGGGAAGAGAGGAGGATGGATTGGCTACCACCATCTGAGGAGCAAAGTTATGCCCTTGAACACACACCCACACACACATACATACTTAAATACATACATTCTTCATCATTTATTGATTCCCCAAAATGTCAACAGAAGAAAATATAGTTTGACATGAAATATTAGCAGGGTGTTGGGAACATAAATATACATGTACATCCGCACATGCGTACATACAAGCCTACATCATTGGATGCTACAGCAAAACAATGCAGTATGCTAAAGAACAATAAAAACAATCACACCCTACACAAGTGACACCGATATCTTTGAATGGCCTAATCAGTGATTCAAGCAGCCGATCAAAACCGTACCCCACCCACTGACGTCATATCTTGTCATGTCATGACACAAATGGGCCTTCAACAGTTGCCAATGGCCTCATCAAACTGTCTTCCGCCTTCTAACCTAAATCCTAAAAGCAAAATTATCTTCCGCCTCCTAACCTAAATTCTAAAAGCAGCAAGTAGTTTTCCTTTAACATATTAGAATTTCACTGAAATCATCCCAGAACATCCCGACAATGATACCCCAGTGACAATTCGAGAAAAAAAAATTTTTTGCAACAATAGTCAATGATAACAATATCAGGAGATTATATAGGCCCTACGTTTGTATGGCTTAGGAATGCACTTACAAACAGACAAAACTGATATTCAAATCGGTTGTAGCGTTGGCCTTGAAAGCCTCTTTAATTTGCGAAACAATATCGCTATAAAAGTTTATAGAAAATAATATTTTATATTAAATATATTACTGGACATACAGACCTCTTGACTCGAGTTCCAGTCACCTGAGCCGAAATGTTCTTTCGCCAGATCCACAAAGTAATCGACTGAAATGAATCCTCTGCGCTCCGTGTCGCAAAGATTGAAGACGGCTCTCAGTCTCTTCGTAAATTCGTCGTCTACTTCCATGGTCGTAAATCCGACAAATAATCCGTCTTCGAAAGGAGAAACAAATTAAATGACGAGACCTTCTACCGTTGCCATTATTATATACACGAATACACGGCAGCTTCGATTTATCAATTTAGCACGCTGCACTCACGTGTAGCCAGCCTCTGTAGAATATAGTTCCACAGATTCTACACAATATCTAAAATATCTAGCGAGTATTTTTAACAGGGTTTGGCTGTCCTCGAATGCGATGATTTCCTGCTGCTAAAATGGTGCGTTAGATTTTTGTAGGTAGCTGCACTTGTCGTTCTGATTTACCTGGTTACACCTTTGCATAAATAACGAGTTTTTCACAAGCGCAGTGAGACACAGACACAATGATCGCTCACTGAGGCTGCGTTTTTATGCGTGCAGTTTACAGACGACAATCTTTAAGAGTCTGTGAGCCGTTTTCTGTGCGCTTCTCTTCTTCAAGGGATTGGCTTCTGAACTCATCCGAAGTCTGTAAGAAAGCCGTGGCTGAAATATGTTTACATTTTATGTAAACGATATTGTGAATAACTGTCATAATCTCATAAGATAATTTGAAATGTGTAAAAAATATGTAAAACCTAGAATGTCGGCGTCTGGAAGAAAACACGACGCTACGTTTAACCTAGGCTTCAGAGGAAATTGATAGTAATAGCACATTCTTCTGTGCATTGGCTTTTGATTGGATCATGGTCACGTTCCATATAAAACACATTTCTGTTATTTTGTTTCGGGCCCATTGGACGCCTCGTTTATTGGTGCGCAATATTGTAATGATCAACATACTGAACTGTCAACCGGGGTTCATATCCAAGCCAGGACGCAATCTGTTACAAGATTTCTGCTCTACTTGCGTCCCTATAGCGAATAGCACTGTGTGCTCTGACCATATACTGTCAGAGAAAGAACAGACTGCGAGGTAGAGGACCCGACCTAAGAAAGATGAAGTCGCTAACACTTCAAACCCATCGCTGCCTCTCGGGCAATGTTAAGCGATTGCTCTTCTTATTGGCTAGATTATTTGCTTATGCCAAAATGTTTATTTATGTTTATTTATTTTATCGTTTGCTTGTTCTGTCTATCTTCTGGTCTATCTAGTCTGCATGTCTGTCTGTCTATCTTCTGGTCTATTTGTCTCTGTCTACCTTCTGGTCTGTCTGTGTTCTGGTCTACTTGCTTGTCTGTCTGTCTACCACATGTTCACTCATTTTTCAAATCTGAATGAGGCATTAGGTTACATTGTGATTACTGGTTTGAGATTAACAAAGCAATTTCAAAATCATTATTTTATTCATTTGTCAGCAATATTAATAAAACGAGGTAAAATTATCATTTCACACAAGTACAGAAGAAATTCCAGAAATACACGTATTGATTGAACTGCTGTCATTCCGACGAGATATGAAAACAAGAAATAATCATCGAAGAAATACTAAGAATACTATTTAAGAATAACAACAATAACAGAAATTTTACTAAATTTACAACAAATTGCGTATTTCTTTATTTCAAATTATTGTGTTCAACTCATGAAACTCCATAGTTAACCTAAATCAAATTAATCATTTAGCAATACTATTTGTGCATTATAAAACGGCGCCAAAAAGTGTTTGAATATTAAATGAGATTACATTAGCGATTCAGATATGACCATTCGAAATGGGGATTGGTCCTAAGAGACAGAGGTGACTGGATTGCGAATGGAAGATTTTCGAACATTTTACTGGAAATTGGGTTTTATCTGCGACTGATTTCAGTGGATTAAATCAGTTGCAGTTTTACGCAAATCCGAATCCATGAGGTCCGAGCAGAAGAGCCTGGCTGAAGGTCGGTTTGAAATCGTCGTAAGTCTCATGACGTGTCGGAGTGATCAGTTCGGGGTTGTAGGTGCGTGCCTGAGGATAGATGATCCCGTTGTCCGGATGGGAAAAGGTGATGTTGGTTCCTGATTCCAGTGAAGAAGTGCAACAGATCGGACAGATGAAGTCTATCTGAAATAACAAACATGAACACAAACGCTACAATTTATGCATGTTTCACGCTTTATAATAGCCTGCATTCTAACGTTATCAGTTTCTGTAACTATATGATGAGCAGCACGTGTTCCTACCACGCTCTATATTGCTATATATTGCTCATTTTCGCTCATAATTATTGCTCATGATTGCTCATTTTAGCTTAAGATGAAACTAACTTCATAGCACAATATATCGTGTGCAAATCCATAAAATTATTCAACGCATTTTGTTACTTCTATGCACAATTGCTTTTAAGTTTACTGCCATGATAGATGATATTGAAATGTAACACATGATGCAATTTAATGTGCTCGTACTTGGATATTCGATTAGCGTCGCTTTTGGACAGCTCCTACTTGCCACTTGTGGTCATGTATTCAAAGCTCCTCATGCACATACTTCCATACAATTTTCAAGAGTAGCTTGGCTAACTATGGCAAACAGGAAGATTTCCTTAACTTTATAATGCATTCCTGGATTGCTCTGTCACAGCAAAAAATATAGCACCTTCTATGCAGTACTGTTGAACAAATGACTATCAACCAGAGTGCATCTTTAGAATTGGTGAACATTTTGACTTTCGACATAGATACATTAAAAAGATGGCGTTAAATGCAAGCGAGAGGACATGCTCAAAAATAAAATGGAAGTAACTTCTCCACAGTGTTATATTCACAACAAACTGAGGGGTACCAAACTGTCAGAGTAAATCATCTTCTGGCTTTCCAGAATATCAATTTTGCACAGATACATTTACGTGTATAAAAAAGATGTATTGTGCTAATGAAAATGCTTATTACCGTAAACAAACTTGCTATGCTCATGGTAAACACTTCTTACATGTACAATGGTAGACAAACCTTCTTCAGCAAGTTCCTCCGATCCAAGTCAGCGACATCATCGAGTGACATCAGCTGCGAGACCTCTTTGAGCGAAGACACCCTTTGACCGACCAGTTCGTGGAAGTCTAACAGATCTCGCGAAGCTTCAGTCCCAAATACCTTCAAGGCCTCACATAACGAAGAACTCCATTCACACAGTCTGGCAGGCTTCGAGTTATTGCGAAGCGAGCACAGCTTGACCACGAGACGGAGCGTGAGAATGTGAAGGCATCTATAAGCATTCCAATATTTAGTTAAGTACGCAAGCATACATCAGTACCAAATACCACCACCTGGTAACAATGACACGTGTGTGTGTAGGCGTGTGTGCGTAGGTGTGTGTGTAGGTGTGTGTGTGTGTGTATGTGTTGTAATTTTACAACCTGCCCAAATGTCATTATATATGGAATCCACTCAAACAGGTGTAAACCTGCAACCTTTCAATTACAGACCCAGCAAGCTAACCAAATAGACGGTCAGTATTATTTGCAGCATAGCAAATCAACACCGTAACATGTCAGCAGTGTAACAAATCAACACCGTAACATGTCAACAGCATAACTAACAAATCAACAGTTGAGGCTAACGGTACAGACAATAGCTTAATAAAAACTTCACTATGTGTTCATATATCAGATTTTTTATCAAGGTCATGTGACTGACACTGCTAGGGGGACCAAAATACTTAGTAATCACAAAGTGTTCTGGTTGGCATGATGACAGCGTACTAGGTTTGAAACCCTGAGCACCAACTGAGACTGGCCAGTGACCGAATTTTAAAGTTCCTACTTGTTTCGTTGATGTTAAGTGTTTGTGTTTCCACTGAAAGACCTTTTAATGAAGAGCCAATGCAGTCTAGGACTGCATAAAAACAATGGTGTGTATATAACCATATTATTTTGTGTTCAAGTGTAAGTGCTTCAGCCGACAAATCTTTCAGCCCAAAGGCCAAAGACCACACAACTGAAGTCTGTGCATTCATACAGTAAAGTAATGCAGATACGTGTGCTGTATATAACTCAGCTATAATGAGTACACCGACCGTACACTGTCAGTGGAAAGATGAGAATCATGAGACGGCGAGGGAGAAGAACGACCACCAGCCCTCATGTGCTGCAGTTAAGAGAATGAAGTCGCTAACACTTTATACCCCATGACTGCCTCTCAGGCAGTTTAAGAGACTGCTCTTCTTCTCCTACTCCTCTTCCTCCTCCTTCCCCTCTTCCTCCTCCTTCCCCTCTTCCTCTCATCCTCCACCTCTTCTTCCTCTTCTTCTTGCGAGTATGCTTCAATACCGAGCAACTAATTAATACGTTTTGAAAGGGCGCATGATAAATCAGAGGTGAACGGCCAACGTGTTGACACTCGTCGTGAATTTATTCAACTAAGTTTAATACAACTGACAGCTCTCACTTGTGTTAAATAAACCCAAACTCCAGTGTCTTTGTATAAAAATGATTGGACAATCATTAAAAGCTCTTTGCACAACTAAACCGCATCTTTAAAAAATTAATGAAGATCAAATCGGAAGAAATAAATTAAATTAAGACCAGGTTCCAATCAACGGGGTTTCAATGACCCGCCATTGCCGTTAGTTAGTAAGGGAGTCGCGCTCTGAACAAGGTTGAGAGCCACTGTCCACAGTAAGGTATTTCACCAGTATCACGATGGGAGTAATTTATTGGTTAAAATGATTGGAAGATGTAATAGTGCAAAGCAATCTGCCATTGTGGGACGAATATTCATCAGAGAAAGCAGCTAGGTCTAACTTTCAACTTACTCAAATGCCTTCAGTTCGTCGGCCGAGAATCAGGTTGTTCTAACTCCACTTTTTATGTTTTTGGACATTTTGATACCGTTGAATTTGGCGCAGCTTGCTCTATACCCACATGAAGTTAGAACATTCATAGACATTTCGGAAGTACCAAAAACACCCAGAATTATAGTGTTCTATGTCCATTTTGACAGTATGTTTACGGACTAGCTTGTTCTATGTCCACGTTGAAACGCGGCCGACCCTATTTTTTAGCCAGGCATTGAGCGCTATGTTGTTCTATCTCAATATATAACTCCACAATTGAAAAAAAAATTAAATAAACAACAAAAATAACATAGGCAACATTGTGGCTGAAAAATGCTGATTCTCCAGAGCTATTTATTGATAGCTTACTCGCTACTTGAATGTATCATTTTGCTGTACAAAGATACTTTTGCCGTTTTCTCGAAAACAACATTTTGTCAGTTAGAACAACCTGATTCTCGGCCGACGAGTTGTCGTTCTTTCGTTTTCGGCCGAACCAACTCGCCTCTGGTTGAATTCCAGCAACACATGGTATGGGAAGGAGAAAGAAGAAAGACTGGTCCTGGAGTCGACGAGTTGGAATTCTTGGCTTGAGTGCTAAATAGACCACAATGCAAATAGCAACTAATAGGCCTAGCAGGCCTATGAGGACTACTAACAGCAGCAAACTGTCGTCGTGGATGACAAGGGTCACTTGACTGCACATTCTGGCAATTTCATTGTTTTATTCTTCAGATAATACGCCAGATCTTCTTCCAGCAACTGAATAATCCTAATGATTATAATGGGTTTACGTCTATCCGGTCATAAATTCATTATGACGTAGAAAGTAATCTATGTTAACAATTTTATAGTGCACTTAATTTATATTGGGGCCCCGTTAAGCATCAATCAGGTTGGTATAGGTACTATAGCCTAAGCCTAATTAAACTTCAACTACAATCGCGGAGTTAACATTCCAACCCGTGGGATCGAGAAGCCTAGGTGGTCGAGAAACAACTATAGAAGCTACAGCAGTTTATTTATTGTAGCTAACTGCCAGCAATTATAGGCCTATATAATAATAATAATAATAATAATCTTTTCTTTAATCAAGCGCCTGACAAACGCACTGCGCTGTACATTTACATGTTATGCAATTGCAATCTTAACTAGTTAACTACTAACAGAACAGACAGCCTGTAATACACGGCGCTAATGGCAACCTACAAAAAAATCCGCCCTACGGGGCTCGAACTCAGTACCTCTCGCTCTCTTCGCCAGATGTTATCCAACGCGCCACCGGATATATAGACCTATGGAATCCATGTCGAATCTATGCGGGTCTCAACTGGGAATATAGGCTAGGTCATGAATGGGCTGTTGTACTTCGGCTTAACGACACTTTTTCATATCGAAGATGATTAGGCTCCGGAGGCAGAAAGCAACCTAGCTCGTACTCCACGTTTATATTGCGACCGAGCCACCCGCAGTAGAGATCCGAGAAATTAATCTCTGATAAACCGACCTCATGAATGGGCTAGCGTAGTCCGTATGTGTAGGTAGCCTATGTTTGTAGGATATATTGCCATGGTTACGAGGCATAGGCCTACACTTCATACGCTTCTCTGAGTGTGGATGCCGGTTCGCACACCATGCAATAGCCTAGGCCTATAGGTCTATATATAGCCTAGAGGCTAGAGGTCTATTAATTATAATGACTTATTTCAAATAGGCCTACGTACACGAATATCGGGCGGGCACGATCCTTCGCGGACCTTAACTTTAAAAGCTTGGCATCCATGCAAACGGGTTCGAAGCTTGCGGTGATGATAAGGATCTCACCCGATCAATTCACTGGAAAAGAGCGGAGTTGAGGGCTACAGTCATATCATGCATTCTGTATGCTGCGGCTGCTGCCCATGCATCTGTAGGCGTCTATGTGGCTCATCGCCGCTCTGGCGCATCTCGCATCTGCCGGTGACCGATCGAAGCAAGCTCGAGCGCATCCTCGCCAAAATGCAGCCACTTAACTACCTAATTGTCATCTAATGCGGGGCGGCTGTAGTAAGTGATTGAGGGAGTGGCCGGAGGGATGACTGTTGAAAGCAGTCATAGACAATATGATTCACACGTCCTACGAAGTTTTTTCGTTCTCTAGTTAGCCTAACCGTCTAACGCTTTGGATCTTGAAATGGGACAGATTTTTTACGCCTCTGCATGGTTATCGATTTTTCACTGAGCGCTTGTAAATAAACTGGTTCCCGCGAATTGACTTTTGGGGCGCTGTAGAAATCTCTAGATTACGAGGACGGTTACTAAATAAATATTAGTAAAAGATTTGAGCGTTTCACTTCCATTATATTATTACAAGACTACTCGCTTAATTAAGTACTGACTTATTTTAAATGTAGCAGAGAACCAGCGTAAAAATCCATGAAAACAGAAATGGCGGCGCTCGATGTGAAACGTGTTTGTAGCGAAACGAAAGAAAAGAATCCCGAGTCTGTTAAACGGGTTTCATTGATACAACAGAATATTAAAGTTGTCGCAGAATTATGGTAATAGGCTCTCAAGTTACTATACTAAGCTCTAGTATAAAATTGTAACCTCGAATTGTACATGCTGTTGTCCAGCCCTATGAGACGGTTGTAAGTAAGTAAGTAAGAAATAATACCGACTGACTTAATGAGTTAGCGACTGACTTAACGACTTAGTTGACTGGCCTTAGACATTGAAACCAATGTATTTTCATCGCGTGGTTTGCCTATACGCACAGACGCCATTTTCGATTAAAACCATTGCGTAACGTCATCTACCGTTACAGACACCGCTGGCAGGTAGTAAGAAAAGCAGTGGTTTGTCTGACATCGACTGATTGTTAGCCTCGTAGTCTGCTGACTGTGACTCGTACTTTATAGGCAAGTGTTGCTTTTGTCCTGCTGCTGATGCCTTTATCAAATCGAAACTCGTGGACTGTGATTAAAATAATAAGCAAGGTATTAAGTGAATGAAGTCATCGTGAAAGTTTATGGTCGACCGGTGGCGACTGTGACCCAGATAAAGAAGATGGCCGCCACAGTTTGAGAGAGAATAGAGTGTAGCGACTTCTCAGTCTACTACTTCTGCTCAAGTAAGGAAGTAGTGGTGGCAATCCACATTTTGATGCAAGAAACTTGTTTTTGAACTACGCTATTTCTATTTCGGACACATACTCCGTAATTTATTTCAATAACAGTTAATTTCTAATGTTGATAAATATTGTATTCATTTCACAGTTCATTTTTCACCTTTGCAAATGTGTAAATGAGCCATTACTTACTTGAGTGGAAGTAATAGACACTGCACTTTATTCTCTCCCGGTTGGGGTGGTCATATTCTTTATCTTGGTCTTGGTTTACTGAAGTCACTAGCAGTTGGTAGCTTAGCGTCTTCAGGGCTTAGCAACGGTGACATATGGTGGCAGTTCAGGGCACTAGACGGTACCCCATGCGCTTAAGTCTAGAAAAAATCTCTCTTGTGAGAGAACTGCTGAACAGTGCTGCTAAAATCCTGGATACAGCTCATAATGGTCATCCTTTCACTGACACTGTAATCCACTGTTTTCGCCCAATACAATTTCTGAAACCAATCATAAGGTTGAAATGAAGATTAACAAGCTTTTCATCTTATTTATTTAGCGATTGCACCAGTCTTGAGAGAATTGATCTGTCCAAGAATGAAATCGACGATGCTAGCGGATTGGGTGAGGTGTTATTGTATTATTTGATGTTTCTTTAATGGTTATTGGGTCAAATTTCATTTAGGGTGGCCTATGGCCGATCAACATACAGAGCAATATACCGCCCCAGACTCGTATAGAATAGAATGCGACCTCCCTCAGCAGAAGTCCCTTCAAGCAAGTATTTGAAGAAAACCGAACTTAGTGATGCTAGTTTTTGGGATAAATGTAAAAATGTTAGCAAAGTTCTGTTCAAATAGAAAAGCATTTGCCAGAAGAACTCCTGAAGATATGTTGGAAACATGTCGCGACTTCAGTTTTTTCGCATGAATCTGCACGTTCTCCATGTTTTGTGTGTTTACCATATCATCATGTAGATCTATTTGTGTTTTGGCACTATCCAGTGAAGAGGTTTTTGTTTATATGTACGCTACTTAATTAAGGTTTCACCTTTGAGCTCTCGATTCTGTCCAAATCTTGACAGCCACGTTTTTGGATACAGGCACCCAAAAGTTAACTTTGCTGAGAATTGTTTTGTTGGGCATTGTCTCCTAGGACTGTACTTGATGAACCTTGTAATAAATGTCTTGTGGCAATCAACATTACTTTACTACTAATGTGTCTTTTGATTTTAGTATTCTGTCTCAGACCTTGATAAGTTGCTTTAAAAGTAGTGCAGTTGATTTAATTTCTGATGAAAACCTATATAACTGGATTGAATGTATGGCTTTGTAAATTTATTTCTGTACAGCTATTTATGTGCATCAGTGTGAAATTTTTTGTGGTCTTTAGGTGGTTGTACCAAGGTATCGTGGTTCAATCTGTCACACAATTCACTCACATCTGTCGATTTTGCCTCAAAGATGACTCACCTTACTGGTATGTTGCTAATTGTAACTGAAATTGGACATTTCTCATTTATTTATATAGCTCCGCTCTAAAAGCAAAACAAATCGGACATGCTCTTCAGTTTGACTTGCTTTATAACACATTGGATGCCAAACATAATTCTTAACTTTTATTGTTTCTGAAAAACAGTCTGCACCATTTTGTCCTCATTACAGAGACGTATGAGAAAAAAATGACAGATAAGCAGAAATATTGATAAATATTATTATTGATGGCATTTAATCGTTATTTAATATAGAGCTCATGTCGGTCTTGATGTGTTTGTTCTAGTTCTGAATGCTGGATACAACCGCTTGCAAGATGTTTCTCCGATCAGCAAATTAGCCAGTGGGTGATTACTTGTTTCAAATTTATGTCACACACACAACTGAATGTTGGTAGGTAGGTAAGTAGTTAGGTAGGTGGGTAGGCTATGGAATATAAGTAGGCTATGGAATGTTTTGGTATGATGCAATATTTTGTCGTTTGTTTGCTCCATGGTGTGGTTAGCATCGGTATTGACTGAATTAATCAACCAGCATATACCTGGGAATGTGGGTTACCTCCAAAACATACGTGGGAATGTTCGGTACCTCCAAAACAGATGTGGGAATGTTCGGTACCTCCAAAACAGATGTGGGTTACCTGAAAATGCACTATGATCAAGTTAATCATCGAATAATCAGGTGATAAGTATAATTGAGTGGAGCAAGAACTTGGTTTGGTGTCATTTTTGATTTAAGGTGTTATTAATTGATATTAGCGCATGAAGCAAGAAGCAGTTTTTATGAGTTACAACAAGTTAACAATACTTATATTATTCTAATAATATTATTTTAACTTTTTATTTTTTAAATTCTGTTATAATTCAGTGTATTTTGTTACATTGCATTCTATTCTCATGTATGCTTCATTTTTATATCATATTTGCAGTACATTACTAATTTCTTGTATTGCTTTTGCTGTTTATGTATTTAGGTTTGAAAGCACTCATACTGAATAACAATGAACTTAACCAGTTACCTAAACTGGATCGACTTATCCACTTGAACACTTTGGGTAGGTTCGACTTTAATTCATTGCTGTATTTTTTAATTAGTTGCATATTTTCAGACCACGCAAGAATGTATATATGTATTTCAGCTTTGACGTTGAAGTCCTGAGTGAATGAATCTTGGTGTATCTTGTGATGTAGCAGTATGGATTTTGTTGCCAAACCTTGTAAGAAAGGTTTTGCCTTTGTTTGATTCATTCATTCATTCATTCATTCATTCATTTCAGATATTTATATAGCGCCTTTCAAGATTTCTACTCAGAGGCGCTCCCGACTACAGCGCGGACACTGAATCGGAGTTTCACGCCGAAGCGCATGAGCAATTGAGAGTGAAGGACTTGCCCAGGGTCCCTACGCGGCGGCTTGAGGTAGATTCGAACCCGCAACCTCCGGCTGCAAGGCACCAAATATACCCCCTGGAGGTGGATTCGAACCCGCAACCCTCCGGTTGCAAGGCAGCGAACATACCTCTACACCACCGCGCCCCACAACTGTGCATGTACAAGTGCGTTGGATGATTGGATCATGTTTACAGGTGACTGGAAGGAACTATTCTGCTTCATCTTATATTCAGTATCTTATCAACTCTGGTGTATTCGTTCATATTCAATTTTCAAGCGACGTTTCAACAAATAAAAGTTGATTTAAGATCATATTATGTCGTATTATTTACATATGCATGGAGATAAAGTCTTTAGTTACTAGGAAAGTGAACGTGACATTAGTAGTCGCTTTTTATAAGGATAACACTGTTTCTTTTCCAGTGGTTAGTCATAATCATCTGGAGTCGGTGGATGTGACTTGCCTTCGAAGTCTTGTCAAACTGCAGGCCTCCCACAACTGCTTGAGAAGTTTTCCAAGTGTAAAGGTATTTGACTGATCAATGATTTGCAGTTGAGAACATATTTATGGTTAAAAAGCATTTGGCATATTTGGGCAAATGATTACTGCTACTAAACTAATGATTTGTGCCCTGAAAGTGAAAATTAAGTCTGAGGGTTCATTGCTTGACCGATTCTTATGGACCAGTCTTTATCAGAAATCTGTACCAAATAGTTAAAATTACTTGATACAGCTTGAATTATGTTTGACTCATTGCCTTGAAGTTCATCTACGTACTGTTACTGTTGACCTGTTACAAAGCATTGTGCAAACACACTGCATTTGCCTTAAAAAGTGTTAAGTATGAAAGTGTGCTTGCACTTGTACATGCACAGTTCATACATTAAATGGTTTAAAATTAGAATAAAGTTTTCTTATGGAGGTAATATTGAATTGTTGCCAATGCAAAATGTTGTGTTAATCAGTTCAATGCAGAATTGAAGAGCCTTCTCCTGAATGAGAATCAGATTTCAAGAGTTGAAGAAGGCAGCATTGGAGAAAACAAGAAGTAAGTGTAGCTTGTCCTACTAGTCTAGATATTCTCATTGGAATACAGTAAAATATAAAGATAGCACAATTTTTGAATGCCTTTGTGTAAATTCTTCAAAAATATGGTTTAAAAAATATAGTGCACAAACCTGAACCAAGCAGTTCAACAGCAGTTCCATTGACTGATGCTGCGAGCATTACTGTGTAGCTTCATTTCCCCACTCCCTGTTTACATGCCATTCAGTTTAATGTGAAGTGGTGTTATGTCCTCCCATAGCTATTAACTGAACATGCTGTACTGGTTAACGCACCATACAAGAACTGCAGTGTAGTGCTGAATATTGATTTTCAGCATAATAATTTTACGCGCTATGTGGTTTAACTGAGGCAGGTTCAAATATCCGACATTGCCAGTCCTCTCGCTGTTGGGCCTCTTATTATTATTATTATATTTGTTTATTGGTAACCACAAAAAACTGATAGTCACACCGCTATCAGGTACATTATCTGAGCTTTCGGTATCCATCTGTCATCTTCCAAGACAGATAATGAGACAGAGAACCAGAAGAGCATGAGGCATTACCCCCAACGACTTCTCATTAATGAGTCCACACTGTATTACAGTGGCCCTATCATTATTATCTGGTAGATTAGATTAGATCAAGTTTTAAACATTGCAGCTTGCTTTGTCACTCATGTAAGACTGATCTAAACTAATGACTTATATAATGCTGTTATCATAATGCCAAGGACATTTTATAAATAATTGATGGCTGCCTTGAATCGCAGTGAAATAATTTGTTGGAAAAGCCAGGTCAAAGTACAGCTGTGTTTGTTTTGAAAAATAATTTGTAGACTGGAATTGATTGATCTTGGGAAGAACGAAATCCGCAAATTTAAGTAAGTCTGCTGTGTTTATTGCACCAGAAACATACCAAGATAGCATACGTGAGCTTGTGTTATAAAGAGGTCATTTTCTAAAGAACTTCTAAATTTGGGATCCTTGCTCCTTACCAGGTTATGTCTGAATTTGTATATGCAATGAAGCAGAGGACTAATTAATAATATAATACTTAATATCTGCTCTTAGTTACAGTGAAGTATTGTTCATATGTGAAATTACTTACAATGTTAACTAGTATTTGTAATATTTAGATCTTTATTTGTAATATTTAGATCTTTATTTGAATTTTTTAAGTCTTACTGGCAGTGCTAGGTTTTCTGAAAGTGGGGCCAAGGCTGTACTCAGCTGTGCATAAAAAATTTACAACTTATATTAGTCATCACCACTTTACTGTTTGAATTGTTACAAAAATGTTTTATGACCTTTTGGGAAATGATACCAAAGCCCTTAATATTAGGGGTCAAAGGCTGAGTTGAGGGTAAGGCCTCATAGAATCTGTGTAGAGATGCCATTGGAATGTCTAAATACATGTGATTTGCTTAGATGATTTTCTGACTGTTTTTGTTACTAGACATATCAGATGTCTGAGTTCTCTGCCAAAGGTCATTAACTTAAATCTAAAAGGAAACGAACTGGCTAATCACACAAGCTACGTCAAAAAGGTACAGCTTTATATTAGAAAGTTAAGAGAATCTGTGCAGTGTGCTTTATAATTTGTAATGGAGAAAGATCTTAAGTAGTAACTGTTGCTAGTCAGAAGTGACATTGCAAATGTAACTCTTAATCTTGAAAGTTATTAGGAAATTACAGGATTCAGTCTAGCAACATTGGTGACTGAGCATCAACCATTCATAAAGGTTTTGTGGTTGTGACTTTTACTCATTAATTAATTAATAATTAACCTAAGTTTTCCTTTCAACTTCACCCGTTCTGGGCATCTTTCTACATTAGATCGGATTGCTTTATAATTTGTGCTTTCATGTCTACCTCTTTCTGCCATGGCATTTTGTCTCCCAATTCCTAGTTTCCAGAATTATCCTCACTGACTCCATCTAGATTGAGCTGTTGTGGGTGAGGAAATCTTTTACTGTACCCTCTAAATATACGACATGAACAATGTACACTGTTTCATGTTTTTTTGCTTTCAGATGATGCAGTTAGTTCCACTTCTGCAGATTCTAGATTCACAGCCAGTACATCGAATTTTGTACCCTTCTAATTCTTCCAAGGTGCGCAGATGGACAGAAAGCGTTTGCTTAGTGTACACTGTATTTGTTCTTAAATTAGCAGTACACTGATTGTTTATAATAATTTCCATTAAGCCATATATTGGTGGTCATGCAATAACGTTGGACAGTGCTGTATTTTACCTTTTTTGATGCATTCTTTAGTTGTCAGGCTTTATTAAAGTGCCTACATTCTAATGACAAAAACTGGAGAATGTTTAACCCTTTAACAACGAGAGGGATTAGTTTTCCATGCATTTTATTAGACGCTCGTCGTTAAAGCGTTTAAGAGAATACTGAATGAGTTATGTTTATTTTTCTATTTTTATCAGAGTGAACAGGAATCGAAAAAGAGGAAACTACCAGTTTCTGATACTGAAGAGAAGATGGATTCAGTAGATGATGGTAAAGGTTAGTTAGCACAGCTTCTGCTATCAGCTGCTAGATTGTAGCACAGCATTGTTTAGTTCTATTCATGATGTATTTTTGCTACATGTTCTTGTAGTAATTAGAAAATGGTGATTGGAGTAATTGCTAATTTAAGTGGAGTGATTTCTTCATTGACATCAGTAAGCTACTGCTATTATTCATTTGGAGCACAGAACTCGGGGCATATACACAGTACATCTTCAGGAGAACAGCATTTAGACGGTGGCTTATTTCTGTTAGGCATGATGTTGATTATGAATGGATTATTCAATTTTTGTCATTCCAGTTACAAGTGGATATGCTTGATGACATACATTCATCTGAGGAAACGTTTGTACTGTTGTCAAGCTTGGTTTTGCTTCGAAATATCTCAGAGATGACGCCTCCACTCTTTGGACTGGAGTGATCTCTTTGTCTTCGAACTAGGACCACTTGGGCCCAAATTAGATCATTTGCCACCATTGGTTCTGCCCTGTGGAATGCCTTACCCTTTGCTTGTTTCCATTCTTTCTGATCTGTTCCTCTCCTTGAAACCTAATTCTCTCAGGGTACTCGCACTGGGAGAGCTACTGAATGACCACAGCTAATTACATTACATTACATATGTGTCTTCTGTTCAGTTGCAGCCAAGAAACGGAAAGGACAGGAAGTGGAATCTGTTGCAAACAAAACACTTCATGACAACGGTGGTGATAGCGAAATGGCAGAAGTTAAACTTCCTGCAGAGTCTCTAAGAGTTGAGAAAAAAGACAAGAAAAAGAAAAAGCTGGATAGAAAACCATCGGATGAGGAAAAACATCTGAAGGACAGTCTCACGACAGCAGAAGCTCCTTCATCCACTGAGAAGAAGAAAAAGAAGAAATCTGAGGGACAATCTGCCGAGGAAGATCTGTTTTCCATAGGTCAAAATGACAGCATTGTCGGCAGTTTTGATGCAGTCAGTGGAAGAAAAACTATGAATAAAAAGATGAGGGAGCTGGCAGCTGCTGTCAAGGTCACTGATTTGCCCCAGAGCAGAAAAACCAAAGTAGCAAGTATTGGTTTGGACGCCCTGTTGGAAGATGACTTTGGAACAATAGGAGAATCCACCTAATAGTAGCTACATGTTTGATTGTATTGGAAGTGTACTTTTGTTCTGTCTCTCAGTTTCTGAAACATTGCAGAAATGTTGCGATTGGCTTGGTTTCTGTTTGTACTCTGTTTCTCACAAAGGGGTATACAGTAGTAACATTTGCTAAAGTAATCATCCGTTGTTTGTCTTTACCGACAACAGGCACAGCCCTGGGTTTAAGGCCAAGTGTAATCAGATTAATTACCAGCACAAAACAACCTTTCCTTGCAAGTTACTACATTCATTACAGAGATTTATATAGCACCCCTTCAAGGCTACTACTCAAAAGTGCTCCCAACCCCAGCATGGCTAAAAGGACAGTTTTGAGGTTAGAATAGAAAGTATTGGAGTTGACCCTGGGGAGCAAATGTAGCACCAAAGGGGCCACATATTACTAGCATTTGGATCGAATGTGCTGAAAATAAAACCCAGCATTATGCAGCTAAGTTGCCAGATACATTATACATGACATAAATTTTGTAATTGGAAACTGCTGGGTAATAATCCATGATGGTTTTCATAATCTTTTTGGATTAAGTATTAAACTCAGAGAATTTGTTTCCAAACGCTATGTTTTACTATTTTCACATTATTCAGTCATTGCATAGGGTGCACCATGGTTTAGTGGTTCGTGCATTGGACTCGACCAAGAGGTTGGGATTCAAATCCCTGCCAGATCATAAATTTTTTCAAGATTTCTGCTCAACCTGCATGCCCTTGCGCAACTCGGCAATTATAGTCAGTACATTGACCATACATACACAGCCAGTGGAAAGATCAGGTGTAGAGGCAGAGGACGGACCACCCGATGTCATACGCCGAGGCTAAGAAAATGCAGTCGCTAACATACCCACGGCTGCCCTCAGACTACCTTAATAGACTGGTCTTTACTCGGTGATTTAAAGCCTCAAAATCCAAACAAAAAACACTGATCAAGTTGCCAAGTGTCTCTTGGAAATTAACTTGGAAAAAGACAGCGATTTATACAGCAGATCAGTAAGACAAATCTTACAAAACAGAATGAATAAAAGTTTAACATATACTTATGCTATCTCAGTTTTCTTCCTTTGACATTAGGTTTTTCCATTCTGTATTTTTACAATGCTGAATTTAACTACTGCATGTATTATTGTATTTGTTGCTTTTACATTTTCCACGTCAAGTGCCAGTGCTTTCTAAAGATACAATGAAATGTCTCTGTGCAACTTCAAATTTTTAGAATGAAGGACAGCGCTCGGACTTCTTGTGCCGGTGTCTCATTGAAAATGGGAGCAGGGTAATTTGAAAGCGTCTGCCGCAGAATGGGGCATTTTTAACAGCTTGTGGATGTTTGAAATAGCACTAAAAAATTGGTTTCACAAGATATGATTTCCGTATAGAAAGCATGATTTTATTAGCACCACACCCAGGACATGAACCATACTTAGGAATGGTGGAATAAAAATGCAAGGGGTAGTTTAACAGCATATGGCTTAGAGTTGGATGCTTACAACAGCTTGTTAGTGCTTGTGAAACGGTTTCTTAAGATATGATGTCTGCTCATGAAACACTTGGGCTACATGTACCAGTGGCTCAATAGAAATGGGAGTTGTTTGAAAAGAGCATAACAGATTGGGGTGGTGCAAGAGGTTGAACTTGCACTTTTATGTAGCAGTTTTGGGGACAAATGTTCAGTTATTTCAAAACATGACAGTTTTCATTATTGTTATCCTCCAATATGAAATTGATGAAACTAGTTCAAATTCACAAAATCTTGGACATCGTCTGTTGCTGAAGCACGTGACAGAAGAGACACCCAGTTCACAGCTGAGACAGTTCATACAGTTGATTCACCAGCTCAAGCCTACAACATAATTATAAACAGCCATTGCAGATCTGGACACAAAGTGCAGATCGAAGGCTTTAAAAACTTATTTTTTTAAATATAAATGCTTGTCCACATAATTATACAATGGGCAATTCATTGGGCAATTCTAAAACCTGTCGGCTGCATTTCCAGCTAACCCTTGGATAGGCTTTTTGAACTACAGAAATCATTACTTCAGAGTCCAACGTTGTTTCTTGCAGACTACAAGGCACACAGACTTCTCAATAACTTGTTTCTAATGCACTGCTTACACCATATCTAGCTCAACAGTACTGAATGGTCTGCTGTTGCACTTTGGTATCCTGAAATATCGCTTGAGGGCTTTTGAAGGAAATTGAAGACTCATTTATTTGTGCCATTTTTATTAGCATCTGCTTAAAAGCTCGTTTGCTGTGCAATAAGTTGCATTACCTTATGCTTTACACATTGATTTATACAATAACAACAGCAACAATAATAATAAAACTATATCACAATAAGCACTGCCAAAGGCGTAGCTACATTGAGGCATGAGGAGGTAGTTGCCTCCTCTTGCTTTTTTTATATACTGGAACTTCGATTGATTAATGACCCCAATGACCAGGAATTTGCCAATGGTCTGTGATGTTGCCTCCTCTTGAATTTAAGTCTGGCTACGTGCCTGAGCACTGCTATGAAACTATTAGGTTGCGATAAAAGGAACTCGATTTCATATTGGGAAGCTTATTATATTTAAGTAAATGGTTGACTGCTTCCTTAGGGCAAAATGGTCAGCTGCCTTCTAAAGCAAATTGTCTGATGGCACCAACAAGTCTGACAAATCATTGTTGGACAAAACATCTTCAAGGAGTTGCCAAACTTTGTTAGAACACAACGGAGTCCATCTTTGTTAATGAAATGCTAGCATACTTAACTCTTTTGTAATTGGTTAAGAACCCCTAATAACATAATTTCTAGGCGATGAGAAATGCCAAGTTATTTGCCCCAACACTCCCAACAAAGTATATTTAAGTATCTACAGTAGAAAGTTCGTCCATGTCATAAATAGTGGCCAAATACAAGTATGCATTTATTAACTTTTAAAACTCAAACTTTATTGGGTAAACCATTAAGACTGTGTACAGGGAAAATGATAGTGGTACTTAATTTCTACAGACAGAGAGCATAAGATTTCAGCAAAATGCTTAAATACCTGAATTGGTGTGAACATTCAGGTTCAGTGGCTTGTCCTGGAAAGATGCACAACATGCAGGAGAATGGAACTTGGAAAAACAACAACTGGAAACAGTGGAAAAGATGAAACGTGGAAGAAAACGGAACCTCGAGGAAAATGCAGCTCTTCCATGCTGCTGACATATCTCCTATCAGAAGCAACCAGTCAATAATGTTCATTAGATTAGCAGACCTTAACGTAAAATGTAAACCTTTACTTTTCAGTTTATTTTACTGCCATTTATGAAAAAATTAAAATGCATAATATAGCATATTTTGTGCAACATCCTTTACACGAATCTAAGCACTGAGACACCAAGCTGCTGTGTTGTGGCTGTATGGCAGAACTGATGAAACATAACAATTGTGCTGCTTTTTTTTAAAAACTAATGATTATCACTACTAGCAGTCCTGTAACTATTTTTAAAACTATAAACGTAAGGTACAGATAGTCACAAAACTGCGGTTAAATACAAGGAATGTGCTTATCATTAAGATAAAGATCAAATGGGAAGAAAAATAACGGAAATAAAGGCCAGATGTCGTTGACCTGCCGTTGCCGTTAGTAAGGGGGTTGTGCTCTGAAAAACGTTAGGAACCACTCCTCTACAGTCTATACTATCTATAATAGTATGAAGTTTCATCAGAAATATTGGTTTAAATGGTTGGAAGAGATAATACCAATCTACTACCATGCAGTGTGGGATGAAGATCATCAGAGAAAGCAGTTAACTTTCAACTTACTTTATCGTCTTTCTAACGGACGAGCCGGGACGACAATGGTTCGCCTTTTCCTGCCGCACCCACACGTGCCAGGCGGGTGTAAGTCGAAGGGGCATTTTATCCCGCCTTCGTCCTCCGTCGCTTCTTCTGTAGGCCTAGTTTGTTTCTGCTGGTCGGGGGTGATGGCTGGTCGTGTACGAAGGCTGAACCCTACGATTAGACCCATCACACAAGCAAAAATTGCCACTGCAAGGTGGGTGTAGTCTAACTGGAGTGCGTCTTCCA
The DNA here is from genome assembly GCA_020284085.1 of Aporrectodea caliginosa. Taxonomy (NCBI): domain Eukaryota; kingdom Metazoa; phylum Annelida; class Clitellata; order Crassiclitellata; family Lumbricidae; genus Aporrectodea; species Aporrectodea caliginosa. The sequence continues at coordinate 221,546 of JACEVL010001251.1, read as the reverse complement.
TCTTTTCAATTAGTTCCAAATGCTTGAGGTGACGTATTTCCGGTCATAGATTTATCATGACGTAGTCAGCAATCTATTTTAACAACTTTATTAGCGCACTCATAAATAATAATATTACAATACAATACAAATGAAAATTTATAGCGCGCTTCAACAAGACAAGTCTTGCACGAGAGCGCGTAATTCTCTGCTACAGCGCCCAAAAAAGCGAAGTCGCGGGAACCAGCTAATTCACAGGCGCTTAATCAAAACAGAATCGATAGGCAGAGGGTCGAGATTCAAAGGGTCAGGCAGGCTGAGGTGGGTGGTGTTCAGAGTGAAACGGCGAGGGAGGCAGGGCCGCATTGAGGCTAGTGCACGCCAGGGTGCTGTGATTACCTTCCAATTACCGGTCCACCACGCACGTAGCCTAATTATAAATTGCGGGCCCTCAAAACTGCGGGCCCGGATGCTGCTGCACGCCTGCACCCTTAGTACCCCTTAATGCAGGCCTGGAGGGAGGTGCATGAGGGGAAGAGGAGAAATTGGGGTAGGATTTGCGAAAAAGCAGTGTTTTCAGTTTTGAATTAAAGATCTGTGGAGATATGGCAACAGGTGAGGTTTTGGTGAATTCGAAGGATTAATAATATATTTTGTCGTAATACTGGCGGGAGTTTATTCCAGAGAGGCAGAACAGCTAGGGCTATGGAGGCGCGCGCTGGAGGCTGGAGCATCTGCTAATTTTAGTGATGAGGTAACGGAAGGGCGGAGGAGTGTTTGGGCAGAAGAGGAGTGGGTTGCGCGAAATGATTGGGCCGTGAACTATTGAGTATTGACGGAGATAGGAGGGCTGGGACACACTTCAGTCTTTTTGTCAGAAGGATTGAAGTGTGTTCTAGGTGATTGAATGAGAATGATTTTACTTTAGATTTGATTCATTCAGATAATTATTTTAAGCCAGTGGAGTGATTTTAGTACAGAGGTGATGTGGTGATGTTCATAGGTGTCCGCTGGAATTTGTGTGGGGGCAAAGTTTTAGATTGTTGGCACGGGGGACTAAATACTAACGAGAGTGCCGCGAGCAACCGACTGCGTCACCTCGGCGCTCGCCTCCGCAATTACGGAACTGATCAGATAAGACATGCTGAGGAATATGAAGAAGCACGAAATGATCAACGTGCAACAATTTTTCAACTGTTCTAGAGATATTGGAGTGACTTATAAGTTATTATGTTTTCGTAAATCAGAAAGACCAGCAATAGAGGTAGGCCTAACTTAAGGAATTAGAGTAGCTAGGTTAACGATTGAGAGCTCGTTTCCAGAATGTTGCTGGTTTGCCCAGGGTGAGAATTAGAGGGGGTGTTCTCGTTTTTTTAAGCTCCCATAGTAAAGTCTACATTTCACACCCAAACTGCACATAAATCAACGTCTAACCCCCAGTTATTTTTTGACAATTCCCATACTGGACCGTTTGCCGTGATTTGTTACAGACCTATGGGTTACAATAGATGCAAGTTCGCAAGAATTATAGTTAGAAGAGACCCAGTGGAAAGATCAGACGAAGAGGGAGAGGACGGGCCACCCGATGTCATACGCCGAGGCTAAGAAAATGATGTCACTAACATACCCATGGCTGCCCGGCTGCCCCTAGCTTATTAAGCTTAATCGGTGATTTAAAAGCCTCAAAGTCCAAACAAAACACTGATCAAGTTGCCAAGTGTCTCTTGGAAATTAACTTGGAAAAAGACAGTGACTAAACAGCAGATCAGTAACAGAAATCTTACAAAACAGAGAACAATGAATAAACTCCTAAACACAATACTATCTCAGTTTTCTTCCTTTGACATTAGGTTTTTTCATACTGCATTTTTACAATATTAGTGAATTTAACTACTGAATGTATTTGTTGCTTCTACATTTCCACATCAAGTGTCTGTGCTTTCTAAAGATACAACAAATGTCTTTGTGCAATTTCAAATTTTTACAATGAAGGACAAAGCATGGACTTGAACCTGCACTTTTATAGCGGTTTTGGGGACAAACAGTTATTTCAGTACATGACAGTTTTCATTATTGTTGTCCTCCGATATGAAATTTATGATGAAACTAGTTTCAAAATCAACAAAATCTTGTCATCTGTTGCTGAAGCACGTGACAGAAGAAGACACCCAGTTCACAGTTCATACAGATGATTCACCAGCTCAAGCCTACAGCATATAAACAGCCTTTGCAGATCTGGACACAAAATTCAGACCTAAGGCTTCAAAAACTTAAGTATTTTAATACAAATGCTTGTCCGCTTATGCCAGGCAGTATAACTCGCAATTCATTCTCAGCATAAAACCTGTTGGCTGCAAGATTATTCTAGTAACCCTTGGATAGGCTTTTGAACTAGGCCTACAGAAGTCATAACTTCAGAGTCGACTCTGTTTCTTGCAGACCACAGTACACACAGACTTCTCAATAACTTATTCCTAATGTATATAAGTTACTGCTTACACCATTATCTGGTTCAACAGTACTGAATGCTCTGCCTGTTGCACTTTGGGTCCTAAAATTTTGCTACCATGCTTTTGAAGGACGTTCAAGACTCATGTATTCTGGTTAAAAGCGCATTTGCTGTGCATTAAGTTACATTATCTTATGCTTTACAAATTGATTTATAATAATAATAACAATAACAACAATAATAATAAAACTATATCACAATAAGCACTGCTATGAAACTATTAGGTTGCTTAAAAGGTATTTGATTTCATGTTGGTAAGTTAATTAATAAGTAACGCCTCCGAGTAGTTTCCTTGAAGGGGTGCTATATAAATTCCCGAATGAATGAATGAACGAAGTAGGGCCTAACTGGTTGGCTGCTTCTTTAAGGCAAAAATGGTTAGCTGCCTTCTAAAGCAACTTGTCGGATGGCTTCAACAAGTCTTTATCATTTCTGGACAAAATGTCTTCAAGGAGTTGCCTAATTTTGTTAGAATATAAAGGACTCTATGTCCGTCTTTGTTAACGAAATGCTAGCATACTTAACTCTTGTAATTGGTTAAAAAGCCCCAATGACATCATTTCTACCCAATGAGAAACGCCAAGTTATTTGCCCAAACATTCCCAACAAAGTATATTTATATATACTGTAGAAAGTTCGTCACTATCATAAATAGTGGTAAAATACAAGTATGCATTTATTAACTTTTAAAACTCAAACTTTATTGGGTACACCGTTAAGACTGTATACAGGGAAAATGAAAGTGGTACTTAATTTCTACATACAGAGAGCATAATAGCAGTAGTTTCAGTTTAACGACGCTGTGCGATAACAAAGATCATTAGCATTGCTCTCCTCCTTCATCCAGGCTTGGGACTGGCACTGACAGTGCAATCAGTGGCGGAGTTTCAGAGAGCATAAGATTTCAGCAAATGCTTAAATACCGGAATTGGCGTGATTCACACGGGTTCGATGGCTTGTCCTGGAAAGATGCACCATACAGCAGAATGGAATGTGGAGGAAAGAACAACTGGAAACATTGGAAACATGTGGAACGAACGAAACCTGAAGGAAAGTGCAGCTCTTCCATGCTGACGATGGATCGTTCTCCTATCAACAGCAACCAGTCAATAATGTTCGTTAGATTAACATACCTTAACGAAAATGCCCAAACAGTGTAAATCTTTAATTTTTAAAACAAAAAGTAATGTAGAAACAGTCAAAAAACTGCGGTTGAAAACACGGAATGTTGCTTATCATTAAGATAAAAGATCAAATGGGAAGAAAAAGTAACTTAAATAAAGGCTAGTATGTTGTTGACATACTCTACACCTCTGAGTAGAGCCCTTGAAGAGGCGCTATGTAAATTCTATGATTGATCGACTGATTGACTGATGCCGTTAGTAAGGGGGGTTGTGCTCTGAAAAAGGTTAGGAACCACTCCTCTACACTGTCTAGGCCTACAGGATGAAGTTTCATCAGAAATATTGGCTAAAATTGTTGGAAGAGGTAATACTAATCTACTACCATTGTGGAATGAAGATCATGAGAGAAAGCAGCTAACTTTCAACTTACTTTACTGTCTTTAGATGCAAATGGTTCGTCTCTTCCGGCCGCAAGCACACTTGCCAGGCGGGTGCAATTTAAGCGGACACTTGATTCGGCCGTACTCGTCCGTCTCTAACTTTGTGGGTTGTTCTGGCTGGTCGGCGCAGAAAGGAGTGCCTGTAATCGCACGAAAATTGAGTGTCACGAGAACACCAAACATGAACGTGAAAATTCCGACTATGAAGTGGGTTAAAGTTAACTGCAATTTTTCTTCCATTTTGAACTTTATGTGCAAAATACTTGGGTTGACGTATTTCCGGTCATAGATTTTTCAAGACGCAGAGAGCAATCTATTTTAACAAATTTTTTAGCGCATTCATATTAATATTATCGTAGGCCCTAATTTCTAAATTTCTAAAGCGCCCGAAAAAGCGAAGTCGCAGGAACCAGCTTTATCAAAACAGAATCGATATGTAAGAGGGTCAAAAGCCAGGCAGGCAGTCAGACGGCTAAGGTGGGTGGTGTTTAGAGCTGAAACGGCGAGGGAGGTGAGGGGTAGTGGCAGTGGCGGCGCCAGGATTTCATATTTTTTGGGCTAAAGCTCAAAAAAGCCATGGTAAGTCTTTTTTTTGAAACGGCGAGGAAGGTGATGGGTATTGCTTAAAACCTTTCCTTTTGGGGGCTGAACCGCAGTTAGGGGGAATCTAAGCACCCCCTAGCCCCCTGGCGCCGCCACTGGGTAGTGGAGGAATCGGGATAAAGGCAGTGTTTTCAGTTCTGAGTGAAAGACCTGTGGAGATATTAAATGTCAACAGGTGAGGTTTTGGTGAGTTCGTAGGATGAATCATATATTTGTCATAATACTGGCGGGAGTTTGTTCCAGAGAGGCGAAACAGATATATATAGCCTAGCTATGGAGCGATTTGCAAATTTTAGCGATGGGGTGACGGAAGGGTGGTGGAGTGTTAGGGCAGAAGAGGAGCTGGTTGAGCGAAGTGATTGGGCGCTGGGACACACTTCGATCATCCTATCAGAAGGATCGGAGTGTGTTGTAGGTGAATTATCCGATTCGTTCAGATGTTTTAAGCCAGTGGAGTGATTTTAGTACAGGTGTGATGTGGTAGGCCTACATGGGGTTCGTAGGCGTCCGCAGGAATTTTTGTAGGGGGAAGTTTTAGATTGTTGGCAACTGACGAGGGTGCCGAAGGGAACTGATTTCGTCACCCTCCGCGCTCGCCCCCGCTATTAGGGGTCTGGCGCGGATTCCATCGGCCGCCAGGGCTTTTGGAATCATTTGACATGATCAATGGCGGCGCCAGGATTTCAGGTTTCGGGGGCTAAACCTCCAAGCCCTTTCCTTTCTCCCCTCCTCCCTGGCATTGGCAGTGATTTCCCACTCTTTGTTTGGGGCTGAGCCGCAGTTAGGGGGTGGGGGTTGCGCCGCCACTGGACATGATATGGGATCCCGTTTTCAACTATATCTTAACGTTTATTTCATAAACAAAAGTTTAAATGTTTTTAAATATTTAAAATTGTCAGGTTACCTTGGCTAGTTTGGATAAAAATAAAAATGTGGAAAAAATCATAACCATTCATTGTTAAAATTAAGACGTGAAGTAAATTTTGTTCAGTATGAGCAAAATCCAGGGATCAAATGCCCCTTGCCCCCTTCGGATGCCCATGCTGAGGAATGTCAAGAAGCAAGAAGTGATCGATGTACAACAATTTAACTATAATTCTAGAGACATCGAAGAGTGTCTTAAATGTTTCGTAACTCAGTAAGACCAGCAATAGCCTAGAGGTAACCTAAGGAATTGGAGTAGGCTAACAATAATTATTGAAAGCTCGTTTCCATAGTGTTGGCGGTTTGCCTTGCCTTAAGTTCATTCATTCATTTCGAGCACTTAGTATAGCGCCCCTTCAAGATTTCTACTCAGAGGCGCTCCCGACTACAGCGCGGACGCTGAATCGGAGTTTCACGCCGAAGCGCATGAGCAATTGCGAGTGAAGGACTTGCCCATGCAGGGTCCCTACGCGGTGGCTTGAGGTGGATTCGAACACACAACCATCAGGCTGCAAGGCACCGAACATACCCCTACACCACCGCGCCCCTATATATAGAGTTGCCTATAGAGTATAGACCTATAATGGGCCACAATCGATGCAATTTCGTAAGAATTATAGCTAGAAGAGACCCATTAAATATAATATACCCGACAATTATTATATATATATGCCCTATATACCCTGCCAGCATGACCAATGGAGCCCATATTCCCACATGGGATATCTTTATCGAGCCCATGACTTGTGGTCCCATATAATGCCTGGAAAAGCTGGCAGAGTTATATAAGGAACATTATTGTTTCCTGGTGACGTTCATTTAGTAGGCCTACCTGATCAGCTCATCTGCTACCTGATTTGCTATTTTTAAGTTGACGTCATTTTGTTGCTCCTACCCGACCTTTAATTGATATGACAGGCACTACTTAAAAATCTCGTATCGTTACATTTGGAAACGTTGACGTTAGTCTAACAGATCAGAAGGAGAATTATACTCATTACTTTTTAAATTTTGACAGTTTACGAACACAATTTGCATTATCATTTCGTGTTCAAAAGCAGTTTAACTTCAAAAGTTTCGGAAAGCAGAGAGTGGTCTCTAAAGATGTTTGACGCCAATATGGTCTCCTCCGTTACGCGAAACAAATCGCTGTCTGATGTACTTTCTGTAGCTTCATTCGAAACGTTGATTTGGTGACGCAGAAGCAAGGCTAGTAACTACAGTTGTCGTTCGAGTGTCCTGACCGTGAGCATCAAAGAGCCATCAAAGCCAACAAGAAACTGCGTAGCAATTCCCACGTGCTTGCGGTGGACCTACCGTTGCGTGCTTTTATGACCAAATGTAGCTGATAAGTGGGTCACGAGAGTTCTCGATATGCATATAAAATCATACAAAATTTTCTATTTCAGGGCGGTCAGATCGCTTCTATGTAACAAGCATAGGGCCTGCATAAGCTTTTCAGCTCACAGCAGCGCTCGTGAATAAGCTGGTGCCCTGCACTTGGCTTTCGAGTGGCGCTTTAGAAGTTTGGAGATTACGATTACGATTACTTCGAAGTATGCTTGTGTATTAACCGGGATTTAGGCCTAAATAAGTATGTATTTAGGGCCTATGTATGTATATTTGTGTGCATACCTGTAGGTGTGTATGTATGCATGTATGCGTATGAATGCGTGAAATGAACATAGTGTGCCTTTTATAGAAGCCTTAGAAATTTCTCAAACACCCGTTTCGGATGAGCGATAATAGGGGACCCCTCAATAGAAAAGCAGCCGCTAGCCCTGGTCAGTCTGCCAGTTGGAGTTATCTTCTCAGTGACCCAGCAGCGTCTCAATGACACCCACAGCTGGCTGCTACCATTTCGTCGTACTGTTTCAGTATGACGTTCTCGTCATCGTCGAAGTACAACAGACTAATGGAATAGAGTTTGTTGGGTACGCAGCAGGGCGTGTCAACGTCGGCTCCGATCTTCAGAGCGTACACGATACTCTGAACCGTCGCATGGTTCGACGGCTTCTGGTTCTGCCCGAGCGGGAAGGGACAGACACCCTTGCAGTGGTAGGCGTTGTAGCCCTTCGGGGATATGATCCACCCGGACCAGCCGATCTTCTCGAAGTCAACATACATCTCTTGGCGTTGGCAGGTCCGCTTGCGTCGTCGCGTGTAGCGGTTGTACTGGTCGGCTGGGGAGCGCCTTGAACGCTGCGGCGGTGGTTGTTGGGCGGGTGTTGTTGTTGAGTTGAGGAGACGCTGGTGGACGATGGGACTCATGTAGGTTTGTCGACGCTTGAACGTTCCGTGCTCAGCTCGGTAACCTTCGTTCAGGAACTTGATGTACGTCTGACGCATAGCTCGTAGATCGCTGTCGACCGTTGGAGGTTTGTAAGCTTCGTCCTCCATCAAATCTATGAACAAATATGCACGTGAATTTAGGATATGTATAGACTTTAGCAATGAGCGATTTTTTCATGGTGAGGGGGAAATGCTTTCCTCTTTGTGCAGAACACTGCTACAGAGTTGCATTGCACTATCACTATAGCAGAAACGCAAAGTCATTATGTAGAACATAATTTTATGGAGCCCACACGACTATAATTATGGACTTCCTGTGTTTTACATATGGGCCGATATCGTAGGCCTCGTGGAGGCTGGAGCCCATATGAGAATGGGCTTCATAATTATGTGTTACATGTAGGCCTACATTTGGCATTGCTGTTGGGGTTCGCTTCTGCCCCAGGTCATTTAGATTACAGATAGGTTAATTGTTGATTGAAGTGAATATATTGTTTAGAAGAAGTTAAGAGAACCGATATCTGATGTCGTTCTGTGCTTTGTCTTGTCGTCGGTGAAGACAATGAGAACAGGTTGTTTGCTGTCGTGGTGTTCCATCCGTTGAGCGAATCGAATGTGCGTGCTATTGACCAGACGACCATCAGAGGAACGCACCGTCACCAAGAAACCTTAACAAGATCACACACAAGAACAGATTAGGCCTACTATATATAGTCTCTGGTTTAGCGCGAAGTTTGCATTCACACAATAATGAAGTTTTCATGGACAAACAAAAGAAATGGCGCGCCGCTTGCCGCTGGTGTAAAAACACCATAATCGAAACCATTGGTCCAACATCCTGGCATGGGCGTATTTAGAGGGTGGTTTTACGGGTTCAACCACACAAATAAGTTTCCTAAAAAAAATTTAAATGCTTTTACATGGGAAATGCGACCATCTCCAATGGAAACCCCCTCCCGAAATCTTAAAACTCCCTGCGAAATTGTTTCCTGGCTACCCCCATGCATCCTGGTAGACTTTTTGGATACGCTAGGCATGGTTGCTTAGTAAAACTGGAACAGATTTCATGTCCACAAGCAAAGTGACAGAGATTCTCTGTATTTTCAGATTATAGCAGTAGGTCCTAACACTGAAAAGCAAGCGACGGTGTCGCTAAATTCGACTGTTGCCGAGCA